>CM040400.1:19872185-19884685 GCA_022702515.1 Ilyophis sp. 1 JC-2022 | reverse complement strand
CCACACCTCCAGCCCAATCAATGGCACGCGGATGTTCAGAGCCCTGTAGAACTGGGAGCCGCACAGCAACCCCCACATGCCCCATCACTAACAATGATCACCTCCGTATGGTAACACGCTGATTACGGTCATTAGGATAAACCTACTACAAACTGTGTAAGCATCAGATACATTAAAAGGTGCTCAATCTAGAACAAATTAGACCGTTGGATTAATGAATGAGAAATATCAGATCAAAGCATTTCATTTTAGAATGGCAGTCTCAATTGACTGTGCAGCAATGGATGTGTAAGCCTTTATCAGGCATGGGTAAGTCAATGCCAAGAGTTATATATGAGCATATAAAATGTCTTTTGCTTTTGTACAGGGTTTTCCCTGGCTCAAAACCAGGCAAAGGTGCGATAGCAACCAAAATCATGCAGAGGTTAGACAATTCCTGGGGCTAATGTGCTGTTTGAAACTCATCTGATTCATATAGCAGGCAAACCCATTTCACCCCAATTTTAGTGAGTTACAATCCTTTGCTTTTTCAGGAGAAAAATTATTTGCATAAAGATTTGTACTGCCTTATAATCAAGCGACCCAGATGTTGCCTGTCCATGCACTAATTATACACCATCAACAATTTGTACAATAACAAAGCGATATGAAAGTCACCTGGTTTATAGACATTTAGAAAAATCAGATTCACCACAATCCTATTTATTTAGTATCTGTTATTTGAAGTTAAATTTTTAATTCCCCACATTTTATAAACACATATGGGAACGTAGGCACTTTTTTTTTCACTTAGTTTAGCAATTTCTGTTCAAAGTTCCATTGAACCATTTACTATTCCTGTTTCCTTCTACTGTTACTGTAGCTCCATATAAAACATTTATACTGTATACTTGTGCTAGGAATTAATACCACAGGTTGTGACAGTTTGCTCTTGTCCTTGAAACAATGTGTAAATAATTCAAAATATTTTATTTTTGAATACTTAATTATTAAAAGTAATTAATTATATCCATGAAGTTTATGTTTTTTTTCCAAAATAGTTTCGATAACTCATGCATTTTTAATTGGCTGTAGCAGTATGAAGTCGTTTAATTTAACAAGCAATAATCTACAGTCTTACAAACACCGTTTATAAGTCATATCAGGCTTCAAGTGGATACGCACAGAATTCTAAATTCCTAAATGTAACATGAGGTGTCAGCTGTGGTCAGAATTCTAATCCGTTAAACAGTGCAACAATAACTTACTTTCATTTAGGTAGAAAATGTTGCTTAATACAAACCGGCAGCCCAAAACCAAAAGTCTTTTGTGGCTTATTGTCACTAGCTAGCTTCACAAAGCTTTACCATAGAATGTATTCAATATACCATGCATATTCAGCTTCACAGAGCTTTAACATAGAACGTACTACCCATAGAAGGGGGGGGGGGGGTTGGAAGTTTGTGATTGTGGACAGTGGGGGGGGGGGGGGTGTGCATGGGTCCCTAGGAGATCGCCTAGAACCTGTGCCGAGAGCCAGCTCTGCGCATGAGTGTTCAGTACGCTAAAGCACCACTCTTGAGTAGTGCCGCCATTGCCTGTTGAAATGATAGTGATCCACTCCACGCAGCACTTTTGAAGTAGGCTTTATTATTGCCGACACAGGTCACATTCTTGTCAAAGTGGCGTGGAAAATGATCAAGGTGGCCGCCTTGAAATTTTCTAGGCAGGAAAAACACTGTTGTAAGAGTGTATGTACAAGCTATTATTTGCACTTGATCTCTGCCTGTCCATATGATAGTAGAATGTAGAGTGTAGGCTAGAGAAGCATAGTATGTTTCTCTCGTTTACAGTGTGCTCGCACTGAATTCAGAATATTACAATATATTCTGCACCCAATGCATTGCTTGCCTTTGGACATCAAGCAATGCAAAAAAACGTGTATGGTTTTGTTCGATTTAAAAAAAAATAAACACCCCCAAATATCAGCGCCTTATACAGGCTCTGCATTCATATAGTTTATAGCTTTCAACTGAACCCCAAAAATAGATCTCTGGTCTGGCAACGTATGTCCGTGCATCTCTTTACTCCGCTTCAATATCCGCAAGCACATGCCCTCCGTCAGAACACATGAACAGACCGGGAGGAAAACCGACAGTTTCTTTTAAGAGAAAAATGCTCTCAATTAAGTTTTCGACAACAGCTGAAGGAGCCCTTTTTCGTCCTTGCGGAAAAAAGACATTAACAAATAAACGAAAACGCGGAGGGTCAAAATGGAGGCCGAGCCTGCCTTACCTTATCCACGTAATTGGCAATCTCCATGATCCTCTGTTTCGTTTTGGCAAGGTCGCTGTTTTGTCTTCTGTACTAAATTAAAACAGTATGATGAGAGGATCACACTGCCATCCGCCATGAAGGGAACACAAAACTGAGGCCTTAAAAAAGCCCTTCTCAGAAAACAAATTAAGGCACTGAAAAATAACACTTAAAAACGATAGGAAACCAAGAAACAATTGTTTTTCGCAATGATCAGCCAAAATGATTTCCAGAAAACACTCATGTTACCCAACAAAGGTTAATCTTCTGAGAAATGTACTTTGTACAAAAATTAACTATGAGACACAAATATTTGCCCAAAAAACTGAAAATGACATCAATCAACTAGATAAATGATATGTTTTCCTTCTCCTTCTGCTTATGAAAAATATCCACTAATAAAACAAAGCAAAAAGATCAATCCAATTTTGAAATTTACAAGGAGGTCAAAAGTCTGAATCAATTTCGCCTCCAGAAACAGAACCATTGTAGGAACATAAGACTACCTTAGAAAAAGGGTGAAATGTTCAGACAAACAAAAGGTTTGTTGTAATGTGGTGCTTATTTAAATTTGATAAGTACCAGCACCTTTTTATGACCTGAAAACAAAATGACCGAAGGGGATATAAGAATTCAGTTTTGTTGTTTTCCGTGCACTGCAAGTTACAAATGAAGGATGGATATTTACAATATATTCATGAACACAACAAGCCAACATATCCTTGTGGTTTCAAAATGGCTTACATAAAACTGAAAACGCAGCTGATGAAATCCTTTACCAAGCTTTATATTCCACCAGCCATATTTATTTTTCATGAAAATTTGCCGAAATTAGGCAAGCTCGCCAAGCCTGACAGCTTAATTATCTGGGTTTTTGACAAGTGAAGTGCAAAGTCGTTAAGAAACAGAAGTCCCTTCAGTTTTTAATGGTTTGTCTATTGTGTCAAGCCAAAGCAAATCATGACATTTCTTTTGACAGAAATGCAACATGGTTACAACCTTAATTATATAAACAGTGAGAATGTTGGTCTGGTCCTGGGCAGAGTTGAAAAACAGTTAGGATGCACGTCTTGTGAGACGCTCCACTGAAATCCTCTGGGAGATTGATTGTTATGCATTCCCTGTGCCCGCAATGACCCTGTGGACATGCACAATCTAGCAGTCTTTTTGGTATTCTCCCATCCCACACAGCAATCTTTCCTGTACTAAGAAATGGGCCAGAATTGTCTGGAACGTTACAGTATCTCCGCTGCAATTTGGCAGGTGAGAAAGCCTATTTCTTTGTTTTCTCCTCACATCTGAATCCTGTCATAGAATTCATCATTCATCACGGCGTGGAGGGGCGGTCACATTTTGTGATGATCGCGCGACGTGCTCAACTTCAGGCTGATGATGAGCCGGGCAAGAAAGACAAAGGATGCACAACCTATCGCAGAGTCAAATCATCAATCGCTGACATTTTTGTGTGAAAAGCCAATATCTGACATGCACGGTTATGTCAATATTCCACAAAAAAAAAAATCTGGAGACACTAAGAGCTTTCCATTAGTCTACGAAACCACTGCACATACACAATTTTTTCCAAGCCCATGTAACACCATATTATGTTAAGAATAACATATAACCATATTATCTGGCAACACAATTATACAGAATATACAAAATCCTTTCATATCTACCTACCATATTCTAAAAATGTAAAACAATATCGGACATAATCTGATATTTACTTTTTAAAGAGGTGATTATGTAGAGGTACATTGGAACATATGAGCGTTGCGAACAAGTACGCAAAGTTCTGTCAAAATAACTCTTGCTGTGTCCGACCAATACACATCACTAATGGAGCGGCCATTTAAAAAGCGAGATCTCTCCCATAATGCTTTGGCTGCGCTGCTCTTGTTTCGCTGCTTCTTGTTCTAAAAAATGTTTTTGCTGCTCACCCTCCACCACCCCAGCCTCCACCAGGTTTTGGTGTATATCGTGCTCCCTGTTTGATATGTAGTGCATGCTGGTACATACAGCGGATCCATTCAGCGCCAAACGAAAATATAATATATTCATTCATATATTAAATACGTGAGTTATCTTGACACTTAAAGTCTCATTAGAAATCATTTGCTTACCAGCATACTGTCTGCAACAATGTAGAGCTCCATGTACTTAGTGGTGCCCCAGGCATTTCGCCTCACCTGCAATAACAGGTAACGACAGACCCTGAATCACATGTTAATGGCCAGACCACAGTGTAATAACCTCATTTCAAACCATATTTCATGCCATTACTAATATCATAATGCTATTTACATGGCTCATTGTCCAATGCAGCAAGCAAGGGTTTTCAGGAGTTAAACAGCAAGCTGGATTTAATATTGCATGGAATAATAAAGTAATTCTTCATAATTATTAATTATCTGTGCATCATTATTGCTCAGTGAAATAGAAAATATAAACCA
Organism: Ilyophis sp. 1 JC-2022; assembly: GCA_022702515.1. Taxonomy (NCBI): domain Eukaryota; kingdom Metazoa; phylum Chordata; class Actinopteri; order Anguilliformes; family Synaphobranchidae; genus Ilyophis; species Ilyophis sp. 1 JC-2022. The sequence goes on along the minus strand of CM040400.1, from coordinate 19,879,934 downwards.
TAAAACATTTTTTTTTAAAAATGAATCATAGGGTATGTGCCAAGACTGTACAAAGGGTGTGAAAGGAGGAATACCAGCCGCCAAACCATTCTGTAGCATATCCCTGCCTGAGGGCTGAAGCTAAGCAAGGCTGGTCTTAATTAGCATTTTGACTGGAGACCTCTGAAAATGGCGTCGGTGTGCCTGGAGTGAGCAGTCTTGGGAATGGGAAAGTGGTGGCATTTGATACCAAAGACACCACATGCCCCTCTGTTAGTTTGTGGGAAATCCCCTCTGACAGGATGAAAGTGCATAAAGTGGCACAGTTTGAGAGAAAATCCTCAGAGAAACTGAAAAGCCCTGTCCAGCAGCAGAGGTGGTACCGGTCACTTAATCCCTTTAGCTAAACTGACACAGGCTCCTCTCAGCATTTGCCTCTTTAATGCCTTAGAGCTATAATTATCGGATGGGGATTTTTTACTAACTGTCGCCAGACTTTCAGAAGTGCGACTGGCTAAAGTTTTGTAAGTTGCTCTTTTGTAAGTTGCTCCCGCCATGCTTTATGGGTAGTTTATGTATTTTTAAAAATGCCTTGTGATGGGCAAGTTATGAAAGCATGAACATGTCTTCACAGGACTAAAATCTCAATGGATTTGTTAAATAAGCACATAGCCTATGCTATATCAAAGACAAGTTTATAAGACTGTCAATTCAGGCTGAAGTTAAACCGTGGCATTTCCACAAGACATTAGCTAGCAATTGCATCAATCACAGTCTGCTTTTATGAAATGGTACCCCACAGGTTTCAATCGTAAAAAGAGAATGATTTTTATAGACTTCACCAAGGGTTCACATCCAGCTCGATTTTCTCTTCAGCCTGCAATCATTTCTTTCCCAGGCCTTATTTTTCTGTAGTACATAGCATATATTGTCTCATCACACACAAATCCTGATAACAGAATAACTAGATGAGTTCATTTAAAGCAAAAATAGAAAACATCGGACCCGTTCCCAATTGGTTGATTGCACACAATAGTGTTTTCTGGTGCCACCAATTGTGTTACTATCTAGTGTTACTCACCCTTTGATGCAAAGGTTTAAGGAGGCTGGAGACGATGCTTGTGTGTCCCATCAAGTGGCCGTGTCCACATGCGCCCCCTGCGATTGGCAGGTGCTCTGTGCGGTAGATCATGTGATGGGGAGAGTCCAGCCCTCTAATTGGTTCAAGGTAGTAGCTGTCATTCACATTCAAGACAATCAGACCCCTGTATTAGAAGAGAAGACACAATTCCAGAAGGGAATGATTACAGAAACAACAAACAGAAATCCAATAAAAAAACAAAACAAACAGTAAAACACATCAGATGACCATAAATAAACCATCCGTACCAAAGCAGATTCAAACAACAGGTGGAAGCTGGGTTGGTGGCGGGTGACAGCGAATTTCTTTAACACAAACAAATTCCTTTTAAGCAAACAAAGAGCAGTGCTTCAGCGTTCAAGCAGAAGACAGAACTGATTCTTGGCTTCAAAAGGGCGCTCCATTAGAGGTGTGTGTGCATGTGATTGGTTGAGTATGAGACGCGTGGTTGCTAGCCGGCTATGATAAGAGTTTCCTGACAGAACTTGCTATGTGCACGTGAAAACGTGCACTCCGCTCATTTGTGAAAGTGTCCCACAGAGCGTCTCTAAAGCATGACTGTCCAATATTGTCCCACCGGCTGACTGTATAAAATACGAAATCAATACAGGCTTTCTTCCACGAGGGTTACTATAGTCAGGGGAGACTCTGGCCACAGCAGCCCAGTCACTGCACAGAGACTGGACAGAATTCTAAAGACCTATGCCTTTTCTTTCCTGCTCACATGGGTAATTGGCCACAGCGCTTAACCATGCTGTAATTGTCAAAGCCGACCTTGTAATCATACGCAGTACATTCTCCATCATGGAAAACAGACAAAAAAACCCCCACTGAGACAGACAGAAAGGCAGACACACAGACAGAAAGGCAGACACACACACACATACTGAAACACAAAAAAACAATTACAACACAAGACCATTTACAAAAGGTCATTCAATGGCTCTATTTGAAATGAGCATAGTAGCACATGCCTACGCATCCACCCACACACAAATACACACGTACGGCAGCTTTAATCAGTACATATTAAAATGAAAGAACATATACCACATTTTCAAAAAGCGCTCGTTACTGTTGATTGGAAATCTTAGGTTAGTCGGTTGTGAATAAAGTAAATTGAGGTAATAAAGAGAATTAATGCCATTTGCTATTTTTTTTTAAACCAATGGAGGTGGAATTTTACAGAGAAAGGCCAAAGTCCCACTTTAGGATAAACCCACTGTGTTTACAATAATCTTGCTTCATTTAAAAATAATATAAAATACTTGAAAACATTAATTTTATTATTCTCCAGGGAGGCGAAGGGGTGATTAAAAAAATAAAACACTGACAGGATTTATTGAATACCAAGAGATAGATCTGAAGGAATGGACTACAAAGGTGAGAAAACCGCATAAACTTGTCCTAGAGCCGGTACAGTGATTCTTTAGAATTGAAGATCAGGTATGATCTTGGATCAGAAAATGAAGTTCTTGGGAAATTAAGCTCTCAGTCAAAATACAGGATCTATATCTATTGCACTAAAAAAGACAAGCTGGCTTAAATGAAGACAGAATTGGGGTTAGGACATTTCGAAATGGCTGAGCAAGAGATGTGTTTTCAGGCGTACAGAGCGGAGAGACGTTTACTAGCTTACTTTTGAACGGTGTATCAAAACAAGCAATTACCCTGACACATGCCTGGGTGAACATATCTCACATTATATCCTACAACCAAACAGCCCATCATAAATCTATAGTAATGCCTTCTTGCATCTCCGTAATAGCCTCATCTCTTGGCAAAGCACGGCAAAGACATGGAAAAAGTGGGCCAGTTAGACCAAAATGAGATGAAGGACGTGGCTGAAGGTTTGAAGAAGGGGAGGGCGAGTAGAAAATGTTTGGAAAAGTGTGGGGTCGAGACGCCTCAACCCAGCCCTTGACATCAGGCCCCATTCCAATGCAGACCAGGCCGTGACTCTGAAACTCAGTGATGCTTTGAACGATGCCTCGACATATCGCGAAGTGCTTGCCTGAGCGGCTTCTATCTGTGTCAATCAATATTCTGTCCTTCCGTCCTTCACCAAAAAGGCAACTTTGCAGAATTAACATACCGTACCCTTTTCTAGCGCCGTGTCACGCGCTCTGGGGCGCTCAGGGGCCGGAGCGGACCGGGGAGGCCGTGGCACCACCCGTCTTTCATATTGGCAATGATTGATGGACCTGAGGTGACGATCCCGATTGGGGGGGGGGATTGATTACCTGTCCGGTCTCACTCCACTGGCATCACCGAACCGGTACGCAAGAGACTTACAGACTACCTGTTCCCCTCCCAGCATCTTAAAGTCAACATCACATCGCTGCCTTGTGCAGAAGCACAACATCCTACAACCTGGCTAGCCTTCTCATAGACAGAGAACAGATAGCATGGCTTTGCCGCGTGTTAAGACTGGAAGTCGATCAAACAAGTAATCGGCACATAAATGCTTAATGATATTAAAATTATGATATTTGTATCAATTCTTAGTAAAAATCTATAAAAATGGTAAATTACAAGTACTGTGCTAGATAGCAGGTTTATTGTTTTCAAAAGGGTAAATTGATTCACCTGTGGGCTCAGGCTAGCATTCGGGAATGTTAATAGACTTATTCATTGAACATTCAAAAACCTTCATGAACTCTGTACAGATCAAGTATATATCTTGGAGCGACAGCAAAAGGGAAAGAAATGCCACATTATCAGTGAAAATAAAATGAAAGACGATACCTTAAAGGAAATTAAAGTAGATAGCAAGTTAATTTTGAATTTGAGGCAGTGCCCTATGATGGTAGGGAGCTGGGCTTGCGACTCTGAGGTTGCGGACTCGATTCCCAGGCGGGGCACTGCCGTTGTTCTCTTGAGCAAGCTACTTAACCGGAATTGCCTCAGTAAATATCAAGCTGTATAAATTAATTGTTCGTAAAGAACGTAAGCTGTGTTAAGTCGCTCTGGATAAGAATGCTTGCTAAGTGCTTAAAATCTTACGTGATGCATTGCTCTACAAACTACTCCTCAAACCTCCCTCCACCATCTTCATTAAGCTTATTTTGACTCTTGTACATACTCTGAAATGTAATCCAATGGTTTTCCAAAAACTTCACATTCAGAGTAAAATAAAATTTTCCACTCTGACAATCCGAGAAGCAAACACACAGAATGCGTTATATTCAAAGCTGCATAGAATAATACACGCCTGCAAAAGCATGTATGTTCAGAATTACAGTGCCACGATCACTTCGCAAAGTACCTACCATTTTATGACTTATTCACCCTCTTAATTATTCCAGTGTTTGTGTCGTTTTGAATTGTAATGTACAAGATGAAGTCTCTGCTGACATGTGACTCAAGAGAGGTTCTCAGCATCAAGAGATCTCCTTGATATACTCAATAAATAAACGTTTTTGTTAACTTAATTTTATTGACTGTATTTCAATTATAGTCCTCGCGTGTCACGTGATTTTATAGTTTAGCTTCGACAGAGCAGACCTTCACCCAAACGGTTTTCTAACAGGCGTGTGCAGCGACTTTCTAAGACTCAGCAGAAAGGACTTTAGCGCGTCTGCAAGTGAGTAGCGTTTGTCTCCCTCAGTTTGTGTGAGAGCTTGTCAGGATTAAAGGTGCAGACAAAAAACAAATATGACACTTAAAAAAACAATGGCCTCACGTTATTAAAGGGAAAACCCTCCGGACCAATCATAAGAAGTTATATTTATTGAGTTTTGCTGAGCTGGCAATTTGGTGGGGTTTTAATAAGGCTGGATTGGGTTTGAGATCTGCGACTGTGCACAAGTAATGAAAAAAGTCTACATTTTAATACATAAATTTTACATTTCAATAAAGCTGTCTGACAGCGCCTTGGCCACTCCGATATCTTTGCATCACAGAAGAGCAATGAACTTCACTTATGTACAGACCTATATCTTTTTTATGGTTAGGCAAATTTAAAGGCCTTTAAATGCAAGCCGCTGTGCCAGTGCGAGTTTAAAAGCTAATTAGTTCACTCAAAACTGCAATTCCGTAATGTCTCTCTAATTAAGTAACTACATCTATTAAAATCGCTACGGCTTCTGAAAATTCACAAGATGTCTACCTTGAAGGAAGATGCATCACTGAGGTCACCGAGCTAGATAAATTACTCAGAAACAATTGCACTCTCGCTCCACAATGCCCTTTGTTTGTTATGTCATTTCCACTGAAAAGCAGGGAATTGACTTGATTCCCCATCACTTGGTTGCTGTAAACTGCAGCTGCCTAACATGCGAAAGACAGCAGCGGCTTCAAACCCAGTCTGGTATCTCGTTCAAGCTTTGAAATCAGGCCTGTTGAACAATGTCCTATGAGGCACGATAAAAGGACAAGAGGCCACCTTTACAATTACATCCGGTTAAAGGAAAACGCTGTACAGAAGCGCGTTTTAATGTGCGTGCGTCACGGCGTTCGTGAGGCGACGAGCTCCATCCACATGACTGAATCTGCTGCATCCTGATCCAGAAGGCGAGGCTAGAACGGAAGATTGGAGAGAAAAGAGATTGCTTTCCTGCGAGGCCTTTCTCTCGATGCAGGAGCAATTGGACCTCTGTTTATTGCACTGTTCCCTACAAATTGAGCAGTGACATTTCGGTTTGGAAAGGAAGTTGTTCGGCGACCATTACAATCTGGACACTTTTCCCAGGGAGGGTGGGGACGGTGCCATTTCTCCATCGGTCTTTCCTGTAATTTGGTAAATGTATAAACTGGAGGACCTTCTCGCAGGCGTCACTCTGCCCACATAATCAGGGCGCCTCCTCTGTGCACTCGCCCTGCACACTGCCTGATTATTATTCGGCCCGAGTTTTACACAGAAAATTGCTATAGAGAGCAAAGTCAAGAATACAATTGCACCAGCCTGGACACTCCTGTTGTCATGTGCTGAAGTTACCAAACAATTTGAACTAGCAGTGACACACCCCTCATGGCATTTGTTTGTTTGTGTGTGTGTACGTGTGTGTGTGTGTGTGTGTATGTACGCGTGTGTGTGTGTCTCTCTCTCTCTCTCTCTCTCTCTCTCTCTCACTCTCTAATCTAGTCTCATCATTGTGGCAACAGAAAACCATGTTTGGGTTGATAAACTGAATATCACACCAGTTTCATGGCATTTATTATAAAGCAATTAATTTTTTGCAAACAATAGCATATGTGTATACAACAAACAGTAGGTGTTTTAAAAAAAATTAAATCCAATGTTCTATTAAAGAAAATAAATCTATTAAATTGTCCAAATTAATATTACAAAATGCAAAACGGATATGATTCTTCAACACGGGGAGATCAACACAAAATCTGGGTTTGTCATTCACTATTTATGGCGTTAATGCCTAAAAACTCTAAAGTCATTTATTTTTTATCAATATTAATGTGTTGTAATTGCCCAATTAATCTTTATTCTCAATCACGGAGCACGCACCCGCCATTCACCATCCCCTAACAGACAGCTTAATTGGTGCATTATAGCAGCGTGAGTAGAGGGACCATTCACATGCAACGCACTGGTGCAATATTGTAAATATTTGTCAGTGAACTTCAGAACTTTTCTTTATGGCCCCTTCAATGGAATTGACCATGAAAAAAAAGGCTCTTGGGGACCAAGCAAACACGACGCCCGGTCACGTGACTCACCGGACCCCGGAGCAGGTGCTGAGAGCGACCCACGAATCGGGGTGCCCTCTCACGTAGCCATGGTAGAAACAGTGGTCCTGAAATAGAAGAAAGAAAGAAAGAGAGAGAGAAAAAAAAAGAGGAGAGGTATTCATATCTGAAAGCCATTAACAGACTCGTGCATTATGTATGACACTGAAATCACTTTCCACAGTAGATGTGGTGCTAACTGCACACCTGACCTAACCCATGCGAATGTAGCCCTGCCTGCTCCCAGCAGTGGAAATAGACAGCATTGTGTGTGTGTGTGTGTGTGTGTGTACACACTCAATGTTTGATCTGCTCAGCTCATCACAGATGACACTTCTTTTCATGAGTGGCAAGTTACAAAAGACGCACTTACGCTCGGCTCATTCTGTCCCCATATATGCTTTGCAAGCAGCTTTGACTAAATTATTGTGGAAGTTTGAAAAACTAGGAATTTCTATCAGCCTGTGAGAGACGGCCGGTCATTGTGTGTCTCGACTGCTAAGATACGAATGACTTATCTTACAATAATTAAACATGTAAGTTGTTAAGCACTCTGGTCATGTATTAAGTTTAACGTCAATGCAATTTGCAACATTGCTCTCAGCTAAATTTGATAACTCGTCACGCTTCTTTGGTAGAGATTATTGAATTATTACTTGTTAGACGCCATTCAGACAGTCTTGTGATGCCAAAGAGAATAAAAGTCCAATGACGAAAAGCTGATTAGAGAAACAAGGCTTTTAATAGCTTACTTTCACAATCATTATTACAATGATACTTGAAGTTAACTGCTAATCAAGAAACCACATGGAAAAAAGAGTGAATATGGACTAGAAACTGAGGTACGTTGTTGAAATAAATGAGTCGGTGTCATTTCAGCTAACACAATAAGCCGGGGCGGCTGTGGCTCAGGAGGTAGAGCGGGGCGTCCGCTGATCGCAGGG
>CM040400.1:19547185-19867185 GCA_022702515.1 Ilyophis sp. 1 JC-2022 | reverse complement strand
AAGACGGTCAGAAGGCTGGGCACACATAAAGGCATCTCCCCTCAAAGCAAACTGGGGCTTCTGGACGGGCACCGTATTCGGGAAATCGGACAGCGGGTTTTATAAATACGCGCGTTGTTCCGAAAAGAAATGAATCATACTGACAACGTTTCCGGATGGCGCGGCGAACGTCGTCGCGACGAAGCTGTGAAAAAGCTGTGCTTGGGCTCGATATGAAAGTCACCCCGTCAGAGAGTAGGCCTGTTTCCAAGCGAGAGCCCGATTTACAGTATACACAACATGTGCAACCTTTAAATGATAATGAACATGCTGCACATCTGTCTCGGCTGGCCTTTTCTCCCCTCTCTGTTTATAAAAATGTCTTGCATTTGTGCTGCTCGACTTGCTGCGCTGTCTAGAAGGCTGCAACCCACCCAAAGTGGCTTTGTTACATTAGCAAATGTTCCCTGATAAGTTCTCACAGACCTTACAGCTCCCTGGCGTTAACAGGCCCTCTCTGCGTCCGACAAAAAGAACTCTGAACGAGCTACAGCACACGGAAGTACAACCTATTAATGAACAAATCTTCCAACCAAAGGTCCAACCAAAAAAAGTTACTCCTGTGTTCTATAATACAATCTGGTCTATGATGAGATAAAGCTTTTATATTGCACCAAATTCATTCCTGATATAAAGAATTTGATGGATGACATATTTCTGAATACTTGTGCGTTCAATAGGCACTGCATTTGTTTGTTGTGTAGAACATCGGCGCTAACAGTTTTATTCACAAGGGTCCTGAGCCAGAGGTATTTTTAGGGGACTGTGAAATTAAAAAGTTTTGGAACCCTCCTGAAAATATTTGACAACTAAATAATAAGCTCTGACTGTATCCAATGCATATGCTTGTTTGCATTGTACAAACGTATGGCATATTCATGAAGAAAATCTTTACCTTCAAGTAAAAAAAAAAAAAATGTAATTAAATAATAAATAATCCCTCCAAAAATAAATGTGAGTTTAAACTTAAATATTAAATAAATACATTTAATAAAAACTGTAAATAAAGTAAATAACCACAATATGTGGTGAAAAGAAGAGCGAGACAAAAGATCTCAGAGACGCTCGGACTCCCTTTGTCCTTCTAACAGCCTCCTGCCAGTCCCTCTCCTCTGGCACGTGATTGGACGCTGACAGATCACATGTGTAGCTTCCTGCTATCTGCTGAGAGCAGAGGGCTAATAAACAAGGTGATCACAAAAGAACCGTGCAGAGTGATAATTACTTGTTAGCACAGAAGGTCACCGCGCAGCGGGGGTGCGCAGGTTTTCTGGGCGCCACACAGAGACGACGCGTGGGGTGACATTTGCACGTGCGCTGATGCCTCCCACTCATGCTAAGACAAAAAGCTCATAACCTGTGATTATGTGTCAGAACGGTTGGGGGAGAGCATTGCGCTCTCCTCTACTTGGCTACTGGTTAATTAACTATTTGGCCCAGGTCCCTCACAGGGCAGACAGCATGTTCCAAGGGCTGTCTTGCAAGTGAATGAAGCACCACGTGCTTAATGTGCAACCGACTGAAATCCGTGGAAATGTCCACTTTAGGAAATTGATAAAAACAATCAATTTTGCAACTACTGACAGAAGTATAATACAAATACTAATACTTCTAATAGTACTACTACTACTAATAATAATAATAGTCGTTGTTATTATTAAATATATTTATTCTCTGGTAAACTCATCCTCGCTGTATTCAAAAAAGTGTGTTACACAGCCACGTCACTCCTCTTGTCATCTGCCTCAGCTGGCTTCCGATATCACCTTGTATCTAATTCAAAAACCTTGGTGTTAGCTAACTAGACAAGAAATCTTTGTCTGTTAGGTTAGCGTTAAACTTATTGATTATAAATGGGCCCCTGTGCCTTCTGGTAATACCACATTTATGTATCCCTGAGTAAAAGTGATGTTCTCCACTACTGTATGCCGCTCTGTATAAGAACATCTGCCAAGTGATTGTAATGTAATGTTGTTTATAGTACAGCGATAAGCAGCAACCCCAGGGGCCAAGCACATGTAGCGGCTTCCCCCGCTGTGTTGACATTTGAGCAAAAATGAATTTCGAATTCATTTATATTTTTTATGCCAACATCGCAAAAGTTCTATACTGTAACAGCAAATGTAGTTAAAGTAATTTCATGCAGAGCCAATATTTTATGTTGATGTAAAATTGGGCATTTTATATTCATTTTGAAATTAGTGTCCCTTTTCCAGCCTCAGAGTACTTCTTAATTGGCTGACAAAGCACAGGTGTTAATGCTGTGAACAGGAGACTCTTCCATTCCCTGGTGCTTATATACATTTCAGCAGCCCATCTGTTACACTTTGATGACTTTAGTCTCATATCCACTCCATATCTTTTGTTAATGTGAATATTTTCATTTTAGCTGCTCGAGGCTGCTTGTAAAGTTCTCTGAGGAAGGTTTGCAAAAATGGATACCGTGAAATCAAAATTGAATAGCTGTGCACCACTGACTGCTTCCTATATTCACCAACAGTGCCTCCAGCGATAGTCACAGGCATTTGATAGAGCGTGTTGTCTCACAGGTGCCAGGCATCTATTCTTTGTATACTCCAATATCACCTCATTAACTTTAAATGTTATAATTGTTTGAAAAGATGTCAAAACATCCTGGTAGTTCTGTAGCTTTTTGCATCGCTTCATCGAAACCCATAAAACCATACACATTCTGTTGCAAAAGAGTTATTTCAGTTGTTTATCTTCACTTAGAAAGTGGTACGGAAAATTGAAAGCATTCAATTTCATTCATGGTTTACATTTGTCTCTTTGATTGCGCTCTGGACATGCAAAACGATTGAAGGCGACATTTGTAATTAACCTATTTGATATTCGATGAGTCTTCACACGTCGAATCGAATACTGGTTAGAAACCCGCTTGTGTCCTGTGCCCTTGGCTTTTATGAATCCAAGAAAGTACGGACGGAGGTACATTCAAGAACAGTAGATTAAGTTAAGATACAAACTTTGAAGACTGGTGAGCTTTCCACAAAGATGCAAGCTACCTGGCCTCACCTGAGTCAAACAAAGCAAAAAGAATGAGTCAAAGAAGTACGACTTTCTTTCCCGAGACCGCTGTGCCGAATTGATGCAGCATAACCCCGACAACAAAAACTCCAGCTATCCCCCTCACCATCCGAGGACAACTTCAAAACCTGCTGAGAAAACTCCATTAAATAATTGAAAAAACATGTCTCAAGGCACAAACCCCCCGATTTCAAAGGCAACAGAAGATGCCCTGAGCCCAACAGGAAGTTGGCCGCAAAGTTAAAAAAGACCAGGGTTTGCGGCTACACATTCGAAGACGTGTAAGAGGGGCATGCCCTTCATTTTAGAGTAACGCGACTAGAGGGGAGGTCGCTGAACAATCAGCCTCTTTCGATGAAACGTGCGAAGGGAAAGCAAACGAGATGGATCGACCTCTGCAATCAAGAGCGGCCTTTTTTCTCTCTAAAAACATAAGACTATTAACAGAAATGTATCGATCATCTTGTTTGTTCTCGTTGGTAGCGTGCAGCCCGGACGGCTCCCCAAGACAAGCATGTCCCAGCGCATTGATCATTCAATGAAACGCTTTTCCAGAGGCCTTCCATTTCACGCTCGAACAACAGGATCACCGTATCGACATTCCTACAGATTCTAGATTAACTTCCAATCACTGAGCTAAAGGCAACAGCTGCATGGTGTTGAAGAAGGTAATGAGAGCCAAACATTGTTCCCTCATCTCATCATTCATTAAGGTGAGGAAGGCGATCAACTGTTAAAACACATGCCGGGGGCTGAAAGCATCAATAAATGTTATCGCCCGACTCGCCCGCTGCTTTAGGAGGCTCTGAATTTTGTGAATGGCTTCCTTGTGCTACAATGGCTCACAACCTCAGCCCTGATATAAGGTAATCTAGGCTCTGATTCATAGAGTATAAATTCCCCTGCTACGTGTCCTGCAGAGATCAATGAGCTATGAAACCATGGGTCGCCTAGAAGAGTCCAAACCTCACTTACAGTGTAGTAGACTTCAGATACTAGACATTGCTCTGCAGAAAATAACATTTTTAAAGTGAAGAATTTCTACACAATGTTATCATATGGCAACACTGGCCTTCCTGGGTATTGTATGAGGCTCAAGTCTTCCACAATACAACATCACAGCCGAAGACCTGACAGGAAATGTTTGTCCAGAATTAATTAACTGACTTTTGTGGTTCTTATAAATGCGGTGGGGTATACAACAAAGAGCGCAATTAAATCTCAGACCATGCTTGTGTCCACGAGGCCAGCAGTTCTGTGAGTACATTATTAGTCACAGCACGGCCCAGTTATCTGTTATATAATATATAGAAAAATGTACAGAAAATAATTTTGCTGACACAAAACAATCACAAATCTCAACATATTAATGCTGGATGAATGGTTTCCTGTTTGGCATCTGGCTGAGATCCGAGGCTGGTCAGAGCAGGACGCTGGAGACGAAGACAGCTTAACACTAAGAGGGACGCAGAAAATAAATAAACCAACATATCCAGCGTGAATTCAACTCCAAGTCTGAATGGGATCCGATTATACTCTATCAGTGTACTCTGTCGGTTTAACACTGGACAGTGGTGGTTATTATTATTGTTTTCTTCACAAAAATCTGTGTTTTTCTATTGTTATAAAATAGCTACACAAGAAGCATGCTTTCCACTGAGGCACAGGGGAAAAGCCTGTCTCCTACATCTACTCAATGGTCCAGGACATCACAGAGAGCCTTTGAGCACTCCTACAGAAAAACTGCTTAACTGCCAGATGACTGCTTTGAAATTGCCTCACACACTCTGGTCCTAGCAAAGTGCAATACTCTGGTTCTAAAAAACATCACAGATGTTTTTATAGCTGTGTAATTACATTATACTTACATAACTACCACATAATACTCTATGCGCCTGATTTACGAAGACCTTTAGCATGTGCAAAATATTTCTGCGCATGTAAAACTAATAATACAACCAACGATTGGTGCAAAGAAATCCCATGACCAATCATTGGTACTAAAAGTTATTGCACATGCTAAAGGTCTTGCTAAAGTAAACCAGGCCCTATGAGTATATACTGTTAAATCACTTATTTGGAGTTAGACTGGGGGTTAAGTTCAGTATCACTCGAACTAGAGCACTAGTCCTCATTAGTTACACAGTAGAAAGCAGCAGAACTAATTATTCAACCCGAGTATTGCTGAATAAGTAAAGTGCTGTCTTAAACCCCCCAAACAAATGTCTCGGAGCCAGAATGGGCTACAAAATGGAGGCACGTCCACAATTCAACACTGCATGTTCTCACTGCGAAATTCACTAAAGAAACAACAAAAAACTGAACCAGAAATAAGTGAAGCCTCACTTGGAGCATATGGATGTTATTTTGCGTGTCTCAGAGCACGGATAAACTTTTCTTCACCGGGTTTTGAGAGCTCCGGTGTGGGATTCAGCCATGGTTCATTGAGTAATAGAGCAGACATGGGGCCTTGGGGTCTTTTCCCCTCTCGGCTGGATAAGAATCAATCTGGAAAGCAACTGAAAGCAGCTGCTTCCCTCTTCATTAAACAGACCCTGGGTTTTGCTCGCAAGTTTGGAGTAGCTACGTGAGCAGCAATAGTTTCTATAGTTTTGATCAAAATAAGTGTTGCACAAGCATATGTCGCCCCCAATATTTTCATATGGATTAATTACCGGACTAGGTAGTATGCTTGTGAAACTTACCGTTTGAGTATGCGAGACTAGGTGGTCCAGCAGTGCGTCGGGCCCAAAGTTGAAATTAAAACGATGCCTATGTGTACAAGTTTTGGTTAACATCTATACTGCTTTTGAAATACAGGATTTCTATTAGAATTTTGGATAGTCAAATAGGACTGGGTTTAGTAAACCTTTTGTCCTTTTATTCTGACCTACGGTGGTTATTATTATTGTTTTCTTCACAAATATAATTTGGCATAAACTCACAAAAACACTTTTAGGTCACACAACCAGAATAGCACCCGCATGTGTATTATATTAACAGTATTAACATTTTATTTTCATCTCATTAAAAAGCACAGAAAGTCTGCTTTCCTCTCTCAAACAATTAAAATGATTCACAGCCAGCTGGAGACACAAACAGACACACAGCCTCTCTCTATCCTCTCTCTCTCTATCGCACACACGCACAAAAACACAAACAATTAATCAGAGTTACGTCATCGAGCGGACACACAAAGACAGAAACTCGGCCGTGTCTTCCGCTGCGGGGGAGGGGGGGGTTATGTAATTCCCGGTGTATTCTCTGTTTCCTTTTCCCCTGGCTTTTCCAGCGTTTATCAGGGGGAAGAAAAAAGCGCACAAGCTGCCACTCCTCCAGCGGTGAGAAACGCTGAGCTCAGGGCCGTCCAGCTGACCCGCTGACCCACTGAATGCTCGGGCGCCCATTCATTACAGCGCCGCTACCATCTGGACCCAATCAGACGAGGCCTCGCGTCTGCTCCCTTTGCCTGATGTAATTCACTCTTCCTGCTCAGTGCAGGCAGCTGACCTGGCTGGGATCCCGTGGCCCACCACGTCCCAGGATACGGCCACCACGGCCAAAACAAGCAGCTTTGTGACCAAAATAAAGGTCATTAGGCACTCCCACGGCGCGCATAAAAACGGTTTGAGGGTCCTGCCCTCACCTGCTTGCTGTTAGCACATGTGACCCGGTACAGTACACTGGAGATGCTGCGTACAATGTCTGCCGGAATGTTCCACTGTGGGGCGGAGAGGGGAGTTCACTTCCTACAATTACAGCCAATTTGATAAACAACTCTTCTAAAAAGAGGAGAAAAAGACAGGAGGGAGGACAGCCCAATTTCATCACTTAAAAAAAGAAGACCAGAAAGAAGCGATAAACATTGGGCCATTTATATCGGTTCATAAAAAAGGAAGCAGGACCGTGTGTGACCACCCAACAACCCAACTGAGGGACCACAACTTCGTAAGCACTACACAACAAAGAACAAACCCTATGTGAACATTTAAATATCTGAACATAAATTATGGAAAGTTTAAACTTATGCTCATTGCGTTGTTCACACAGCAGTAAACATAGACAGAAAAAAGAACTGTAGAAAACAAATTATTGAATTGTAGGGATGCACAATAATATGTAATCTTCTTCTAAAAATGAATATAAAATATATTGGCTTTTTCCTTCATAAATTGTTTGACATCTGTGCTCATCTACTTGAATCTGTATGTATGTATGTTTGTATGCGTAAACGCTACATTAACTATGACATAACTGCTAAAAATTGTATCGCTAACATCAAATGCAGCCGTAAAAATATTGCCAACAAGAAAACATAGGCTTCAGGTGTGAGTCATCCAAACTACTAATATTAGCTCAGTGCATAGTGTGTAGGCACAGCCACTATTCTTATTTTATTTGTCCCTGAGAGCAAGTAGGCTTGATTTTATGGGAGTGTTCTAAAAAAAGAATGAAGTAGGTGAGGTTTTCAAAAAAGGAAACAAGAAAAACATGTAAGAAAAACAACATATGGTTGCACGTTATTACTTTCCTGCACGGTCATCTACACTGCCTGGCCAAAAAAAGGTTGCCGTTGCACCCGTCATGCATAGTGCCCACTGTACAAGCCTCTGGAGGCAGTGTTATGATCTGGGGTTGCTTCAATTGGTCAGGTCTAGGCTCAGCAACGTTATGCAGCAATAAAATTAAGTCAGCTGAGTACCTGAATGTACTGAATGACCAGGTTATCCCATCAATGGGCATATTCCAGGACGACAATGACAAGATTCATTGGGCTCAAATTGTGAAAGAGTGGTTCATGGAGCATGAGGAATCATTTTCACACATGAATTGGCCACCAGAGTCCTGACCTTAACCCCATTGAAAGTCTTTGGGATGTGCTGGAGAAGACTTCACAAAGTGGTTCAACTCTCCCGTCGTCAATACAAGATCTCGGGCAAAAATGAATGCAACACTGGACAAAAATAAATGTTGTGACGTTGCATAAGGTTGTCGAAAAACAATCCCACGACGAATGCGCGCCGTAATCAAACCTAAAGGCGGTCCAATTAAATATTAGTGTGCAACTTTTTTTTGGGCCAGGCAGTGCACATGAAACATTTGCAGGTTTCAAATTTGCTGAACAGTCATCACAGTACAAGTGATTTAAAGCTGGACAAGCCGGAAGACCTGGCCTTCAGGGACCAACTGTAGCCGGAGACAGGAAGCCACGGACAAACAGGAAGTGGAAGTATAAGTAAAACAATAGCCAAAGCATTCTATTGTAAAACTTCCCCTAATAATCTGTTCTTGCTCAAGTTCTGCATATGTAGTAAAAACTGCAATACAAAAAAAACATAAATTATGTATTGTGAGACATTAATATCAAATATATATGTTTTGTTCAATGCTATTTCCCAACATAAAATGCAGTGTTTCGACAAGCAATTTGATTTATCATTGTAATTCCTGTACGAACTGTGTCCTCAGAGAACTCATTAGCACAAAAGGTCAAGAAAACAACCAATGCTGAAAAAAACTGTAGTGAGCACCGAGGGAATGGCACACCAAATTTACCTTTCTGGGACCTGCAGTAAATTTACCCGAATTACAAATGCTTCCTCGCTTTTTCTACTGAAATACATTATTCACGTTAAAGCAAACTGGACTTTCAGTACATTTAAAGACTTTGCAAAGATCGCATGGAGTAACACGCAATCAACCAAATCTTTTCAGCCAACCGGTCCTCAGTCTCACCTGAATTATTATTTTTATTTTTTATTATTACTCTTGTATTTGTTGCATTGAATAATGTTGTAATGAGAGCTTTTTGTTTTCTGTATTAATTGTCATTAATAAGTCATTAATTCATTCATTAATAACTTCCGACTATACATTCAAAGTATTTTCTTTATTTTGTGCTCTCAAAATATTTAATGCTTATTCTTCAAAGAAATTGAAGGAAGCCATGTAATATTTCATCTTCATGCATTTTCTTTCAAACGCAAATTCACACGCTCAGGAATTTAACGAAGCGCAACATTGTTAAACGTTAAAACGGACAATTTTCTACCATTTCAAAGATAATTTAAAGTTAAATTCCATACGAAATACGGGTACTTTAGTTATATTGTGCACAATCACGATGCTAGCAATTTAAGTCACGTGATTCTGAAGATACTATCGCATTCCAGCTAAAACAAATTGGACTCCATAAATGGTCCATGCCATCCACCTGGGGTGAAGAGCCAAAGAGACAGACGGGCAGTAACCGAACCATTAATGAGGAAAAGAGAGAGATGACACTCATAGATCATTTCACACTATGCTTTAAATTGTAAAGTAGACATGTGCTAAACAAATATTTAACCATTTTATGAGTGAAATGTTTGTGAACAGTTTTAATGCGTGTTAAATTATAATTTTTTCGATAGTAAATAACCACTTCGTGTTTTGCAAGCCGTAAATCATTCACCATATGCACGTACACAAAAACACACATGCATAAACATGTCTGAATGTATATTTTACTGGATACAAATGGAAAAAAAACCTAGAATGAGGACCTACAGTGCCTTCAGAAGGTTTGGTCATTTCTCGTGTTCTGGCATGACCGACACAAAGCCCAGACTTAAAATCCATTGAAAATATGTGGTTTGACCTGAAAATGGCTGTCCGCTGACACTCTTCATCTAACTTGGCAGTTTGAGCACATTTGCATAGAAGAATGGGCAAAAATTCCAAAATCTAAATGCGCAAAGCTCATACAGATATTCCTGAGAAGCTGTAATTGCTGCCAACGGCCTATCTACAAAGTTTTGACTCTGGGGGATGCGTAAATGAGAAATGTCACTTTCACTCAAAATGTTGTTGAATAAAAATATATTTTTTGCATCATAAATGTGTTAAATATATTGTGCTGGTGAAGGCGAGAATAGTTCAATGCATAAACACAAGTTCAATGAGGGTGAATACTTTCTGAAGGCACTGTAAGTGCTAAACAGAATATACAGAAGCAACTCCAGGGGCCCAATTTACTGCAGAAAGATAATGATTTACTGAAGGCACTACCCAAAATAACATGCAAGTTCAACATGGCCACAGTCAGTGTGAAACTAACACATGATTTTGTGAGACTACTTATGGTAAGCGTGCAATTATGCAGTCATTTCGAAGGAACACTCTTCTGTCATGGTTAGCAGCACATACTGTACATCACAGAACACTTTGGATAGCATGTTAGCCTTTCTGGTCCAAGACAACCAACACAGGCAAAAATCTGACGGAGCAACTGCAGGTAAATGCTTCTCATAATTCGTAGTAGTATTGTGAATCTATATGATCTATAAAATACAATTTAACCCTCATGTTGTGTTCCGGGTCAATTTGACCCAATTCAATGTTTGACGTCTCTGAGGCTCATTTTTTCATCATGACACTATATCACTTTTCCTACTTTGTTGGTATTAAATAGTAAAAATACAATAGAAATAATGTTATGTTTTAGTCCTGTACCAACCTTGTAAACAAAGATGTTGTGTGAGGCTATTTCTGGGGAAGCTGCATACAATGTAAGAGAGTATTCTAGCTTTTTTTTTTACCTCAGATTTTTTTGTGGGTAATTCTGGTGGCACTTTCCTATGCGGGTTTTAAAGTTCACAAACTTTCACTTACCTCAGGCTCTAAAATGAGATGTTTCATCACAGATTTTTTATATTTAGAGATAAAAGGCTAGTCAATTTGGGGACACACAAAAGGTAACACAGAAAGTGTAAAAGAACATTTCCATGACAATACTTTTATGTCAGCTTAAACTTTTGGGGTCAAATTCACCCCAAACATAAAAGGTGTCATAAAATGTGAACATAATATGAGGGTTAAGAAAACTGGATATGGAATACGTGGAAATTGTTAAATCCACTCCTGGTTTTAGTGAATTCATAAAGAACTTGCGTTGTGTCAGGTTGTGGTCACAAGTGCGCACGTGGCAAGCTGGCAGTATAGTATAAAGATCAGGTAACCTGAAACTCAGAGGTTAAGGTTGAAGGTCGAAATTGCCTCAGGAAAAACTTCCAACTGTTTATATAGTGAAAATGTAAAGCCTTGTAAGTCAATCCAGATAATGACACCTGCTAAACAATGAAATAAGAACGATAACAATTAGGAGAGGCGATGGGCCTAACCACGGTAGAGTAAACGGACAGGTTCTTCAGAGCCGCGGGAGCCTAGGGGTGGACAGCTGGAGGATATGTGAAAAGCTTAGTCATGAGGCAGCTGCTGTATCGCTTCCTCTCGTGGCATGGGCCCAAAAGCTGACCCGACTCGCCCGGCTCAACGAAGGGGGTGGGGCTGCAAAGGCCTGTGTGAGAAGCTCTGAACCATGGCCACCTTGGCCTGGCTTCCCCCCTCCTTCTCCGCAGGAAGTGCAGCACTTCATGGGCATTTGTATAACACAGGCAATAAACATCTGCTAACAGCCTTCAGTGGGGGGTGGGGTGGGGTGTGTGGGGTGTGGGGTGTGGGTGTGGGGGGGGGGGCTTTCTCAGCACCATCCTCACCAAAGACTGGGTCTCAAGGATAAAGTTCATTATTGATTTCAATAATAATACAGTTTAAAGCACCGTGGGTGAAATGCCAAGATAAGGCAAATTAATTCCTGGGAAAAGCTATTTGCTTTTGAGCAAATGAAAGCCTTTGGGAGGTCGTCAATCTCCCCGCTTCTAATGTATGGTTTTTATTCGGAGCACCAGAGGTCTAAGTGGATTTACCATAATTAACAGTAAAGCCCATCTCCCTCTGTGGTCTTTCTTTTCGATCGGACCGGATGTCTTTGGCTGGTTAGTGTCAGTGCTGACTAGAGTTGAGCATGAGTAGCTTATTGGGGAAAGCCATAGCTGTATAAAATATAATTGGATGATCTAAATCTGTCCAGTACCAGAGTGGCATACAATCCTGGATACCCACAGTCCTCTAGAGCTTAGGAAGTACATCTCTAACCGCAAATGATTGACAGGAACAACAGGTTAATTTTCCTAGATCGTTGACATCCATAATTTTTTATTGTTTTAACATATGAGCAATTGACTCAACAATTTATTAGATTGACCGACTGGTCATACAGCAGATCTGCTATACAAAGCAGAAATTAAACATTTAAATAGTAACCTGTGTGTGTTTTTTCACGAGTGTGTGTGTATGTGTGCGCATGCGAGTGCCTGCATGTGCGCACATGCGTTTTTGTGTCTGTGTGCGTGTGTGTGTGTATGCGTGGTATGTGTGTGCATGTGCGCGTGTGTTTGTACGTGCGAGCGTGTGTGCGCGCACATTCAGGTATGAGTGACATCCTGAATTGCTGCTCTGGTTATCCTTTCCTTTAAAAAGATGAAGAGCCGGTGCAGTTGTAATGTCAGCAGCAGAGGATTAGCCTGTGGCGGAGGGTATGATGGTCTCTCACTGGTGAGTCAGAGAGGAAGGTCAGAGGGAAGGGAAAGGTCTGACAGATATGTGCTCATCCCACTGAGTCTAACAGTACATCTATATGTGCTTTATTTTCAAGACCCAGTCTTTCCCTTGGGCTCTGTTGGCAGTTGGCACTGGACTTATTTTCTCTGGATGTCTTGCCATTGGGCTCCTGGTGGGGGGTTGGTGGGGTGGAGGGAAGGGGGAGGGGAGTATCCATCTCACACTCATTCCCCACACTTTCCACTCACCAGGACATCTCAAATTCCTTGGAACTAAACTCAGCTGACCTAGTTTCCTGGGGCCAGACTAAACTGTCACGCCACAGTGCTGTCTCTGAGGCTAGAGGAGGGTTAACGCAAACACCACGTCTGCCAACTGACACCCTGCACTGGGCCCCATCTCCCCTGTTACATGAGCCTTGCGCATTTCCGATAAATGACTTGTTGTTTATGTGTGTGTGTGTGTGTGTGTGTGTGTGTGTGTGTGTCTGTGGGTGTGCGTGAAGTGGGATTTAATCAACCTTCATCACAATCAAATTTTATAAACCCACCAAGGAAAATTCAGGAGCTGAATGAGCTGGCCTTGAGCAGGTAAAGGGCTAACTGTTAGCACCCTCTTTGTCAAAGAGGAAGCAGCAGGGCCCATACTCTGTCTCTCACTCTATTTATGCTTTGAAACCTGATAGGTTAAGATTATGAGATATAAATACACACACAAGCAAGTGTTTGGACCTTTCCTCTACTGTGGACTATTTCTAAACACAAGACCCAAAAGGAAACCGCTTATCTCCTTACCGCTGTCCTTCATGTACCCCTCATACATCACCTAAACCCAACATACATGCACCCTCAGTCCATGTACACCCCCTTTACCTCACGTACACTACCACAACTCCACACACGCACCACCCAAAACCCACATAAACCACCTTGATTCAACACATACATCACCCTTACTTCATGCAGTCTCTCACTCCCCATACATTTTACTAGCCCTAGCTAGGAGATAAGAAAATAAGAAATAAGAAATGAGTTCATTTTCAGGACCAGGCAGAATCCACAGAATCTGGCTTTGGGCTCACAAACACAAACGCTCAAAGGGCAGTAAAAGGTTCCATGACCCCTGCTGAAGCAGACGACACACACTTATTATTGACCTAGATTGCCTCTGCATTATGTGAACACAGAATGTGTGGATGCACAGCAGGGGGTTAGGGCCAGTGCTAAGAACCTGCGCCCAAGGGGTGGGAGAGGGGAGTGTGGGGGTAGGTATAACACATAGATATAGAACCGTAGATATGACATATCATGTAATATAATAGTCATTTGGAATTCTGAAATGGAACAATTTGGCAGCCTGGGTACAGCTATACTAGGAACCTATGGCAAAGTATCATGTACTTTCTAACCCACTGTGATGTCATAATCGGGTCTCAGAAGCCAAACAGCAGATGTGTGGCCCATAGATATAAAACCATGGTTACTGGCCACCATCTTACCTGCGTATGGTCTCATAAATTGTGCCACTAACTATGGCATATGTCACATCTATGGTTCTATATCTATGGTATAACACTGGGTCACAGAACATGTTCCTACCCCATGCCGGGTCTCAACAGTCTCACAGTTCACACAATACTAACCGCCATTTTCAGCAACAATTCGCAGGCGTGATGAAACAACCGCTGATGAAACCCCACACTTCATCCACGCTCTAACCAATCACATGAGAGCAAAGCTGAAATTGAAATTAGGCATATGCACTTTCAATCGGCAAATTCGTTATCTGTTCATCCTCTTGATTTAGGGTAGGCCGAAAGGTGTATATTATATGCCTCTACTGTTCAGATTATTATGCAAATGCAAGAATATGAATGGCAACAGACTGAAGGTATAAATCTTTTAAAATGCATAATGCGATGCAGTTTGATGGTGAGCCGACTCTCAAACGAATATGAGAATTCCCCTGTGCAGTTAGAGGTTGGATTCCAGCCATGGTGCTTTCTGCACTGTGATCCCATCTATCTGTGACCCTCTTTGCTTTCCCTCGTCAGAGGGAACAAGTGCATAAAGAGAGCAGACTTCCTTGCTCTCCTTATATAATAAAGTAATAAAAATACTAAATGTGAACAATATTCAACTGTAGCTAAATTCAAAGTGTACACATAAAAAAGCAAGCAATGCCCACACAAACACCCTCTGTATCCTGAGCATCTTTCACCATTTTAATGGTGCGCTGTCTAATTAATTGGCATCTATTGAAAAAAACAAACGCGTTCTGACACAAACGCCGACACTTATTATCACCGTCGCCTTACATTCCCCGTGACTTTAAACAAACTTTTCTTCAACAAAAAAATACAAAAATAAAATAAATAAGCCGCATTCCGCTCTCTCTGGGGAACGGAAAAAGACAAACTAGGTTGATTCACAAAGAGCCATCTCCACAAAAAAAGCTTTCAACAGCGCCCCGGGTGAGAAGAAAACCTCCATCTCCTGTCACCGCCAGACAAGACCTCTGTCACCGTATGCCTATAGAGCCAGGCAAACACACAACAATGCCCAGGAGAGGTAATTGACTCCATAACAGCAGTGCTTTTCACACACAGAGGACCTGGGCATTTACATGCACCTGAGAGGCCCCTCCCTTCCTTCTCCCTCCTCCCTTCTCCCTCCTCCCAGTCTGACTAAAGAGCTTCAGACTAGAGGTTAGAAAGTCTTTCACAAAGCAGCGCTCTGTGACTTTTATGTGGCCCGCAGTGAATACACTGTAATGACTTCCCTGAGGTACCGCCCATACATATTTTGCAGAACGACTTTCTTTTCCGAATGGGACCGAGCCTGCATAGGTACGTTGAAAAAGCCAGGGGGAAGTCGTATAAAAACAGTGGAAGCATTGCTGCGGAAGGCTGTGCAAACAGTATGATGTGGCCCCCAGAGGAAGGTTTTAATAATGCATACTTTCAAAAGGAAAATACAAAAAAAAGGACAGCGCATGTTTCATAAGTACAGGACAGGATGCACTTGGAGCCGTTATAGCCTTAATAATAACATTTCAGGTCATATGGTTGTCTAGCATAATGTAACATACAAGCTGTGACTATAATGATGGCTTGATGTAAACGTTGGGTATGTTAGTAAATATCAGCCTCACGGCTGTGTACACTAAAGTACACTTTAGTAACACACAGTAACATTCACTAAAATTTAATTATTTGACTGTAATTATACCTGAAAATTATATTCTCATCAATGTGTGTGTGTCTGTGTGTGTGTGTGTGTGTGTGTTAAGGCTGCACAATTAATCAAATTTTAATCGTGATTACAATTTTGGCTTTCCACGATTACTAAACAAGAATAATCGAGAATGACGATTTTTAAGGCAAAGTCTGTTTACAAATAATTTACTGGACTTTCTCTGGTGTTCTATATCAAATGAAGCACTCCTATTTGACCACCCTCACAATAGAAGGTTAGGGTTAGAAAATGTGAAAATATAAGCATTATTCTGTTCATTCAAAATGTTAAAGTGCAATAAAAGTATTACGTTCCGAAAACCAATGAATAATCGTGTTAAATAATCATGATCTCAATATTGACTGAAATAATCATGATTATCATTTTTGCTATAATCATCTCATCTGTACATTTTTGGCAGTGCTGCTGCTGAAGACAAGCTAACGTTAGCTTGCTAAGTTAAGAAGCCCGCCCGACAAGGTCAGAAACTACGCTATGGTTAACCACATAAAGCAATTCTAGTTTTTAGTCCTTCAAGCTAGCTAGCTAAGGTTAGAAAAAAGTGTTTAAAAATGAAGCTGTGTGCTACTACTGGCTAACATTATATGACAACGTTTGGAGACAATGCTACACTACGGTTGCGCGTACGGAGGGAATTATGGGACGTCAAGTTTTTAAACAGTGCCAGTGCTGGTATATTCACAAAAAAATACTAAAACGTAAAATATACTCAAAGCTGTTCAAGAAAAATTACATTTTGCGAACGGGCGTTATATTGAACAATCCAGGAAATTGATGGTAAGACATAATCACTAGAAATTTTTTAAAAGTAAGTTTTAGTTAATGTCTATGGTCTAAATGAATGGGGAAGTTACTTCCGAAACCAGTGTGACTTAGTCACTTGAGTACTCGATTCGGTAATACGTCATAGGCACGTAGGCAGAGCCCGCATGAGACGGGTGTGTGCGGGTTGGACCCGTAATGCACGACTCAGAACACCGATGTAATAATAAATGCCCGCAAGGGCTTTATTATGGGGAAATCCAAATTCGTAGTCACACAAGCAAAGTCCAAAAACCAATAAATCCAGCCAAACCAAAAATACAGTACCGAGGGAGAAGGCAGTCTCGAAATCGGTATCCATGCACAAGTTCAGTGACCAGAGTAGCTGTCAGCGGAGCAGAAGTACAAAACAGGGGTAAAGCAAAGTTCGTTGGTCGTGGGGCGTAGCAGGAGTCAGACCGAAGTCCTATCCGCAGGGCAGAGGTGCAAAACTCGTGGTCAAAAACAGGCAGTAGAAACGATAGGCAGGCAGTAAAGATGGTCAGTAAACAGGCTAGATCAATAACGGTAGACAAACAATGGATAACGCTCAAAAGTGACAGTAGTAAACTAACAGGCAACAATTTCGCAAGGACATAACATGAACACTGATACAAGTGCAGACACTTAGCTTGAGAGCAGCAGGAAATGAACAACAGCTTGAGAAAATGAGACACGTAACGAGGCAATTAGTAAATCGTTAGTAGTTAACCTATCCTGACCTAGCGTTAGTAAATTAGTAATTTACATGCACGAGAAACGTAAGGTAAACATGAACACATAGTTAGATAGTTAGTATTACCCAATCCTGATCTAATGTTAGTATATTAGTAAATAGACACGGGAGAATGAAACAATTAGGGAAGCGTGAGTGACAGCAAGAGAAACAGCATGAATGCAAGGCTGCGGAAAAACACGGAAAATGTGTATGCAAACAATGAACTGCATCGTAACATAAACAGAACACAAGCATGACATGAACAGAAAATAAACTGTGACAAACACTAAACATGAAACGTGGCATAAATATGACAGAAACGTAACACCGCAAGGGCAAAACCATTTGAAATTAAAGGGCTAATGTTAATTTGTGCAGTTTGAATACCCATCAATCAAGAAGAGGGGGAGATGGGGCGTTGACTTGCTTACGTGAAAAAAAGGTTTTAAAACTTTTCACTTTGGGTTGCAGTGAATGTTTCTTTTTTGGCACAAAATGTGGTGGCACGGCTTAATTACATCTTAGTTTTTTTTAACAATAGGATGTATGTGATTTATGAAATGGAAACAAGGTGCTCCGCTTTATAAATCAAAATGTGATTTAGTGTTTATTACCCCTTTAACATCAACGCTAAATAATAATACCCAGATGAACTTGCAGCACGTGCATTTAACAAAATTATATTATATTCCAATCATCTCTGGCCATACAGCAGGAGCAGGGCAAGCATAACAGGCTTATGTCTGAGTCTGGTGTGCTAAGAGGAAATGAAAATATTCAGCTTTAGCTTATGAGAATAAGGCTGGAGTAGCATTGTAGACTCAAAGGAAATCTGTCTGTTTGCTACGACCTTCAAAAACCAGCTCTGTAAATAACAAATGCTTTTTTTTCATGAGAAATGAAGTGCCCTTTCATAGTAATGTCAACTTCAATACTGGCTTCTCCGAGTACTAAAGCTGTCTGTTGCGCATCACACCTCCCCAGCATGCAACATTCCCACCGGCGATGATCGTGCCATCTCGTTTACGAGAAATCCTGACCACAAAGACACTTTGTCGAGGTTGAACATTAAAATAAGCATGACATGCGTTTCATTTGCCAGTTGGACTTAAATATGAACAAAATACTGTACAGATATTCTTACTCTGCCAAACGCCATTGATTCTGGAAAATAGAGCCCTATATGTTGATATCACAATATTTATATTCAAAATTTCAGGGAGTATGAGACTTAAAACTCAGTATCTATTATGCAGTTTTGACCCATGTCATGCGACTTACTTTATGGATATTCCAGCCTGCTGACAATTCAGACTCAGACGAGAGAAAAGAAAAAAGCGAAGGCATTGTCCTGACATTTTGGTTGGGTTTATCCTTCAAGTGTCTGAGCACGCTCATTGTGTTCAGAATGATTTTCACAGACAGGTGGGATGTCTTACTGTAGTCACTCATTCCCACAGTAGTGACTTCGTTAAGGAAGAAATTAGTCACCTTATCCTGTGAACAGGCCGCACTCTTTTATGCGCGGTGAACACCGTGGCCACAGAACTCCCTCGATAAAAACACATACTTTTCCCCTGAATCATTTTTATAATATTGTTTTAAGTTTTGAAATATGTCCAGTATTTCCAGGCTCTTAAATAAATTTTTTTCTTCAGCTATTCACATTCATCCGTCTTCCTATATTTCTATGACCCTATGAGAGCTTTCAGATAGAAGTTAAAGTAGCAAGGCCATGAGCAAAACTCACCATTCGGTTGTGTGCAATCTTCTTCCATGTTAGAAATAGTTTTCAAATTTTCAATAGAAGTAGGAATGTAATGTCCGAACCTGACCTTAAGCTGCTTCAGCCCACGGCTGAAACTACTACAGTTGTACATCCATTGCAAGAAGCCACAGACCTCCCACCTGCCTGTTGTGTCATTCAGAATAAAGAGGTTCTGACCATGGCCAGAGGCTGAGACACTGGTCTCTCTTTCTCTCTCTCTCTCTCTATCTCTCTCTAATTTTAATACAATTCAATAATGTTCATTTGGTATGACCAAATATGACTTCACGAATATAAAATATGAATTATGTCTCGCTCTCTCTCTCTCCTGCATACACACATAGCACAGACACACTGTACGCACTCACCGTTCACACTGTACACACACGGTTCAGATCAGGGCACTGGTTCTGATAGTAACGGCACATACGATATCTGTCCATCCCCCTCAAAGATCAGTACCCTACCATGTGGACAATGGCCCAAATACTGATTCTGGATCAGCTAATCTAGCCATTATCTGCACTTAGCTATTATGATAGTGTGGTGGCAGGCTGCCCAAAGGCCTGCTGGGGGAGCAGAAAACGGGGAACTTACTGATTACGCTCCACGTGCAGCACCAGCTCTCTCCCTTCGGCTGTCACTGCTATCGCCCCCCTGTCTGGGTACTGGACCTGCAGAGGACAGAACAGTCACAGCTCTTATCTGTATGCATATGCATATGAGCACACACACACTCACACACACACATACACACTAACATACAAACAAACATGACACACACACACACATATATGAATGGGCGCGCACATGCACACACACAAAGGGAGAATAATATTGCATCCCTGCAACCACTATCACATGCAAACAAACTCGCACACCCATGATTACATCCCTATATCATACACAGACAGACACACACACATATATGCACACACGCACGCACACACACACACACACACACACACAATGTAAAAATAGCCTTCAGCGGCTGCTCTTGGTGTTATTTTACAAATCAAATCGAAGACAGCAGTAAGTGAGAAGCTTTCTTGTAACAAAAATCAGCTTTATTAGCAAGGCAATGCAAGAAGTAGGCTTTTCAGAAGCTTCTAGAATTTCTCCCATTTCTTTCCATTTCTCCATCAGCGTTGTAATTGTTACACAGAGCAACACATAGTTTATCTTCTACGCAACTGACACTTCAATTAACCCCGTTTTACAGTGTGTTTCCTTCGCACCGGCAAAAACATCTGCAGAAGGCACGCGCGGTCCACTGCCAGCTGAATCCTCATCAGCGCAATCAATGCAGAATTGATCTCCTTGTGGGGAGATAAGACCTTTAATGAACAGAACTTTGGTCAAATTCTTAAAGGTTTTCTAACGGCGTCTCTTACCACCGCGGACAAGACAATTAATCTAGGTGAAATACACTGACCCGCGCACGCGTCAGCGGGTGATGGAAAGTACATTTGCGGTGACGACAAAGAGGTGACTTTGGGAGAAGGTGAAAGCGCCGACGAATACAGTAGCCCACTGTTCAGGCCGCGTTTAATAAGCGCACATTAAGACGGGAGGCCAGGCCAATTTCCGCGGCGGCAAACTCATTTTGAGACGGACGGCGGGAAACGCTATCGGGTCGCTGATCTCATTGCAGAGAGTGCGCCCCCCTCCCCAGCTCCCATCTAAAACTTTTATTCCCCCCCCGCTCCCTGAAAACACTGCCTATCTCGTGCAAGTAGTTCTGACAGCGCCGGGTTATCTGCTGGCTGCTAATTTCCGCTCTGTGGATTTCTGAGAGCCAGATGTGGCGAGCTGTCTTCGCTGAAAATAGAGTGCTCTGAGCAGGAGACAAAGCGCTTTCATCTGTGCCCATTCCGGCGCGCCAAAGCTTCCACAACCGCCGTCCTTTCCTTCCAGCGACTACAGCTTTCAGCTTTTGCGTGGTGACAGAAGGGGTCTCTGTAGTGTAGCCTAGGCCACTTGTATTTGTACAACTGTGACACGTGCCTGCCGCCGGGTCCACCGTAATTTAACGGCGTGTTGTGAGCGCTGCAGTTACGTACCTGGCAGATTGAAACGTGTCGATGCCCGGTGAACACATAAAGGGGACATAAATGCGCGGGACGCTACAGAAGCACACCTGGCCCTGTCTGCTGTTTGGGAGTTATTCTTTGAAAAAGCCTGCTCTCTGTCCGTTCGCTCCCTCTCTTAGGATTTAATGAACCGAGATTTGCGGTCATTTTCTGTAGAATGTAGAAGTGTAACTGTAATCTACAGATACAGTCACACGTGCGTATGTACATACGCACAGAGACACACACACATATGCACACACACACACACACACACACACACACACAAACACACATACGCGACACACATACATCTGCACACGCACACACACACACACACACAAACACACATATACACATGCGCGACACACACACACACACACACACACACACACGTTGCTCTTTTCACTTTCACTTCACACTACATGCTAGAGGAACTACTGTTGCATGATTGCCTTCCTTCATAATGCTTATTTATTGCATTACATTCTGTGCCTACGTTTTTTTACTGCCAAGAGTTAGTCATTAATAATAGAGTCACTGAAAAGGATCTCATTGACAGTTCCTACCTAATTAGCTTGTAGCTACATCTGTTTCATCTTTATAAAGGTTGCCAGTTGAACAAAACAAAAAATTCCACTGTTTTATTCACATATGAATATAGAATATACATTTTATCTCCATAACCACCAGACCACACTGCAGGCCATTACATGTATACACTATAAAACATATTTTTTATGCCTCCTTGAAAATCCCCTTGTGGTCCGTGATGCTACAATGTGAATAAATGAATGTCTCAAGGGCATATTTGCTAATTGGAAGCGTGTAATAAAAATCATTGATTAATTATTGTCCCTTTTTCTCAACCGAAGAGCAAACTTATAGAGGTCACACAGATAAATATTTGGAATAAAAATGTATTCAGTAGCAAGTGTATTTCATTTGTGTTGTTTTTGTGAAATAACTTGTCGGTTAGTTGGTTATTAGTTATCTGTTGATTCAAACTGGCCAAATCAATGGACAGTAGGTCTTGTTTTTGTCTTGGTTGAAATAAAGCTTGTCTGGTAAAAAAAAAAAACACTGAGCAAACCAGAAAAACAATGGTCGCATTTACAGTACTTGTTAGTGGTAATTCCACTGAAGTTAAATTTTGAGGATTTTTTTTTTTATGTACCATTGAACTCTTGAGGTTCACTGAACGTTGAATGTTGCGGTGGAGTTTGGTTTGGATAGGTAACGTCCCCATTGCAGCACGGAGCCATTTTGAGTTGTAATCAGCCGATGTCTAATAATCCTTATAAAATATTCAGCCTCAGTGCAGTCTGTAATCAACAACTGTAATGAGTTTATTTTTGAGTTTCCATGCATGCCAGGAGAAATGATCGGATCCTGAAGACCGTATTTCCACTGGAGAAGCCATTGCTTCCTCATCTCAATAAAACAATTATTATTATTTTTAAACAGAACTCTCCTTGAAGGGAATATTTCATATATTTCACCGCAAAGCACAGATCTGGCCACTTTGCCTCCGTCCGTATGCTCTTTTTTGAAAGTCACATTTCCTTATCACATGCCCTTTTCTATGGTTACTTGGACCTGGAAAAGGGCATCAGATTTCATTAAAAATTTGTCCAAACTTACCCTGACTTACAAATAAATGAAAGCATACTTTTTATTTTTTATTTTGGCGACTTCTGAACTTGCTAAACATTAGAATATAATTGGAGCCAAATTGTTGATTGTACCCAGGACATTCTGATACAATTATGAATAAATGATAGTACTTTCACATTGTAAACCTCCGAATTACTTTTTTGACTCAGTGCTAATAATCGATGGCTCACATGTTAAACTCGCTTTCCTGAACTGACTGACCTGAAATGAAATTGACTGAAACCTTACGCATCCTGCTGATGAGACCACCAGCACTGTCCCATTTGGGAGGCATACCTCCAGCCGCCTGGGGCGGAGTGCCGGGGTTCCGGAAGGTTCCATGCGTGGCTCTCACCCTATTGCCTTTCCTGTATCAGCAGGCCACACAATGTGTCAAGTTAGACACAAGGGAGAAGGGATGGGTATTAATGCTGTCTGGCTGAAACACTTGATTCTATCTCCAACTGGAGAACAAAGAAAATCCAATCTGAGAAATCCGTCTGTTTCTCCACAGCTGCGACTGCACCCGCGCTGACAACGCGTGCTAACAATCAGAGTAAGATAAATCAGCGTTACATTGAGCTGAGCAGAGCCACTACAGCCGGGATGACAGGACACACGCACTAATACATACACACAGGTGAATGCATGCATGCATGGACACACACACATACACACACACACTCGTACGCACGCACACACAGACACACAAACACAAATCTGTGCATGGGAAGATGCGTGAGCACACGTGCATAGACACAGAGAAATGTATGTGCGCGCACACACCCACATGCACAAAACGTGTGCACAGGCACGCGTGTAAGGCAAAACCGCTAAATCAAAAGAGAACTTTATAAATAGCTCATAAAGCCCGCCATAAAAATATTTTTTTATTAATAGCGGTCTCTTAATCGTGGTCATTATTAACATTTTAGGTTTTGATATTTTATGCATTCATGAAAACGTATGGGGTTTTAAACACAAAAATGGTGAATGAGAAAGCGAGCACGGGATAAAGGACATAGATACATTCCAATTTGCTTTATGACGATAAACATGCAACCGTATGCATCTGAGCACAGATGTAGCAAAGGTAATGGGAAAGCAATATAATACATCCTTGAACAGCCCACCGACATTTATTCACCTTCATGTTAATTAAGTCAGGATTCCATCAGAGACCTGGCTCGACACACTGCCGTACGGCAGGCACCGAATTAAAAGTGAACTCAATGGTATTGCCAATCAACTCATCTTACGACCCGCCTTCATTTCGCTTTTGATTCACTCTGAAATTAGCATATGGCAGGGAGAAAGAACACCTCTCGCCAAATTATTCTTATCAAAGCCGGTGAAAGCTAGGCCCTGAAACAGTCATCTTCCGCCATCAATCAACTGTTGAGGAGTTAAGACGCCGGGATTTGATTGGTTCCTGGGAAACAATCATTCACGAGCTCTGGAAAATTGAGCTTGAGGAGGGAGGCCACGTTCTGAATCGATGCATCTGTTGCAGATAGGCTGGTTCCTTTCAAGTGACAGAAAAGAGGGACTGTAATTAATCTACGTCTACAGCGTGTCAGAAAGGCTGAAATTAAATGTTCAGTTTCCGAGATGCATAATGCATGCTAGCGGATGAACGTGGGTATTAAAAATCTTTAAGTTAGACAGTGGAGGAAGAAGTATGCATATTATTTACCATAAACTGTTTCACTGAAAAACACCACTTTTTTTGCAAAAAACTTTAATAGTGTGACTGCGAGGGGAAATTTGAGAGATGGGGGAAAAAAACAACAAAAAGAACTCGAACACAAACGACTCTATTCAAAAATATTCTCTTTTTCTCTCATATGTAAATGAGATGCTCAGTGAGGCGAACATGCCCGTTGGCAACTTAACAACTAAAGTCTATGCGCACCAACATGACTTGTTAAATTTGTATCGTCATATTTCTGCAAGTACCCAGCAAGCTATTGACGTGGAGCCATTCATATATGCAAGAGAACTTTCACTGGGCATTTACACTGGCTGCCCAAGCGGTGTGAGTGTAGTGTTTGTAGTGTTATTTCCTGTCGTTAAGGCTCAATTCCAGCTGGAAAACAGCTTGTGTAGTGATTTTGCAACGATGCATTGCTGAAGTGGCAGACATTGTCATGGACTGCCACAACAAACAAAAAAATAACAGCTTCGTAGAAAAGCAATGTTTCAAAGAATGGCAGAGATGCATGGTGGCTTTTTATAACACGATGCAGAATGTTTTTTTGTATGCCCTGCAAAATCCCACTGAGTGTTCCCACTTAGTCGTGTACCAAAAAAAGCTCCCCTAGATATGGGCTGTGTAGTGACCTGGCCATGATATGAGTCCAAATGGTGGCGAAATATGTTCATTAGTTGCTCTGTGCTCCCCTGGGGTGATAATCCAGAATAGGGTATTTTTCGCTCTCCTTTCACATTCTATAGGGCAGCTAAAACAGTCTCAAAATGACACGTCTAGCATGTATACGAATGCGAACGAAGCGGATTCTGTCAATACAAACAATAACCAGTCCTATAAAATAACTTATAGAATGATCACCGGCTATATTATTTCAGTGTTATAATATTGGTCACAAGCCAAAATGCTGTTATTACTGGTTGTGACAGGTGTTACCGCATGCTTATGACAGTGTAATGTAGACATTCAGGTAAAGTCTTACCACTATATGTATGTGCAATGATTGCTCATAACGATATAATGCAAAGTATACATCAAAATTGACATACTCTGTTTGTTTGTTCATTTATTAAAAATCCAAAAACTGACACGCTCTAATTTTACAGACTTATCGAGACCGATTCTGAGACTGCACGGTTCGGTTCTCACTAGTTCTAAAACCCTGAGGTTTTCTTTCTGGAGAGTTTATCCAGAGCGGCTGTATGTGTAACTATTGCAGTAGGTTCACCGAAATTAGGCCTCAAGCGAGAACCTGCCCTGCCTACTGCAAATAACTGATGTCTATCTCTACTAGGTTCAGGAGACAATAAGAAAGGCAAACAGAACTAAGCGGTTTTGCTAAGAGATAAATTAAATTAGATTTTTTGTGACAGTGCATGGGTTTGAAGTGGAATCGCTGGGGAAATGGAGACGCACTGGGCGTGCTCATAAAGCGCTGCCACAGAAGCGGCTTTCCCCCGCTGTTTACGAGAGACCTCGGAGCTACTCTCTCCAATGAAAAGTGGTGGTTATTTGTAAAACAATGCTGTCATCTTCAATCGAACACCGGTCTGACTGCTAGGCACAGTCACATGTCGCGCAGAACCTACTGGCTTCCATCTTAATGTGGTCCAGTTCACCTGCAGTGTTTTCGTGCTTGTGTGTGGTGTGTTTGTGTGCGTGTATGTGTGTGTGTGTGTGTGGGGGAGCTTATTTTGAAGATCCCAGTCTCCTTCTTCAAAAGAATTACAATGGCAAAAAAAAATTCTATAACAAAACTCAAGTTTGCTAGTCTGAACTTGATCAGCCTTTCTATATATGTAATGCTGTTTGTGCTTTGAAGAAATCATGCTGTTCCATCTCACCGATCGGAAAGGAGGAATAAGGACAAAAACAACTGTTTTGTGAGGCATCCTAGGCACCCTGTAATTACCGCATTCATCGTCGATGACAGTGGAAAAACAAGCTCTTGCATCGGCATGGCAGAGGCCTCGTGTGAAAGATCTTTTGCGGCCATCTGAAATGCAGACGCTTACTGTTTCTCAGTCACGCAGCCAGTCCTCAATAGAGTAGGGGGAGGGGGGGGCGGGGAGGGGGAGGGGGCATGGGGGGGTGTTAAGCTGCGAGAGGTGCGCGAACGAACCGTTTGCAGACTCTTCGAAAAACCGGATGGGAAAGGAGACACCCAAGGAAAACAGATGGACCTAAGAAGCCCGCTGCTCTCACAGTCTCTCTGGGGAAGCCAACGGGCTGGCAAAACAAACAGGGCTCTATAGACATCTGTGAAGGGACACCTTTGGCCCGACTGACTGCAATGGCATAAGGTGAACGACACTGTGCTCTTCTGGACTGTCTTCTCATTAGTGTTTCGTCTCAGGGCCAGAGCGAACGCGAGTCTGTACTGTACAACTAACGAACAGAGTCGACTCAATTCAATTCATTAAAACTTCACACACACCCTAGTCTGTTCAGACCTTCAATGGTTCATATATGAACAACTGACATACACGAATACACACATTACACGCAGACACGATTGCCTTTATCTATCTAAGGGCAGGTGCAATAAATATAATATGACGATGAGTATAAATAAACATGTGCAAATAGCAATTAAGATTTGATCGATGCTCTTTATACCGCTTCGGGCCCCATTTCTTTACAGATCGCCTTGGGCGCGTATTTCTTAAGCGCATGTTGGTGGAGCATTACAAATAATGTAGGCAGCCTGCTAGAGGTAGCACATCAAGTGGTCTGCAGGTGGATTTAAAATATATTTACATAACAGTTAGTTACAGTTAGATGTAGTTGAATTTTTTCATGATAAATTTAGAACATGTGAGGAAAAGTGCTAACAGACGTTCAAACTCAAACATATGCTGCTTGGCGTGCCCTGCTGTTTTATGTGGCCTTCCAGTTGAATCTTAGTATCATTTCATCAAATGAAATGCTTTCTTACATACAGAATGGCTTAACTACATATGTTACTACATTATTAAATACATTTCCTGTCCTTTTCTAGTTGTTTAAAAACCATTTAATTGGGCAGCGGACATGGGACATTATATTTTATGAATTCAAATCGATCCTTCACGTAGAAAGGGATTTCAGGCGTCAGTTGTAACATCAGATTGCGTTACAGTGGAGGCCTAACCGTTTTTCCTGGAGAAAAAAAAAACGGTACGCAGTTTTGCTTAGCGGTTCTTTTTTAAGCAGAAAGCGAATACGACGGTGCTGCAGCTCAGGTGTGGTTGTGTCAGATGCAGTGTGATTGCGGGTCTCGAGAGGTGAGACTTCAGCGCAGCAGTCACCCTCGCCACTGAACTGGCTTCTTTAGCAATGACCTGCACACAGAACATAGCAGAAAATGTGACTGGCTACAGAGAGGTGGGGCACAAACATAGTCTCAGTCCAGTGTGAGGTTACATTCACACTCACTAACGGTTTTCTCTTCCTCCAACCAAAGCCATTTTTTTAAAATGCCTCTGGTTCGCATAAGAGGAAAGGATGATGTGCAATACTGATTCTTAGCCAACATCAGGTCTACACTGAAGAAGCGGACTTGGTGCATTCTGCCTCATTTGCAGATTTAAGCCAATCATAATTTGAACCTATAAAGTCCTTCGGATGGTTCGTATGAGCGATTGACGGCAGAATGGTAGCTCCACCCACAGAGGGTTTCACAAAGGCCCACTCACTCCCATCAAGATCCTGAACTCAAATCGCAAAAAAAGGTCTCGACACCGTTGTGCTTTAGCAAAATTCCTAATCTCAACTGGTCCCTCTGACAAATATGAGTCGGGCAATGCGTGAGAGAGGTGATCTGTCAACTCTGTCTACCGCCCAAGAAAAGTGCAAATAAATAACGGGAAATAATGCCCCAGAATGCTTTATGTACTACGGCCTATACCTCTTATGCATAAGTCTGCCATCTTGGGTTTGTGCTTTCATCAGTCCTCAACCCCCCACCTCCCCTGAAGACAACCTCTATTGGAAGTTACAAAGAGCTATTCATCATCTCACAGAGTGGTGCCAGGCTGGTAATACGAGACTTATCGATTCTAGTCCTGTCCAGCTGATTTACTATATGAGAGTGCTCTCCGCTTCAATATGCAACACTTCCACAGTTTGGGCCTAATACAGCTCGCAGTTCCGCAAGGCTGAGGTTCGCCATCGTTCATGTGGAAGCTCTACAGCTTTCCCACAGCTCGATTTGTTAATTGTTTTCCTTTCCGCCATTTTGACATATGATGATGAGACTGACACTAATAATGAAAAAGCGGACAAAACAAGCATCTTCTCCTGATGCCTTTTGCCATTGAAGGTATTCATCTACGGATGGCTAGAGAAGTGGGTCACAGCTAGAATTTCATTTCAACATCTTTTTTGTTAGAAGCCAGATCCTACCCGACTCCCTTAACAAAAACATCAGGCGGCGGTCAAATTATGGAAGGGGAACAGTGATCAAACAACTCAAACGTACAGGAAAAGAAGAAAAACAAAGCCACGCCTGACAAACCGAGAGATTACGGGGAAGGGGAACGGGCCTAATTTATAACAGGCGGTGTTTTGTCGGAGGCCCTCTGCCTTCTCTGTTCAGTAGGCCCCTGCTGTAACCTCGTTCTCCCCCAGTCTCTGGCCACGGACTCTTTCACGGTGTGTTCATTACATAAACACGCACTACTTCTGCTTAACCGCTCGTTGGGACGCAACCAAGCAAGATTAGGAGGGGGGAAAAGGCAGAGGAAAATCCTTTTCATGCGGGTCATCTAATGAAAGACATTTGTGCCAGTGTAGCTGCCAAAAAGGTATTTTCCTTTTCCACAACCCTATAATACTGCACATACTGCTTAAACTTTCAGTCTGGAGTTGTATAGGCCTATATGGAAATCAATTTTACAGGAATGGGTTGGTAGAGAGAAACTTGATCTGGGAAACTCGTACATTGAAAACTGACAGCAAGAAATGCGGTACTTTTTGCCGATCCAAGCAGACTCAGGATAGGCATTCAGGATTACAATGATTTCTCTGAGGAGCCTGAAAAGATGTTCTAGTTTTCCAACATTCCAGACATGTTCATGGAAATGTTTTGATGAACTCTTCAAGTTTTGCAAAGAAATGCATGTTTGTTTATTCACTCAGAACAGTTTATTCACCCTGGCTGTTCCCGGCTGGATTTAATGCAGATCTCTCTAAGGCTGCTGGCATCAGGTTTCCCAGAATTGGTACAATGTTGTCAATTGTACTGAATTTCTATACAACTACACAGCACAGCCAAGTGCATACTTGTAGATGGGTGATGAACTCATGGAAAATCTCAGGTTTCTTTTTTCTTTGCATTATATTCACATTATATACTGTACATACATACATATATAGTATTTATTTGTGTGGCCTTTTCCAGGGTAAGAGTACATTTATTTCAGTCTGATGCAGGATATGCAGCTCTCTTTTGATTCTATGGTCAACGGTGCTGGTTTTCGTGTGTCTGCTCAGAACTGTCTTCCTGTCTCTGGTAGTTCTGCTCTCCATGTCACGCTGAGAAGGCACCTGAAACGTTAC
Organism: Ilyophis sp. 1 JC-2022; assembly: GCA_022702515.1. Lineage (NCBI taxonomy): Eukaryota > Metazoa > Chordata > Actinopteri > Anguilliformes > Synaphobranchidae > Ilyophis > Ilyophis sp. 1 JC-2022. The sequence continues at coordinate 19,837,133 of CM040400.1, read as the reverse complement.
ACTTCCTCTTCAGATGACAGCCAATGGCAACCGGGACAACCGGGTGAAGAACAGAAAGAGCGGAGCAGCTTCAGGCTGTCTCGTCCTCCTGACGATACTGGAGCCGCAGGCTCCAAAAAGCAGGGGGGACACAATAGCGGTGATGTTGGAGGTGGCTTAAATGCAGATTCTGAATTTGAATGCGAAACAAAAAAAAAACAGGGCTAGCCACAGCCAAGCTACGGACTACCTTGGCGTTCAGCGAGCGTGCTAACGTGCTACCGTATTGCAATGGAAGGCACGGCTACTGTTTGCTGCCGAGTTCCGCTGGGCCTCGAGATCTGAACCACTGCTTGCAGCCACTGTGCTGCTCGGCACAAAGACCCTGGCCACCAAGCGAGGTCAAAATGGAACACTTTTCCATTTTCTTCAGAAGGCCACCATGGACGGTGAGGAGCATGCCTGCAGTATTCTTTGCGGTCTGCTCTGGTGAGTCTCGCCGGTGGACAACCTGTGGGAGCTCAGGGTGACCGTGGAGATGACAGCCACTCTAATTAAGCGGAAATGTGTAAAGCCGGCCCAGGTGCTTGGAGGGATTAACAGGCTTTTCCGCTGGAGCCTGAGATCCAAACGTTTGACTAGACACTGGCCCAGAGAGCGTGCAGACATATGTTCCATTCTGAGGCCACGCTGATGCGTTTCAAAGGCAAACCCATCAGAGCAAAACAGGGAAATTGTGACAGCTGTGCATGAAACATTAAATAAAACTGCAGGTCCAGGAATATACACACAAAGAAAAGTAATGACCCCATTGCATCAGATGGGTCCTTCTGTATGGAGAGGAGTAGTGTCGGTTTGAAATGAAATTTGCTTAATTGTTCTGATAATGTTTATTGATCACATTCAAAGAATGTGTGTTGTCCAGTACGCAATTTCATAAAGAATGAATTTCATAAATTAATTTCATAAAGAATGCATGCACTTCGCATGGGTGCTGGTTGCACTACGGCGACTCAAGAGGCACAATTAGTGAGTCTAAATTGGGAAAGACTGAACATTCTTTTTTAGAGTAATACAAAAGTAGCCTGGCAGGAATTGAGTTTCCAACCATGACGCTCGCGATCGGTTTTATGACTTCTCCACATTCCCTCCCTGCACAAAAAAATCTAATTTTCCCCCTCTGAGCCACAACCAGTTCACAAAAATCATTTAATTTCCCAATTCTTACAGCAGGCAGCCCTTCAATTAGTGTAACAACCAAAGTGCTGTATGTGAAAAATAGCTCAGCCTAATATGCAGATGCATTCCAAATACTATTGAGGCTCATTAGCTTACAATAACAATGAGCTGAACTCAAGCGGCCTACTTCTGCTCCAACGCGCGCATCGAGATCTCCCCAAACTCCAGGCTTAAAAAACGAGCCGATTCTCAGCAGAAGAATGGCGCTGATGGGGGAAGCGCGCCGTGGCTCAGTCGGATGCACGAGAGCAGCGTGGAGGCGGCGATGCGGTCTGCATCCCTCCGCCGAGCGGAACGCCCACGTACTCGCCGGCAAACGCGCGCAGCCCACCCGGATCTATTGTGTGTTGGGATAAAGCCGCTGTGTGTGCGCCGTGGGCATCGTCGGCGGCCGCTTCTCCACTCCCAGCCGCGCCTCGTCTGATGTATGTATTCTAACGACGGTGCACAAATGGCAGACCTGTCAATTTCTAAGGCCAATAGATTTCCTAAAAGGGCTGGCCTGTCTCATTACCCCTGTCGCCCCGTACCTCTCTCCTGAGATTTTCTCAGAAAAGGCCCACGATGCATTGGGGTGGAACGTCTGGTGTCAATTAGGGGTGCGCCTGGCAACAACGGCTCGTTATTGAGGGCACCGCACACATTAAAGGAAGCGGCAAAAATCCTCAAAAAGCCTCCACCCGTATCCACAGAAACTCTTCATCTGTTTTCCTCCCCGTGACCAGGATACCTTGTGCTATTCTAATCCAAAAGGGTTTACACAGCAATGTTAGCTCACAGACAGTGACCTGACTGGACTCTAATGCCAGTCACAAACTTACTATTGTTTTTCTTTAACGCGCCTTGACGTTTCTGATATCTACTGGTTGAGATGCTCTGCCAGCATGATAAGCATTAGTACAAAATCATGCTGAATCCCTCTCTAATAATCCATTTAACTGATGAGCAGTTAGCTGCTACTTGTAAAAGGCTTGCCTTTAAAGCAGAACTGACCATATTTCGCCACCATTTGGACTCATATCATGGCCAGGTAACTACACAACCCAAAGTTCTACCAAAGTGCTTTAACTGAAAAGTAGGGTTCTAAAATACTGGGTGTAAAACAAAGCCATTCACATCATAAGGTGAACATAATAATCACAACGTTCTGGAAATAGAGATAGCCCTTCAGTATGTGTAAAGTGTCTCAGTGACGTAGATTACTTTCTTGGCCTTATCTAAAGTTCACAGGTCCTGTGACAACTCCCAGCTGGGGATTCTTGACGGTAGATCAGGGAGTGCTTGCATGACCTTTTCGAAGTTCCGCGGGTGCGACTGCAGCCTTTTCGTTCGTGAATACAGCCGCTTGCGAATCATACAGGGCTCTGTATTTAGCAAAAACCTGACTTTCACTGACTGTTTTTCATCTTGGGAAATCATGGCTGGCATGACATCACCAGATATGAACTTGTTTTTCCAGCGATGAACTCAGGGAACAAGAACACGTGCTCGCAGAAGGAGTCTCCCAAATAAACTAGTAAAAAAAAACACATTGTTCCAGGGTTTATGAGAATAACACTGTCTGATCAACAACGCCCCCCATGGAACCCACACATGATTTTCTAACAAGTTAAATGTTTTTTAATCTCTTAAAGTTGCCATAGCCAAATATATATTGTTGTAAAAATAATTTGTCTTCCTACAAACAAGTGTCTTCCTACAAATATCTGGGAATTTGGCTGGAAGATAAACTCAGTTTTAAAGTGCACACGGACAGCCTGGTTAAAAATCTGAGGGTTAAACTGGGGTTTTATTTTTAGAACCAGACAATGCTTCCATTTTGCAGCTAGAAATAAATTGGTCCTAGCCACCTTTTTCACAATGATTGACAATGGTGATGTTCTTCACATGCATGCCTCAGCTTGTACCCTGCAGGCTATTGACACAGTGTATCATGGTGCCTTACGTTTCATTACCAACACCAAATATCATACTCATCATGGTTTTTTGTATGAAAGAGTTGGTCTGTCATATTTAATTTACCATAAATGGTTTTTAATGGCCACATTTTTACTTATAAAGCCATTGTAGGGCAACTCTCTAATTATTTAAATTGCCGTTTTAAATGGAACATAAGTTCTTACAACTTGCGTTCACAATGCCTTTTTTTTTACTCGCCCTTCCACAGAATTGAGAAAATATGGATTTTAGTTATTATGCCCCACGGTCCTGCAACCAGCTCCAGAAGGACCTTAAGCAGGACTACTGCTTCCCTTAAAGGGAAGATTTTAAAGGGAAGAAAACGGAAATGTGTAACAGTATAATAGGTGTTTTATCCGAAATATGTACTTTTATCATTTGTGGGTTTATTGATGTTGCTTTGTGTATGTTGTCTTATGTTGTAATCTGACTGCTTGTTGCTTCTCTTGGCTCCCTTGAAAAATATATGGATATCTCAATGGAACACACCTGGTAAAATAAATGAGAAATAAAATAAATATATGAATAAAAATAATCCCATTTTGATGATGTCCGTGTTTAACTATACTAGAGGAGCTATAGATAAGCATAGGAATATTAAGTCCTATGGTTGGATGATTTTTGTATTGACCTAATGTACAGCTCTGCCACAGGTTAACCAAAGGCTGCGATTTTTCCAGGCCGCTCACAAGTCAGAAACTCATGGCTATGAGACGACTTCGCAGCAAGTGGCAGAGAATCACGCTTTCTCTCTGGCTGTCATTTCTTCCACACTGGCAGCGACCGCATTGAACCGCTACGGTACATTTTTGCCTGTCGCATTGGTAAAAGTGACGCTCACGCTTTCTTCTCGCGCCCTCTTTTCTTTTCATCAACATCACACGGCAACCCAAAAATTCAACAACCGGGACAGGAGTCCAAATACGGCGCCGCGAGGGATTACAAGACGAGAAAAATTTGGACAGAGATGTGTCTTAGAGGGCAAAGAACATCTCTCTGTTTGGGTTCGGGTCTGCGTTGTGCCTCTCTTTCCTGGGAATTGTCTCAGAAAGATGTTAAGGATCTGTCAGGTTGAGGAACCCCAGAAGACCTCCGCATGTCAGGCTCATTTACCGTGCTGCTGGATTAGTCACTCAGCAGGGAGGATTCCAAGATCGGAAATGGAATTCAAGCAACCTGACCCGCAAATCACCTGACAACAGAGACGTCAATTACAGGCTTGCGTTATTGACCCACAATTCTGCAATCAGTGAATTACCAAACCATTAGAATGCAATTTGTTATATATACAACCTTTTTTTGTAACTGAGCCTCCATTTGCCAAGCAGTTTTTGATTTTGTTAGCCGAATGAATCTGACCTGCTTCGCCCTCCCTAGTTGATTGCGGCATTCAAAACAACCAATCTCTCTTTTCCCAGTGGCGGAGAAGAGATCGAGGGGCACGCTCCAGCGTGCGATAACGGGACATTCACGCCTTTGTGCAGTCAGCCGTTTTAACATACATCAGCATTAGCAGGCGATTTAATTTGCGGCACACATGACAGAGAGGAACGAGACTCGGAGCTAATCGCGCAGCGGCGGGCGAGCTTAAAACCAGCACGCTCTATCTATACATTTCAATTCGCCAACCGATCCGGATCTGGAGTCATTATCCGTGACACCCTATCAAGATAAAGGATGATGAGGAGAGCAGAGTAGCATAATGGTGAGGGAAGTGGACTTGTTACTGAAGTGCCGGGGGTTTGATTTCCAGCCGGGGCACCGCTTCTTAAAAATATGAATGCTTCAGTAAAATATTCAGCTGTATAAATTGTACGTGCAAATGTAATCCGTGTAATTCACTCTGGATAAGAGCGTCTGATAAACGCCAAAATGTAATGTAATGTATGTATGTTCAGTTATGAACATTCATTACCAATTGCCCTGTTTCTCAGTGTGGGGCGATGCACACCCTCAGTGAGGCTCTCAGCACAATGTGCCGGGTGGGCAAGCCAGAAAAATGAGCGAGTACCTTCATCAGAGGCTTGGCTTGAACGAATGTCAATTCCGCCCCTTTTCATAAAGTGTCTCGAATCACTTGTCTAAAAACAATGTGATGGTCCTGTATGCCCATTGGCTGTTCACAAAGTCCATCAAACTACAGTTTAAGAAGTGCAAATAGATCAATCAGATCACATTGTTTTCGGGAGCGGCACAGGTCGTGCAGCACCTATTTGAAAGCTTTGGTGATAAAATACCGGCTCATCGCTGATTCATCCACCTCCGGTATTGCAGGAATACATCAGTCAGACTTTTCCTCTCCCTGCAACAATAGCTTAAAATGTGGATCCTCAAATCATCCCATCTTTTATCGAACACGTACCCACACAGTTTTTTTTTTACGAGAGATAAAATCTCACGTCTACAGCGACTGAATACAATGATGTTTAACAGATAAAAATATTTTCAAAAAATGTTTTACAACAATAAAAGATACACTTTGCACAGCTTCAGGGTTCTGCTGAAGTCTAAAATGTGTAGGAGCATTTACAGAAAAAATGGTGTTCATATAAGCTCTGTCTGTATAGGCCTACAAGACAAAATAGACAAGAAAATATCTTTACACAAGCACCAGGACATATCACACGCAACACATTAAAATCACTCTCCACACTGTATAAACACATGGTGGCTTGTAAAGAAGAAACAACTATTGGTAGACTTCCCGATTCTAGGACATACATCACTCACTCAGCATGCTCAGGTGCTCTATGTCTCTGAGTCTCTATGGTCTTTAGTAAAACCTTGGTTCCACGGTTTCTGAGAGATTTCTTTTAGACTACAAGTCTCAATGCAGTTTTCTGGGAACACCTTAGTTCCAGGGCTGCTATGTGTGGATTTTCTTTTTAAACATAAAGAGTTTAGTATTTGGGGAGAACTCCCACAGGTCATATATACTGTATGTTTCAGGCTACATCTGTGATGTTCTATGGTGTAGATTTAAGTCTCCACATTCTCTGCAATGTCACAATGAATCCCACAAACAAAACTGTACAAACATGGTACTCGGGGCCTCCCTGACTCCTTATGTCTCTACGGTGTTTAGAGATCACTCAGCTCCACAAAGTATCTGTTTGTTTTAAGAACTTTGGAGATGGAGTTGGGGCGGCTGAGAAGGTCTGGGTCTGGCTTTGATGGTCCACAAATACTTGCGCAATAAATTATATTTGTTGCGCAGGAACCTGGTGTTCTTGAAATAACAAAACACTTGGTGTGCAAGCCCCTCTTAACATGCTTATGTGTCATCCACTGACATCCTGTTTTGTTCCACTGAGATGACATCAGCTGAATCTTTAAGGCATTGAATAACACCTGTCAAGAACGCCTATTATGAACGGGAAAAACAGAGACTCGTTCCGAAGCCTAAATCTTCAATTTAATGAAGAGAGAACCAGGTGGCTCATCCCGCTAGAACACTTATTTTCAGTGCGCACGCTGGCACATGATTGGGCCGTAGTGTTGCCTGGGGAAGTGGTGAGATTGTCCTTGTGTCACTGTGCAACAGTAACTCTGATTCATCAGGTCCCCGTTGTCTACTTAGGCCAGCTGTGCTTAAGGAACAAGGAATGCCCTCAAATGCAAGCGGCACACAGCTCAGCCGTGCAAAAAGGACAGGCCAGCGGAGTGAGAAGCAGCGACGGCGGCTCTCAGCATGCGCCGCAGAGGAGAGCATATGCCTGTCTGCACTCCTTGAAATTGCATCTCAGCAAACAGACAGGCCTGTGAATGCAATTAGTCATTCCAAATTTTCCCAAAAGAAAATAACTAGGAAGCGAACCCACAAGCCCATATAATACCATGGCTTGGCATGCCTTTCCCTGGGATGTTTATCCATCTTATTTCAGATGAACATATATTTCAATATAATTTTAATTATATTGGGTCACTGCATTAGAGACAAAAAATGTATACTAGTTCTGCGAAGTTAATTCAACTTGTAAAGTGCCAAACTCAGTCCTGCATAGATACAGGGTATGCTCAACCAGGGCGTAACTTGGGGGATGGCATACCTGCTGTCCCAATAAACCTGGCATGGGGTGGGCACTCAACACCCCCTGCCCCTGGCCTGAGCTCGGCGCTGTCCGCGCCAAAGACACACGCCAGGGTGGCACTGCCCACACCCGATCTGTGATCTTATCTCGTCAGTTATAATGTACGTGCGACCCCGCTGACATTTCTCCAAACCTCTCTTATTAACTCGACGGGTTAACGTGCGGAGGCTCGGTTCCTCAAAGGTGCCGCTCTCTCAAGCCGCAGGAGAAAGCAGCCCCCCGCAGACTGTGTAGCATGGTGCATTGTGGGAGACCATCTGTACCGTCCCATCTGAGGATAAAATGCAGCCATCGTGCAGAAAACAAAGAAGAAAAAAAAGTCCGATAAGCTTTTTTCTTCTTTTTTTTTGCGCTGCCTGCGACAGCTCGAGAGGACACGCTCTTTGAACACGCGAACGAACACCGGGGTTCTCGATGAAATGTCACATTTACATGGCGCCAGCCGCGATAGCGAAATACCGGTCAGAAAAAATTCATGGACAGAGTACTCGAAGGTGGCAGGAGGTTCCTATTGGTCTGCGTGCTTTCATGGGTGTTCTGTTGACGAGCGCAGCGGTCTGTCACGCAGCCCTCATAAGTGACTGCAGAGGAAGCACTCCTTACATAAGAATACATATTAATAGAATGCTTTTATGGTCCTGCAAAAAATACGGTGTTATTTAAGCAAGCATTTCAGAGGCCGTGTGCATTAGCGTAACAGGCTTGCTACAAAAAAAAAGTGCCTGGTTTAGGGGCAACAGAAATGCAGACCGCCAGTGCTTTCAAACAGAATGTCACACAACGGCACTCTGGTCCCTGCTGTTCGCTAAGGCTCGTAATCTAGAAAGCTTCAACCACTGTGTGACAAAGTAATGCCCCCCCCCCCCCGTCTGTTCGGAACATGCATAAAAGTATACGCGGCGGGGTCCATTTCAATGAAGGGATTTAGCATTTTTTACAGGGGGGCTTTAAAAAGGTCTTGATAAACTCTTAAAACTCTAACTTTCTATAACCTTGTAAAATCTAATCACAATTTTGGTGAGTGTGCAACTGCAAATTAATTCAGTATCAACCACCTACCTACCGGTCACTGATTATCATATCTTTATTAGTTTTAGAAAGGCCGTGATACCCAAATACAGGGCCTGCTCATCATGACTCCCTCACAATTATTTCTATTCAACGCTTAGATACAAAGTCTGCTGCCGAGCCTTTATTTGACCTACTCCCCCATTTCAAATCGCTTTCAAAATGTCAACTTTTGCATTGCAACAGAATCGCTACCAGAATGACTTACTAGCGCTGCCCGCAGCCGATAAAATAAGCAATGACACAAACCAACACCCTGAAAATGCTTGCCAGTTCCAAGCCAACATCCACTCATTGGTATTCAGTGAACATACGGTAAAATCTCCAGTGGGAAAGTGGAATGATGGGGCTGGACTCGCTTCACACGATTATGCTAGCATCGATAAGGTAGAATTTCCCATCTGATGAGTGAGCGCTTTAACAAGTGCCTCCATCAGTCCAAATCATAGGCGTCAATTACGGACCCGAAAGACGCTCAGCAGCACTCCTAGAAAACGTGTGGTGATGCTTAAGCCTTCCTGTTATGGCAGGAAATGACACGGAGCCTGAAGTGTGCTAGACTCCACCTCCCTCCCTGGCCCTCAATCGGCAGCTTGCTGTCCATGTAGTAACACGGTCAAGCAGGAGTGCGCCACTCTGTAGGCACTCCGGCCTGTTTACTGGTGAGAGACATCCACCTCTCTCACTGACCAGCCCAGAAAGGTCCTTTTTGATGGAGCCTTTTCAGAGCTAATGGATCGGTCATTGACCGCTTTCCTGTCCAGCCATACTGTTTCCAGGGAAGTTTATTTTTGTAATTATTTTGAGGAGGCTAGCGACACGTGTCTGCCTCTGCCAAATCTGAGAGGTGGTTGAGGATCCGAGCCCTACTTCTGAGAGCAAAAAAACAAAGTCATATTTAGTCACAAACAGCGGTGAGGACGAAAAAGGCAAGGTGCCCGGATTTAGAAATTCCTCATAAGTGACTGTGATTGTTATTGTGTTAGAGAAGACTGGCCCAGAATCCTGTGGCGTAAATTAATTTGACCTTTTCATCAGAGCAGAAAAGGCAATTTGTTGTTAACGGTATGACAAGAACACTCTAAATTATAGGTTAAACAGAAACCAGAAGAACATGCAGGAAGGACACCACGAGGCTCAGGCTCATTTAATTATTGCATTTGTATTTGTTCCGTTCCCATATTTCTGCAGCAAAATATATGCTTGTGTGGTACAGGGCACATGAACATTTGTTTAAAAAAAAAAGAAGAAACAAAAAGAAGGTGATCTGACTTCAGTTGCAAGCATGTAGCTTTCACACTTTTGAGAGGAGTTGAACTCATTGTCCTAAAACTGACACCACAATAATTCTTACTACTTGTGGGGGGACAATCGTTGGCTTGCGATCTGCAACGAAAAGATATAAAGTCAATATATCACAAGTTATACAAGGTTCTATGTGAGCAACTTAACACTATGTGCCCAGCACAATATTGATTCTGCATCTGATTCTCGTGCATCAGTTGGAAATGTTAATTATCCAGTGAGTGCAGCTCAGCACCTTCCACTTGAACAGTAACATAGGTGCTTATCTCAGGTCAGAATATTGTCAGACTATGTCAGAATAACGATGTTCGACCAAGACACTGTACTCCACTACCAGGCCTGGCCAAGCTCTCCGATCCTGGAGTCACCGAGCCTTTAGGTTGGCTGAGGGAAACAAAGACACTTACGCCGCGTTCTCACAGCGAGCAATTTGGTCGCTGGGTCGGTCAAGTCTACTAGGCTGGGGGCGGGGCAAGAGCTTCCCATTGTGTCATCCAAGTCAGCTCGTGCAGCTACAATTTTTTGATGAAGAGAAACAACGGCAGTAGCCTACATATAACAAAGACATAGTTGCGATGCATCCAATTTTTTATAGTTATGTCATGACACTGATAATTATGTGTTCTCGCTAGCTTGCAATCTTTATCTATCTATCTAGATACATAGATAGATAGATAGATAGATAGATAGATAGATAGATACATAGATAGATTTATGTATAAAACTCAACATAGTTTGGGCTCAATGTGATATTAGTAGAACAAGCCACATATATCCTTTAAGGTTATGTTATGACACTGATAATTATAATTATATAATTATCCTTCATTGCTGCAATTTGAGTGAAATCAGGCGGAACAATTATTCACGAAATGGTTTTGTGTCGGTTGGAGAAATATGAAGCATGTAACTCTGATTGGCTGTTGAGGCCAATGGCTGCAAAAATGTTAAACTGCGGGCAACATTTATCGGCCGATTTTGGTCGCTCAGTTGCCTCAGGTTGCTGACCGTCGCTCAGCTTCATAAAAAATTAATGGACTTCCGGCAACTGGGTGACCGAAGTTGCTCGATGTGAAAACGCAGCGTTAGCCTACAGCTACACTGGCCCAGCTCAAACATGATCAAGAAACTTTTCAACAAAATTTTATATGTACTTGCAATTTGAACTTGCAAATTGACCTATGTCCTGATCCAGGGTAAGATCCAAACATGGTGGGAAGTGGTTTTCATCTTTTCTAGTAAGAATATAGCATGTCAATAAAGGTATTTAGGCTTTAACAAAAGGACTGTGTTGGACCTTCATGAGCCTTGCTCCAGAAATGGACCTTTAGATTGTCATATCGATGCATTGTGCAATTGCAAACATGCCAGATAACGTTAGAGTTGCTTCTGAAAAAGCTGGAAGCAAAGCACAGAAGGCCACCGATGCCTATTGTCAATGTTCTTTTTTTGCAGGGTAAAGGTGGAAAAAAATACAACACCGGTGAAGCTAACATGCACTAAAATGGGCTCTCGGCTGCAGCAACAATGTAAATTGTGCCACTGTCAATGTAGTGAAGGACAGAACTGACAAGATGATGAAAAGTATAGATTCAAAAATTGTTAAAAGATTAGCTTAAAAAAAATTTGTATCATAGATTCAAAAACCTTCTATTCAGCTATGTGACATGACAGCTGTAACGGAAGAGGCAGTGGTGATTGTCCATTGTGTGATACACTGATGGGGTGGAACCGACACAGGTTAAATGGATATTGTAAAGCATTCAGTGAAAATTAACAAAGAGGACATGTATTTGTATCCGTACTTTACTGTGCATAGTCTGCCATTTGGAAACACTGCTTTCTGGTGTACTGATGGAGCAACCTCAAGGATGAGTAAACAGAAGGAAATTAAGAGCTTTGAAAGAAAAGGCCCCCTCAATTTTGTGAAGTTCCTCCTTGCCTGATTCATCATCAAACCTTGGCAAAAACATTTGTTTGTGGAACTATGTGAAGATGAATTTTACCAAACTTAACAGTCCCTTAATTGTTTATCTGGCAGGTGTGTTCAGCTTCTATAATTAAACAATTAAGGGACTTAATGGTCCAGACAACGAATTAACCAATTAAGTAGAGTATGCAAGAATCAGCATATGCACGAATCAGCAAGCTTAATGAAGATGAAGAATGTAGAATTCTTAAGGCGCTGAGGTCTAGACGCTGTTAGACTTTGCTGTGGCGCATACAGGCTGTACTGGCTACACGCGGTGGCCCGATACCCTATTAAATGGGTGCTTGCATTGTTCACTACCTGTATTGTACCGCCATTGTAGTTTCTGTGTTTGGGATTTAGGTTTGTGTTTGTGTTTAAGGATGGACAATGACAGGCCTCTCCCCAAATATTGATATAGTGGCGCTGCGCCACCATTACGGCCTGTTAGCGCCACCTTGTCGTGAAAAACGTGACACTTACATGTGACACATCTATCCTGTGGCATGCAAACTGACTATCTTTGTATGAAATTATAACTAGAACATCTCTGTGTGTTTCATTCATGTTAGACAACTAGAAAAACTGTAAAATTAACTATGATACATGTATTTCAATGCCTCTCCTCCCAAAGCCAAGTCCAGAAAAAATAGCGCCCGTAGCGCCATCAATATTCGAACATATAGGCTACGATAAAACTAAAGACACAGGGTAACAGTGGGTTATATATTTTTGTGGGATAAATTTATTGCAATGTGCAGGTGACAGTTTGAAAATGGGATATTCTTGGAGTTTCATCTGCAGCATGCAAAAGTCTTTTCTCGGGCCATTCCTAAAATAATATTCAAATTTCCCTCCTAAAATCACACAATGCAGCTCCAATATATTCTATGTGCAAAATCATGTCATATGTATGCAAGAATTGTTTAGAGGGCTGATTAAAGTATTTATTTGCATGCTTTATCCAGGAATGTTTCTGCTTTTATTCCCACTTGAGCTGTACCTATAACATGAGGACAACACCGAAGATTTCCGGAACATTTACGGGTTAAGATGCATGTGTGAAAGGGGCTATTGGGAGGGGGCAGGGTGTGGCAGAGCCAGAGCGAGGATTTTCGTGACACTCGCCTTCGAATGTAGTAGTAGATATTTTTATGAATTAATTTTTAATTCCAAAAGTATATGAGATATCAGACTTTGAATATTGGCAAAATGCAGCTATTTTGTGGGGTCAATACAGTGGTCTTAAATACTGGATTGATTAAAAACTTGCACAAAAGAATATTATAATCAGCAGTCAATTATATTTGGCTATTTCATGTCATTGAAGCCTCTAGATTGCACAAAATAGATGCTTTAGGTGTTTGAAAAGTAAAAAGTGCTTCAGCTTCCCCCTCCGGACCACCCCCCCCTACTCGTCACCCCACTCCGGACCACCCCCCTACTCGTCACCCCACTCCGGACCACCCCCCTACTCATCACGGAGCACCTTGTAAGAAAATCCTGGGGAGAGCACTGAATGACTATGAATTAAGTTCAGGACAACACTCAATTATGATAGGATAATAAATAGTTTGTAGAAGTGAAAAGAGTACGACGATCTCTGGTATCTGACCTGCTGTGGAATCTCCGCCTCCCGTCTGATCCGGCTCTGGGAGAGCCAGTGTGGCACCACAGTCTGTCCATGTGACTTCCCTGCTAAGAAGACAACAACACTGGGGTCAGTGAGCAAGAAAGACTGTGGCTCTGAGTTCTGGGCTTGTGTCCCTCACAGCTAGCCTCCATGCTTAGAATAAAATAGAATATAAAGTAGTATGGTAGATCTTCTAAATGTAGAAGAATTAAGTCATTATAACCCTGACAAACACCTTCGGAAAACACACTGAAAACAAAATATAAATTTAAAATATAAATCATAATGCCATGCTGATTGAAAAAAGTTTTTGTTGTAATTTATTTTCATATTCTTGGGCTGTTTTTGTAAAGAACGAAAATTCTGATGTGAACAAAACAAATACGAGAGGAAAGGCTGCATGCACTTCAAATGAGAAATTATTCTCCCACATTTGTCAGCAACAACAAAGCACAACATCACATTGGTGCACATCAGCTTTCTGATGGCTGACTTGAATTAACTCAAACATTACGGAGTCAAATGTGCAATTATTTGAGAACTGAGGAGAATTTGAGGTGCAGTGCTCAGGAGGTCAGAATGAATGCAAAAATAATCACATATGTGCTATGCAAATCTATATTCTCTCAAATCATTACACTTATTTGAATAAGTGAGGACACAGAATATTTGGGATAGGTTTTAGGGTAAAGAAAGAAAAACAAATTGAACTGATGCCTAAAATGAGTAAAACAAGATATCCAATTTAAATTCATCCACCAAAGCCTGAGTGTGTGTGTGTGTGTATGTGGGGGGGTGTTATGTATAAATAAGTTAATACATTAGTTCTGTGTCACAATTATTCAAATCTAGGCTATAGTTTAACTCCTTCATGCAGATGCCAAATTTGGTAAATCTTCACCTATTTAGGGGGTGTTCTATTTAAGGCTTTATAACTCCTGGCGTGAGACAGTTGTACAATTTACAATACTAACTGTTTATTTTCATAATTTAGGTCAAAATAAAGTGCCTAAATTATGAAATTTGCTACATGGAAATAAATCCTGAAAATTCTTTTTTAAAATAGTTTTTCATTAGTTTGCAATGAAATAGTGAGAGCTACATATGTGAAACAGGTAAAACTATACATTTCCTGGATCATAAACTGTGTACACAAATGTGCAAAATATATGCAGTGCACCCTGCTGTCCCTTAGCGTCTCCAAATGTATCCAAAATGGCTAAATTGTGCACTACTGTAAATCATAAAATAATGATATATCTAACTACCAATCTGTTTTTGCTCGCAAAACTCACTTTTGCATCATGTTCAAGTGGGGATTGCTATCTTTTCATCAGAATAGGAAGTGCAGATAGAGCTGCTGAAGTGCAAAATGCAAAAACAAGAAGAAAACACAAAAACAAAAACTTGCAGCTCTGAAGTGCAACACGCAAACATACAAAAAGAAAAAATGCAAAAACAAAAACTTGCAGTTTTGAAGAGTAAATCAGTGAAATCCCAAGAATAAGTAAACGTGAGCGCCTCTGAAGTGCAATATTATGATCCCTGTTCCCTGCCCCCTATCTACTATGTGCCCTCTCCACTCGCTTTGCAAGCAGTGTGTGAAAAAAATCCTGCAAAACTCTTTCCAAAATAGTGAGGTAGTAGTTCATAATATTTTTTGTTATTTTTATATTTTTATTGAGAATATCAGGTTACATATGACAATGGTGTTACGCGCCGCTGTTTTGAGGAGTCTGCGTGCTTGTGTGTTCTCTATGTGCACCTGTGGTGACGACGGCCAAATGAATAAAAGCCGAATCGCTGTTCAGATTCTTTCTGCCATTTTCTCTCGCTGGCTCGTTTTCTGCAGCATTAATTTGCTGCCGTGTTTTATCACTAGATTAAGTTGTCTTGTCGGTGTATTTTTCTGTTTGAAGTTGCAGGTGAAGAGACTGTTCTTTTCTTTGTTTTTGCTAAACACCATTTTCCTGCCTCTCGGTAGAGAGTAGCCTAAGTAGCATTGTCAATTTTCACAAGAAATATTCAAAATAACAAAGAGGAAATAAATAATGGGTGACATAAATTAAAAACGATGATATATGCATAGGTACACATATGTCCATATGTAAATATAACTACACTAATGTTTAATCATTCTTATTAACAACAAGAAAATAAATAACGAGTATCATAAACAAAAAAGCTATGATGTATGCATATCTACTGTATGTCCATATGTCCAGGGGGGGAGGGAACTCAAGCCTTTTCCTGGATTAAGTTTGGTAATGAAGAGGGGAAAGGAACTACATGCCAGGAACATGTTGCCAGCAAACACCCAACATTACCTCAGCCAGTAAAACCATTTCCCTTCCCTGAAGGACACTATACAGAAAAACGCAGCTGAAACAGCGGTTCTGTGCCTATTGCCGGTGGCACACATTCGACAGACAGATTTGGACCGAGAGGACCACGTTTCACAATGGAGCTCTTGCAAAAGCCGCAGATGGCTTGCAACACATGCAGAGTTGGCTGGATGTTCTTCGCCAACACTTGTTCAAACCGGGGTGGAAGGAGGCCAAGGCCGTCAGTGGAAGAACGTGGGGGCGTCTCGAGTCATGAGACCTAAGGCGGCCTAACACTTGTGTCCTGGCAGTGGTCCTGAGCAGGTGTCACCTCCTCCTATCTGCAGCTGTGGAGATTGACTTCATCACCTCCCCCTTCTCTGTGGATTGCTGATGATTTACCCCATCACCTCCCCCTGCTCTCTACATGTGTGATAATTTGCCCCATCACCTCCCCCTGCTCTCTATATGTGTGATAATTTGCCCCATCACCTCCCCCTGCTCTCTACATCTGTGATAATTTGCTCCATCATCTCCCCCTGCTCTCTAGATCTGTGATAATTTGCTCCATCAACTCCCCCTGCTCTCTACATCTGTGATAATTTGCCCCATCACCTCTCCCTGCTCTCTACATCTGTGATAATTTGCTCCATCACCTCCCCCTGCTCTCTACATCTGTGATAATTTGTCCCATCACCTCCCCCTGCTCTCTACATGTGTGATAATTTGCCTCATCACCTCCCCCTGCTCTCTACATGTGTGATAATTTGCCTCATCACCTCCCCCTGCTCTCTACATTTGTGATAATTTGCCCCATCGCCTCCCCTGCTCTCTAGATCTGTGACAATTTGCCCCATCACCTCCCCTGTTTTCTAGATCTGTGACAATTTGCTCCATCACCTCCCCCTGCTCTCGAGATCTATAATAATGTGCTCCATCACCTCCCCCTGCTCTCTAGATCTGTGACAATTTGCCCCATCACCTCCCCCTGCTTTCTACATCTGTGATAATTTATCCCATCGCCTCACCCTGCTCTCTACATCTGTGATAATTTGCCCCATCACCTCCCCCTGCTCTCTACATCTGTGATAATTTATCCCATCACCTCCCCCTGCTCTCTAGATCTGTGACAATTTGCCCCATCACTTCCCCCTCTTCTCTGGAGCTGTGGGACCCTTATCCAAAGTGGCCTTGAAACATGGTGCAGTTTTACTGGCCCGGCACATCCCTGATTTATGCTCTGGGGAATTGGGCGCACTCACAGCCTGTACAGAGTGACAGAACAAGATAAAGCCCTGGCCAGGAGATCCGCCGCCACACCTCACACACACATCCTGTTTTTATCAGTGTACTAATGAATGACGTATCAGGATTCACCTTACAATGGAACTAAATGTACAAGCTCATCCCTTTTATACTCTTCACCAAATTTATCGCACAAAAATTATTTAAAGCCAATCAAAACATTAATTCGGCATTCTGAATGCACAGAGAACTCTTTAAATGACGCACTATACATGAAATGTGCCTATAGTTACTCAGAGCAAGCAACAGGAAATATTAAATAACAATTTCAACTTCATGTACTAAATGGCCTACTCCGGAATGGGGACAATATCAATGGATTGAATGTTGCTGTTGAATAATTAGTCAAATTATTTGTCCATATTTGCAGCATGGCAAGGTGCAGCTTTTCCTCTCACGGCTGTGAGACAAGCTGGACAGCAAAGCCTTTTAGGTAACCAAGAGATACCCCAGCAAAATCCCTAAACGGTCAAGTGAAGCATGTCAAAAGTGTCATGACTAACACCTTACTTTTTTCCCTTCGTAGGACAGACATCTGCAAGCTTCTATATGTGTGTGACTTGCGTACGAATTGGGAATGCTCTGTTCCTGCCTTCAATATGGTCAGAGGGAAAATGTGGCTCTTTTTCAAAGACCTGCTTTGTGAATTGTGATACTACATAGATACACCCCCCCTCTTTCACTCGTATAAATTCACAGTCTAAACGAAGTAAACATTTTACTTGTGTATACAAGGCCTAAACATAATGGAGGGCTACAGCAGAAAAATGCCACGACAACACAGATGAGATACAGTAACAAAGAGCTTAAATGGTCTGCCAATTGTAGTCACTCCTTTATCAACATTTCCACACAAGCTAAATATAATGTTTTAAAGTGTCAATTGTCACATGTTATGATGTTAAGATTAATTTTAAAAACTGTGAAAGAATTGGGAAATAAATGAGAAGAACCCCTCCCCCAATTAATTCATGCAGCGTCTAACCATGTCAGTCAGCTCCCTTGTCTAACCAACTGTGATTACTTGTTTGGCAGTACTTAGTTTTATTTACCATTGGGAATAGGACCTGTGGCCTATCGTATATGAATAGCACCGGGTGCAAGAAGGAAAGGGGAAAGAACAGGTGCACATCGCTCTCACCACAGATGAACTCTGAAGCCTGTCAAAAGCTGTACCCTGGCATGCGTATCCAAATGGTCTCTTTATTTCTTCATCTGTCAGGTTTGAAAGCCTAGCCATTTCCCTGGCTGGGACATCCACACACTGTACCGCACAACAACCCGAAGTTATGGGCCTGTTTGTGGCACATTGGAGGGCCCTGGATGAAGGATTATCCTTCTCCTGTCCTGCTCCTTTGAAAAAGACCCCCCCCCCCCCTGATCCTTCATCTCCCGGAGGTTTTCGGTGCCATTAATGAGCTCGGGAGGAGGGGTTCATGCTTCAACCCCCTTAATCGCTTCGTATCTGTGGTTTTTTGGCAAAATCCCTGAGTCCAAGGACACCCACAGAGACATGCAGATAGCATACGGAGGAAACATGGCGTAATTATGGGTCTAACATTATGTATGCCTAACAGGACTGGCCCAATATAGTCCTGGCATAATTTCCTCAAAGTCATATGTTAACTCTGCAGAACAGCAGTGGAAAAACTGACCGGTCTGCTACTCTGTGAGAATCCTATAATAACATATGTGTGTGTGTGTGTGTGTACGTGTGTGTGTCCCTCCTTTTGCTGCACTATGTAGAAGTGCCAGTGAGATGGGCCAGGAGTAGGGAAAGTTTGTTTTATCACACGTCGGCCAGACCAACTCCGAGGATCACAGAGGGTTTCGCCAATCACTGAGCACTGTTGTGCTGCCAGCCCTTGGCAACTCCTCTCCATTGCTATAGCCGTGGGTGAGCGGGGGAATGACTCTCCCATTGCATTGCAATTCGACACAATTCAGGCATCGTGGCAGACCATCGCGCTACCATGTCTACAGACACATGTGTGAACAGGCTTCTTTCGGCATGACCCACATGAAATGTGCTACAGCCGGCAAGATCCGCAGTGGTTTATACCGCCGTGCAGCAGTACCGCCATTTTATGTTCACAACTGTTGTCCTAAAGCCTTAACGAAACAAGTATAACATATTTATTAAGATGTCACAACAACTGGTATCATTCTTGAGCAAATATAATGCTCTACGAAGAATGACAGGATGACAGCTCAAGCCCCCCGTACCTGCCCTCTCGATCCCATTCCTGCAACATTTTTAAATGTATTTTTAAGGGCCTATCTGATCAGGTACTATCTTCAGACAGGTGTATTCACAGCCTCACTTAAGACCGCCATGGTAAAACCCTCCTGAAGAAAAACAACCTGGGCCCAACAGTCCTCAGTAACTTTAGGCCAATTTCTAATCTTCCTTTTTTAAGTAAAATTTTAGAAAACTAGTTTTTAACTAAGTAAACAATTTCATTCTCTCTAATCACCTTCACAAAAATTTTCAGTCTGGTTTTCGGGCCAATCACAGCACAGAGACAGCATTAGTTCAAGTTGTGAATGACCTTTGGACAAATTTGGACACTAAAACACTCTCTGTCCTTGTTCTTCTAGAACTTAATGCAGGCTTTGACACTGTTGACCACATTATTCTTCTAGACAGACTACAAAAATACGTTGGTCTCTCTGGCACTGTTCTTAACTGGTTTTCAGTCCTACCTTACCGGTCGAGAATGAATTGTTTCGCTTAAGGAACACTCTGTTACGTTTATGTCATGTTTATGTCATGTTTCATGTTTAGTGTTTTGTCACAGTTTATTTTCTGTTCATGTCTTGCTTGTGTTGTTTATGTTACGATGCAGTTCATTGTTTGCATACACATTTCCATGTTTTTCCGCAGCCTTGCATTCATGCTGTTTCTTTCTCTTGCTGTCACTCACGCTTCCCTAATTGTTTCATTCTCCCTTGTCTAATTACTAATATACTAACATTAGATCAGGATTGGGTAATACTAACTATCTAACCATGTGTTCATGTTTACCATACGTTTCTCGTACATGTTAATTACTAATTTACTAACGCTAGGTCAGGATAGGTTAACTACTAACGATTTACTAATTGCCTCGTTACATGTCTCATTTTCTCAAGCTGTTGTGAATTTCCTGCTGCTCTCAAGCTAAGTGTCTGCACCTGTCTACACCTGCATATAAGATCAGTGTTCATGTCTGTTTGTTGCGAAATTGTTGCCTTTAGTTTACTACTGTCACTTTTGAGCGTTTTCCATTGTTTTGTCTACCGTTATTGATCTAGCCCGTTTACTGACCATTGTTACTGCCTGCCTATCGTTTCCACTGCCTGTTTTTGACCACGAGTTTTGCCTGCTGTCTGTTCTGTACCTCTGCCCCGCGGATAGGACTTCGGTCTGACTCCTGCTACGCCCCACGACTACGAACTTTGCTTTGCCCCTGTATTGTACTTCTGCTCCGCTGACAGCTACTCTGGTTACTGAACTTGCATGGATACCGACTTCGAGACTGCCTTCTCCCTCGGTACTGTATTTTTGGTCTGGCTGGATTTATTGGTTTTTGGACTTTGCTTGTGTGACTACGTTTTTGGATTTCCCCATAATAAAGCACTTGCGGGTCTTTATTATCAAGTTTGTGTTCTGAGTCGTGCATTACGGGTCCAACCCGCACACACCCGTCTCAGAACAATTTCGCCAAGATGGACCCTGCTGACTCAACTGCCATGTTCCACGCCCTGCAACAACAAGGCCTCATCCTGCAGCAGCACGCCCAGGGGATTTCCGAGCTCCGGGAGGAGATTAAAGAGTTGTGCGCTGAGATGAGGAGACTGGCCATTGCAGTTCAACCACGCACTCCAGAGCAACCTGCTAAACTGCCTGCTATCCCACCCCCCAACCCCATGGGAGCCTGGCAATTCCGGGAGCCACAACAGCCTCCCCCGGAGAGGTTTGATGGTGAGCCAGAGAGATGCAAGGCGTTTCTACTACAATGCGACTTTGTCTTCCGACAACAGCCATTGACCTATCCGACTGACGAGCGACGGATTGGCTACGTGATGGGGCTACTCAAGGGGAGAGCTTTGGACTGGGCTACCGCGGTGTGGACCGGAGGTTCATTTCCTCTCAGCTACGTGATCTTTTCGGAGGAGATCCGCAAAGTATTCCAGCATGCCTCCAGTGACCAAGAGCCTTCACAGCAACTCATTGCCCTCCGCCAAGGCCTTAAAAGCGCCGCGGACCATTCTATTGCTTTTCGGACGATTGCTGCGGCTACCCACTGGAATGACTCGGCCCTGGCGGACTTGTTCCGGGCCAGTCTGAACAGGGCGCTCCAGGACGAGTTAGCCCATCAGGAACCCATCAAGGAGTTTGACGCTCTCGTCCGAGCCGCTATTCGCTTGGATAACCGCTACAGACTTTGCCGGAGGGAGAGACCTATTCCGCCCGGTCAGCCGTACCCCAGACAAGTACCTGCCACACTGACGGAGGAGAACCAGGCTTGGGTAGTTGAACCAATGGATCTTTCCCATACCGGAGTTAAGATCTCGCCCGAGGAACGGATACGTCGGAGGGAGACCGGTGGATGCTTCTACTGCGGAAAGCTGGGGCATTCTCAAGCACAATGCACCACCCGGCCCAGGAAATCCGAGTCATCCGTGGGAGTGAGGTCTTCAACCCACCAGGAGAAGATCTCCAAGAACGATACTCGCCCTACCCTCACTGCCACACTCATGCTACCTGAGAGGGAGGTTCAAGTGAGCGTGCTCATAGACTCTGGAGCGGACGTGAACCTCATTGATAAAGTTATAGTCAGAGATCTGGACATTCCCACCCTTCCACTGCCCCACCCCAAGAATGCTCGGTCGTTGGACGGCAATACATTCTACAGAATGACTCATGTCACGGAACCCGTTCAACTGATCCTTTCTGGCAACCATCACGAATTCATCCAGTTCCACATCATCCGCTCCCCCAATGATCCACTCATTCTGGGACTACCCTGGCTTCAAGAACACAACCCCGTCATTGACTGGAAGTCCCGCCACATTAAAGCCTGGAGCCGCCAGTGTCACCAAGCCTGTCTTCGGTCCGCACCTGCACCTGCCGGGGGCGCACCTACCCCCCCTCAAGACATCAAACCATCTCTGGAAAACGTGCCAACCCCTTATCACAACCTGGGCATCGTTTTTTCCAAGACGCAAGCACAGACACTTCCTCCTCACAGACCCTATGATTGCGCGATCAACCTTCTACCCGGTTCCACTCTTCCCTCAAGTCGACTCTACAACGTCTCCAAACCGGAAAGAGAAGCCATGGAGAAATACATTCGGGATTGCCTTGCCAACGGTCTGATTCGCCCCTCTTCGTCACCTGTGGGCGCTGGATTTTTCTTTGTCCAGAAAAAAGACGGCTCGCTGCGTCCTTGTATTGACTTCAGAGAACGAAATAATATCACTATCAAGAACAAATACCCGCTACCGCTCATTGACTCAGCCTTCCAACCACTCCACGACGCTACTGTCTTCACCAAGCTGGACCTACGCAACGCATACCACCTGGTGCGCATTCGTGAGGGGGACGAATGGAAGACCGCCTTCAACACCTCGTTAGGTCACTTCGAGTACCTTGTAATGCCTTTCGGCCTTACTAACGCCCCCGCTGTTTTTCAGGCGTTAGTTAATGACGTCCTACGGGACCTATTGGGCCGCTACGTATTTGTGTATCTGGACGATATTTTGATTTACTCCTCCAACATCAAGGAACATGAAGGCCATGTCATGCAGGTTCTCCAACGACTTTTGGAGAACAGACTTTATGTTAAGGCTGAGAAGTGTGTGTTCCACACCGACACGGTCGAGTTCCTAGGGTTTATATTGGAGAGGGGACAAATCAGGGCGGATCCCAAGAAGATCCAGGCGGTCACAGACTGGCCCACGCCTGCCACTCGGAAACATCTGCAACGCTTCTTGGGATTCGCAAACTTTTACCGGAGATTCATCCGGAGCTACAGCCAGGTCGTCGCCCCTCTCACCAAGCTCACGTCTACTGCCATGCCTTTCCGCTGGAACCCTGAGGCTGAAAACGCCTTCAAGAAGATTAAAAGACTGTTCTCCTCCGCTCCGATTCTGGTGCACCCCGACCCCACTCGTCAGTTTGTCGTAGAGACTGATGCGTCCGACACTGGAGTTGGGGCCGTGCTCTCTCAGGTTTCTCCCACTGACAACCTTCTACACCCCTGCGCATTCTTCTCCCGTAAGCTGTCTCCGGCTGAGAAGAATTATGATGTGGGAAACCGTGAGCTACTCGCTGTCAAGCTAGCACTGGAGGAGTGGAGACATTGGCTGGAGGGCGCCGAGAAACCATTTGTGGTCTGGACCGACCATAAGAATCTGGCGTATCTACAAACGGCCAAGAGGTTGAACTCCCGCCAAGCCAGATGGGCCCTGTTCTTTGGCAGGTTCAATTTTACTTTGACCTACCGCCCTGGTTCCAAGAATGTCAAGCCAGATGCCCTGTCGCGACAGTTCATGGCCAGTTCCGAGCGAGAGGCGCCGGAGAACATCCTCCCTGGGTCCTGTACCATTGCTTCGGTGTCCTGGAGGATTGAGGCCGTCATCAAAAAGGCGCTACGTGATGAGCCCGATCCCAGGTCCAATCCCGGTACACGCCTTTACATTCCCTCCGCCGCCCGGACACATGTTCTCCAATGGGCTCACTCCTCCCTCATGTCCTGCCATCCCGGCTTTACCCGCACCCTGGCTGTTCTCAAGAGAAGGTTCTGGTGGAACTCCATGATCCCCGACACCAGGCGTTTTGTCAAGGCCTGTACTACCTGTGCCAGGAGCAAGGCCTCTCACCAGGCCCCAGCTGGTCTGCTCCAACCTCTGCCAGTGCCCAGTCGCCCTTGGAGCCACATCGGGGTGGATTTCGTGACCGGACTCCCCCCTTCTGAGGGCAATACCACCATCCTGACTGTGGTCGACAGGTTCAGTAAGGCGGCGCACTTCATCCCTCTGCCTGGATTGCCCACTGCCCAAGAAACCGCGGATGTACTAGTGAAAGAAGTGTTTCGGATTCATGGCATTCCCGCGGACATTGTCTCTGACCGTGGCCCCCAGTTCATCTCCCAGGTCTGGAAGGCCTTCTGTTCGGCTCTCGGAGCCACCTCCAGCCTCACGTCAGGTTACCACCCCCAGTCTAACGGTCAGACCGAAAGGGCCAACCAAGACCTCGGAGCTGCTTTACGCTGTGTGTCAGCCAAGAACCCCACCTCATGGAGCAAGATGCTCACCTGGGTTGAGTATGCGCACAACGCCCTGCCCTGCGCCGCTACTGGAAAGTCCCCATTTGAAGTTTCCCTCGGCTACCTACCCCCACTGTTTCCCGACCAAGAGGCCGAGATTGCTGTCCCCTCCCTCGCCACCCACATGCACCGCTGCCTCAAGATCTGGAGGGACGCCCGGGCCGCGCTATTGAGCACGGCCGAACGGAATCGTCGAGTCGCTGATCGCCACCGCACTCCAGCCCCTAAGTACAAGCCTGGCGACTCAGTTTGGCTCTCCTCTAAGGACATTCCCCTCCAATCCACTTCCCACAAACTCCAGCCCCGATTCATTGGACCCTACAAGATTCACAGCATCATCAACCCCACCTCAGTCAAACTGTCATTGCCCCCTTCCCTGAAGATTCACCCCACGTTTCATGTTTCCTGTATCAAGCCCTATTCCACTGACCCCCTTTGCCCCCCTGATCCCCCACCCCCTCCTCCCCGTATCATAGATAACCACCCGGCCTTCACTGTTAAGAAGCTACTGGACATTCGCAAGCGAGGCCGGGGGTTTCAGTATCTGGTAGACTGGGAGGGTTATGGCCCAGAGGAGCGTTCCTGGGTCGCACCAAGTCTGATTCTGGACCCTACTCTGATAAGTGATTTTCATCGCGATCACCCTGATAAACTGTGTAGACCGTCAGGAGTCGGTCGTTAGGGGGGGGGTACTGTTACGTTTATGTCATGTTTATGTCATGTTTCATGTTTAGTGTTTTGTCACAGTTTATTTTCTGTTCATGTCTTGCTTGTGTTGTTTATGTTACGATGCAGTTCATTGTTTGCATACACATTTCCATGTTTTTCCGCAGCCTTGCATTCATGCTGTTTCTTTCTCTTGCTGTCACTCACGCTTCCCTAATTGTTTCATTCTCCCTTGTCTAATTGCTAATATACTAACATTAGATCAGGATTGGGTAATACTAACTATCTAACCATGTGTTCATGTTTACCATACGTTTCTCGTACATGTTAATTACTAATTTACTAACGCTAGGTCAGGATAGGTTAACTACTAACGATTTACTAATTGCCTCGTTACATGTCTCATTTTCTCAAGCTGTTGTGAATTTCCTGCTGCTCTCAAGCTAAGTGTCTGCACCTGTCTACACCTGCATATAAGATCAGTGTTCATGTCTGTTTGTTGCGAAATTGTTGCCTTTAGTTTACTACTGTCACTTTTGAGCGTTTTCCATTGTTTTGTCTACCGTTATTGATCTAGCCCGTTTACTGACCATTGTTACTGCCTGCCTATCGTTTCCACTGCCTGTTTTTGACCACGAGTTTTGCCTGCTGTCTGTTCTGTACCTCTGCCCCGCGGATAGGACTTCGGTCTGACTCCTGCTACGCCCCACGACTACGAACTTTGCTTTGCCCCTGTATTGTACTTCTGCTCCGCTGACAGCTACTCTGGTTACTGAACTTGCATGGATACCGACTTCGAGACTGCCTTCTCCCTCGGTACTGTATTTTTGGTCTGGCTGGATTTATTGGTTTTTGGACTTTGCTTGTGTGACTACGTTTTTGGATTTCCCCATAATAAAGCCCTTGCGGGTCTTTATTATCAAGTTTGTGTTCTGAGTCGTGCATTACGGGTCCAACCCGCACACACCCGTCTCACACTCCTCCGATAGTTATAAAATTACCCACGGTGTTCCACAAGACTCTATACTAGGCCCTGCACTTTTAAATTTGCGTATATGTGCTTCCCCTTGGCAATGTCATCAGGGGACACGGCATAAGTTTTTACAGTTACGCTGATGATACCTAGCTCTATATTGCTGAGTCCTGATGACACAAGCCCCATTGATGCTCTCCATAACTGGATGTCTCAAAACTTTATCCAGCTCAACCATGACAAATCTGAAGTTGGAGTGGAGGCTCACAGAGAGAAGCTGGCAACTAAACTGCTGTCATTGGGAATTAGTTCTAGGCACCAGGCAAAAAACTGAGGTGTCATCCTGGACTCTAGTCTCCATTTTGATGCCCACATCAGGAATATAACCAAATCTGCTTTTCATCACTTCAAATATATTGCTAGAGTATGGCCGTTTCTCTCTCAGAACAACACCGGAAGATCAATGCACACTTATTACTAGCAGACTTGATTATTGTAACACCATCCGCTCTAGTCTACCAAAAAATCTATAGCTCAGCTTCAACTTATACAAAATCCAGCTGCCTGCGTATTAACTAGGACCAGAAGGAGAGCACATATTAAACCTATTTTAAAGTCTCTGCACTGGTTGCCCCAAGTGCCCCTGACTACATGTCTGACGTGCTTATAAGATATGTGCCGACAAGATCCCTCAGGTCCTCTGGTAGATGTCCCCGGGCTGATCCACGGGCCCGGACTCAGACTCACGGCGAGACTGCCTTCAGCCACTATGCCCTAGCCTTTGGAGCAGTCTGCCAGAGGCCCTGAGTATGGCAGAGAGTGTGGATATTTTTAAGAGAAAATTCTAAACGCACCTTTTTAATTTGGATTTTAGTGAGGTTGCTTTTACTTCATCATCTTAACTATTTTAATGATCTATTTCTGTTTTATTGTTTTTACCTTGTTTTATTCTGTCTATTTTCTTGTTATGTCCTGTATTTTATCTTGATTTTATGTTAAGCACTTTGAATGGCATTTTTTGCATGAATTGTGCTATATAAATAAAGGTTGACTGATTGATTGTTTGATGACATTCTTTGTCATCTTTTACGTGAAAACCTCATCATAAGCATGGCTTAGCAAGTTTTGTCGCTTGACAAAATAAGGTCAACCTCTGGACAAATGCTTTTGACTGCTTTATATAAGTAAATGATGTCTGTTGTTACGAAGGTGTCACACAAGCTTCATGAAGGCCTTAGGCTTGATGCTTCAGGAATATACCCTTCCTGTCAAGTGTGAATAAATGGCTTATGCTGATGTTCTGTATCCTGATGCAATCTGTTTACCTACATGTGACAAACAGAATCCATCTTAGATCTGACAAGAGTGATCTATACTGTCAAATATACCCTCGGCAAGACACCAGACAACTATCTTTCATAGTTCCTGTGAGACATGACTGCGCCCCTCTAGTTCCACAGAGACGTGGCAGAGGCCCAATCAGACGCCCCGGATGCCCCCGGTCGTGGGGGACTGCAAACATTGTTAAAAAGCAGCCACAGATAAATCACCCACCATGCACTAGTGATGGAAGAACGATGCTTTGCTAACCCCAGAATGGGCAGAGCTGCCATCTTCTATCAGTGACTCCTTGAGTCTGGCTTCGGTGAACAAAATCCTTTGGTCCGTTCAAAAAGGTAGATTGGCAGTTCCAGCCATTACGAGGTTCATGAAACGTCACCTACGACCCACCGCTTTCTTCTACTCCAGTGAGGCATGGAAACCGTGAAAAGGAGCTCAGGATGGGTTTAGGCGTGACTGAATTACGCCACCTGGCCTGGTGTGCGCAGCGTCGGCATCGCGCGCATCCTTTCCTTTCCGAGGGGCACGGCTCAGATCTGGGATGGAACTCGAGCTCATTGGACACGGCGGCTTATCGGCTGCAACCCCGGGGTCGCCTCTCGGAGGGAATCGCTTTGCGCGTTAAATGATTGCCTTTCTAAGTGCCCCTCTCATTTTTATCTACCAACCCCCCCCCCCCTTACAACCCCACCCCCACCCCCACATGACAGTTCCATGCGCAAGTCAGCCTTCCCACTTCTTGTATTTGACATTAAAACGAACGGCGAGCCAAGCTCCAGGTAATAAAAGATAAAATGGTGTCTTGTTCACACAATGTAATCTTCAAAAAGGTACTTAAAGCTGGGGTTTGTTTTATAGAATGTAAAAAGCTTATTTTAAAAATATTATATGACTGGTTGGTATAATGTCAAATATCTATTCACCTTTAACCTACAGTTTGGTTCTATGTCCTCCTTTAGGCATCTGTATATGGATATGCATACTTTAATACAAAGAAAATGCCATTTAGGAAACTGTTGGAGTAATACATAAAAAAAATTGCTAATAATTCAAAGCTAACTCCTGTCTTTTGACAAAAAATAAATGAAACAGCAAAAGTATCACTTCCATTTTCCGAGGTGTTGACTGAGATGGGGGAAATGACTCAGAACAAAACACACGGAGGGCAAAAAAGAGGCTTATTTTTGCCCTCTGCTTCCCCTACATGCTTTCATCTGCCCATAAATCCCATCCGTTGCCTGTACAAAGAGGCTCATCCCTGCAGCAGACAGAGGTCCTCTATCTTTTTATCATTGCCGAGGTGAGGACAGAGCCAGCTAGGGAGGTGGCTGCTTTTCACACAGTGCAGGATGTGTGCTCTGGGTTTGGGGGGGGGGGTGCGGGTTTGGCAGGAAAGGATAGGCCGTGTATCATCCCTAACACTCGTACCGATATCTTCTTCAACATACCTCATTTCAAACACACCCGGCCAGGGGCAGAGGAGGAAGTTAATGGAGGGGTCCACGGTGAGAGGCCACAGGGAGGGAGCGCTAACATTCCTCAACATTACGGAGAAACACGCACTGAAAGCAGAGAGAGCATCCACACTGTGTACGTGAAAAACAGCGACCAGGAGAACACTACAGCCAATGGTCCATATCACGTTTCCTTGTGTTAACATTTGTGACATATATGACTGAAGTCCTCATACAGAACTAAAAAAAGCCGTATATCAAGCGACGAAGCCGTATATCAAGATATTCATAAAATTGTCATAACTTATAGACAATATTATGCATTATGTAAAGGCATATACCAGTTTCTAGGCATTCAGTAAAACGCCTCAATTACATTTTTTCCCCAGTGATATTCTGTGTAACAGCACCGGCAAATAAGGTTTGCACAATTGTTCATAGTTGAACGATCAAGCACGTTTCTTGAATGTCAAGAAAACACATGAGATCTAAGAATACTCCTCTCAACAAAGAGCACTTCTATGCGCTGTATGTTTGGATGATGAAGCGGCTTGCGGTTTGGCTGCACAGTTCAATAAGCGTGAGCCTGCGGGACTCGTATCTCTGGGTACGGCGGAAAAGGGTTGCCATGCCATCTAGACCAACAGGTGATTTTTGTTGGTTTTAATAAAAACATGGTGAAAGGTTGAATGTGCTATACTGAAATCACACAGTCTTTCAAAGGTTTCCGGTTGTGTATGCTCAAGGGAAGTCACAATGTGAAAAAAATAATTTTAAGCCCACAAAAATGCCTATGGTTTAAATGATGAATTGAGCTTGATTTGTGTTCTCAAAGCAGCTACTTTAACAAAACCATTAATATAGTGCTTTTTCTTTTTTGACCATACTCAGTTCGACTTCAAATTTGATGCTGAATGTGGATGGTAGCCAATGTGAGAGGTACAAATCATTGTCTGAGTATGTAATGTTGATGCTGAGTTGACTGAAAATTGTAACAACTGCTTGTTTTGGGCCTCAATTTAATCAACTGTTAAATGAGTCTCAGGCAATAATCCTCATTCATGCCAAAACTGTGTGTGAGTTTGTATGGACAGGACAGCGACTACAAAAATAATTGAAAATTCCAGTGCAGATGTGTGGGATTTACGTGCAGCTTCAAAGGGAAAGGTACACGTAGGTGCTGAAGATTCCTTCCAAAATATGACACTTCAGTGATCCACACGAAACCAGGACCTCTGGCTCAAATGAAAGGCCCATCAGGCACGACAGGCAGTAATAGATTCTGCGCAATTCCAAATCAGAAACTGTTAAGAAAAACATAACTCAGTTTCTCCTTTTTCACAAACGCGTGAAAAACTACAACACGGGAGCTAGCTTTATCACAGATCCTAGGCCAGGCCATTCTTATCTTGCATTTTGCTGTTATCGCCTTAAATACTGAGCGAAACAGTGCCACATCATTCATGGAATGCTCCAGTTAAAGCAATGCTGGCTTAAAGCACGTCTGTGTTTATTATTTAGCAGTGTTATGTAGCCAGAGTATGCTCAAAATGAACCTCGGTTTCCCCTGTGTGAAGATGCAAAGCCAGACC
Organism: Ilyophis sp. 1 JC-2022; assembly: GCA_022702515.1. Taxonomy (NCBI): domain Eukaryota; kingdom Metazoa; phylum Chordata; class Actinopteri; order Anguilliformes; family Synaphobranchidae; genus Ilyophis; species Ilyophis sp. 1 JC-2022. The sequence goes on along the minus strand of CM040400.1, from coordinate 19,806,919 downwards.
GTATTAATATTTGAACGTTAAAAATAATACTGGAGTCTGCCCTTGACCCCGAAATGACGCCGCGCATTTAACGCGAGCATGCTGGAAACATTCCGCTCATTCTCGGAGAATGTCTAATGGGCCGATTAACCACCTGTTATACGACCCGCGCAGTCGCAGCCCTGAAGACAGCGCGGGGCCATATGCCGTTCAGCGAGGAGCAGACGCTTTCCGCAATCTGCACAATTCGGCGTTTGAGCTGAGGGGTCTGCTTTCCGGGAGGAAGGCGACCGTTGAAGAAGACGCTGCCTCTGCAGCATATGCAGGCCTTTTGCCCCCGGGGGGCGCTATCACCGGAGAACCCTGTGTAAGGAACAGTCATTTGACTGACAGGTAAGGGAATATACTCAACATGATGCACATGCTATTTCTATCGATAGGTACGGCTCATGGAAATGTACGGGGAAGCAAGCTGCCTGTAACCGCGGTTTTAAATTGGCCCGCGAATCCCTACGGACCCACTGCCTCCTACACCAGACCTACCGCACGCATACCTTTTGAGCATGGTAATACCACACGCTACAGCTGTCTGGTTCACTTGTGGTGGTGTGATCACAAGAGCCGAAGAGGGGCTGCAGCAGAACCCATGTCAAAGGTATAAAAAACAGTGTTTACCTCGAAGATACAGTAGCAACAAAGCATAGTAGCTGAGCATTGCACAGGAGGCCCCGAAACTGACTTGGAAAGTAGCCTATATGACCAGTGTGGGCACTCTCTCTTCTGGAGTTTTCATTCAAGTCAATAATGTATTCAGCTGTAGGTTAGGCGCCATGGTTATGTGACAAATACCCTCCAGTGAATGACAGGATGTAGAATATACACAGATGAACAGAATATTTTATATTGGCGAAACAAGAATTCACAAAACAAACACAGATAGAATACTTGTAATGTATGTCTGTGTCTGAGTAAATTACAGGCCTACATCTGAGGTGGGCAAAAGCATTCAGGCGCAAAATGAAAAGAGCAGAAATGGTCAGTTCATAACCTCAGACGAAGTTGCAGGGGTAAGTGCCAATCGTTGTTGAATACCTTAAAAGCATCTGCGATGATGAGAATCTATTGACGCCACCAGTTGATTGTTCAGGTCTGCAAAATGTGAGTCTGTAGCTTACGAGCGTTCTTAGTAGCCGTTTTCCCCCTGATCCTGCGGTACTTGCTCAATAAGAGTCTCGTTTCAATTTAAAAGGCCAATAAAACGGAGCCGTCTTTGTAACCACGCCAACCCGAACCTGAAAGGATCCTTCTGAAGACAAGCATGCTCAGCCCTGAATTATCCGCACAGTGGATGAACTTTACGCCTTGGTAGGCCGCTAATGTGCCTGACATTTTGTGGGTTGGGTGTAAAGCTAATTAATTAAGGTGCCCACTCTCTCCACTTCATCCTTTAGAAAAAAAAAAAAAAACGTATTAAACAGAGCACTGAGGATAATAACGTGAAGGACAAGAAGGCTCACACGTTATCTAAACTACACAAAGAACATATCAGGCAGTACAATCAGCAATATGCCTCCCAGGATACAGGTATACCTAACAGCCTGTAGCGAGCTAAAGTTCAGAACGCATCCTTTACTGCCGGATAGTAGTTTCAACCAACATTCACCATTAGGAACAATTAGTACAATAAAACATGAGGGATTCTACACGTTCTTGAAGGAAGAATGAAACAGGACAATACGCCAGAGCAGTAATGTAAACGATTGCCTATTTTAGTAAACCATACAGTCTTGCAGCATAAGCACAGTCTATATACTATTTTCCTGGCGTGGTTTGGGTGCGCTCATCCCTGCAGAAGGCAAGGTCAGTGCTAATCACTACCTAATGATTCCACGTAATCACCTGCATCCCAAGCTGCAGAATGCCTTTCCTGCCAGGGAGATGTCTTCCAGGATGTCAATGCCCCTATCCACAGAGCATTTCGGTTAATACAATAGCTCGACGATCATCACAATGGCATTATCCATATGTCACAGCCTTCTAAAGCGCTACCGTAGCGTAACGGTAATGACACCCGCGGCGGGTTTGATTCCCAGGCGAGGCACTGCTGTTGTGCCCTTGATCAAGGCACCTAACCTTTGATGTTTCAGTAAAATGTACAGCTGTATCATTTAATGTTATGTAATCTGTGCAAGTTGCTCTGGAGAGTGCCTGCTGAACGTGTGATTTCACCTCCATCGACACGGCGTGTTTATTGACTTTCTCGTATAAAAATGGATCCTCCTGTAGAATTGCACGCTGGTAGATTCTAAGCTAGGGCAGTTATAAGATGTTCCGGTGGCCTATAGTGGTCCAACGCCCTATAACGTGAATTGGCGTCTCCACCTTTTTGGTCACTACTTGTGTAAATAACCAACTGAATATTGTGATAATGATGCCTAACTGTATATGAATGGCTGACTAAATCAGCAATGATAACTCAGCAATTGTACGAGAAAGAGCAAAACGGTATACAGTACTCTCGTTCAAAATATAATTTTACAGTGCTGCAAAATAAAATGGCAGTCAAACAAAGGCATTCTATTCGGGAGTCTCCATTGCGTTTTACAGATATTATGTAGAATACAGAAAAGCTGCTAGCTATTGTGAGGTGCTCTGGAAGCAAGGGGGCCCCCCCGAGCACTAGTCTGAGAGGATGTGCATTGAATACTGAGCTGGGACGAGTAAAAACGGCATCAGACGGAGAACCAAGGCGCGTGTCCCCAGAAGGCTCGCTGCCTCGTCGCAAACACTTCACCACGGCACAGAGAGAGCGCGTAACGGCGAGACGTGACGAGGCACGCTGCCTCTCCTAGCTTCTGCGACTTGCATGCTCAAAGGGGCCAAAGTTAGGCTTTGTACTTTATGCACGACGGGGCTCTGGGCTGCAGCAGGAAAGGAGAGTGAAGGGAAGCTGAGGGGTGGTCGGGGGGTGTCAGGGTCAAGATCCCCCCCCCCTAACCACTTCTGACCATTCCCCCCACCCCCAAAGGTGAGGGTCATCTCTGCATATCGTTGAAGCATCTTTATGAGTACAATTTCAGTGTACCGGGCCATTGCTGCACATCGTTTTATTATAATTTTTTTTTTTAAAAGAGCCACCGGATCCAAGGCTGGTGTGTTCAGTGGCATTCAGAGTGCACGCTCATTGACTTCTGATTATCTCTGCGTGCCAGCAATTACCGACAGCATCGCTTCCTTAAGATTAGATACAGTGTCGTATGAGCCCGGGCTGACCCACAGAGCAGGCTGAGCAATGCATCGAACGTGATGAAACTATTGTCCCTTCCAATTACGCTCTCACGTCTCACAATGGAGACGGACCCTCTTCACCAGAGCCCTAAGACGTATGGGAAGACCAGATAGCAGTCTCCCCACAGTGCAACAAATTGACTGTGTCATAGATAAAAGGGTCTGAGTTTAGCCAGGACTGGAAGAACAACAAAATAATGACAGCTCTGGTAAAAGGTTGTTCTGCTGTGAGAGGCAGACCACTGATCAAAGAGATTCTGGTTCATATTGAAGGAAGAATGAGTGCACTAAAGCTAGGAACAAGGTTCTCAATAGATGCCCCGTATGGAATCCCCAGAGTTCTTGGCTAAAGCTGTAAACTGCCTGGCTTTCTTTATGAATAAACAATTTGTAAGGTCATTAGCAAACCTAAGGACATAAAGACACAAAAAAGAAGGTTTTTTTTGCTAATCTTCCTTGGGTGATCAAAGTGAGAGCTCTTTGTAAGATGCATTTTGTAAACATTATTTTTTTTTTTTCCCCCACAAAGCCTCAAAATAATTTCGCTTGTTGAGTTTTCCATCCCATAAACAGAGCATTCAATCGCTCCAATTTTCTAAATATATGTCTTCATCATGGTTAAAATGCACTTCTTTGATGGACTTAACTGGAACGTGGGCGTTGCATTTTTTACTACAAATTGTTGCACATCCCCACGCCAAGCATGCTCCGATGGCTGTGCAGTTGCTGGGACTGAAAAACGAGGAAGGAGAATGCTTAGAGAAACGAATGTTGACTTCATGGCTCCATGGCAAAAACACTGTAGCTCGTTTTTAAGTCGGCATGATAATTGTCTCTGCACAACAAATATTGAAATACACCTTCAAGTCAAATACTTTACCTGATTTGCTCCGCTTATGAATAAAAAGGTATTATTCAGTTTAATTATTGTGGTAATATCAGTAGATATGTTGACTTAAACATATACTTATGTTGAAGTGTTAAAGCTGATTAGCCTGGTGGTAAAACAGCAGAGCTGTTTAATCCCATTGCTGAATACTGCAAAAGGTTGAATAGCTTGAGAAATGCCACGCATTCATTTTCTCTGCTAAAAGCGGACTAGCCACAGGGATCCTAGCTTCTGGGTGCCTCGCGATATGGAAACATCAGACAAACGAATTAATCACGACGCTTAACCAAAACGACACTGTCAACTCGAAAACAGCAGCGTCTTCCCATCACCGCGAGCGCGGCTAGAGCAGACACGGGAGATTAATGCACTGCTGTTTTTCATGTTCACATCTAATCTTTGAAGAGTATCCCCTTAAGTCAGATAGATGTGATGTTTAGTGGCTGCAGAAAATTTAATTAAAAACAGTGCAACCACTTTAGAGCATCAAGAAGAGCAGGAGTTTTGCCATACCAGATAGTACTTAATGACCTTCCACACACTGTCCCGCAGATATAAATCCCTACTTTCAAGTGCCATCAAACCCATTCTGGAATATTCCACCCCAGGAGACAGGACTCTAAACTGCACAGCATATGGACCACAGAGAGCGGGCAACTTCTGAAATAAGCTTTCGAAGCTCAGGGTAGAATCTACGTAGATCTATAGACCTGAATTGCATTGTACATTCAAGACATGAATCACAAAGACACAGGCATATCTCTCGGTTTTGATCAAGGAATGTTAATGAGAGTCAATGAAATCAGAATGGATATGATCTGTTGTGTGCAGAATGATGATTCAGTGGAACATTCTTAGCCTTGTGGCGGCATCTAAGGATAAATGAAATTCCAAACGGCACACTTGGAAAATAGAGGTTACAAATGGTTTAGGGGAAAAAAAGGATTAAAAACCAATGCAAAAAATAAAAAGTGGAACTTACGGAATCATTCTTAGTCATTCAAGTTCTTAAAATCCACATTTTTCCTAGTTTTGGATTCATTTGAGATTAATTAATTAATTTGATAATAAAATATAGTCAGAAATATAAAATGATTTTAAAAAACTTGTACCATGTGCTTCTCATATTGCATCTGTCCAACATGTATCAAACAATAACATCTGTCATTAAATCTAAGTTGCATAAGTATTTTATATGGCTATTGTTCTAAATCCATGCTGGTTTTGATCATCTGAGGTGACATTTTCTGGGGCTTTCATAAGCAGGGTGATGTTCTGTAGAACACAATTTAATCGTACTTCGTAGAAAAACAGATGTGACTCAAGGGTTTTGAAACATTTCTTAGTAGTATTCTGCATAACGACCAACATCATGATATTCCAAAAACCACACAAAGTTGGAATGATGCTGGTCACTGGGTGGCATAAAGATGTTGATTGGGGTAGGTGGTGGAATTGCTAGGTTAAGATATGAAGCGATCATTATTTTTTGCCAGTTGTATATCATATACGTATGAACAGGTAAATAAATATAAACAGAAGTTGGTGCCAAATAACAATGACTATTCTCATTAGCTTACCATTGTTGCTGTACTGATAAATATTCTTATTAAAATGTAGCAAGACCATCTTGTTTATGCTAATTATTGTATTAGTCTTCAAATTAGTTTTAGCCTGTTTCCTAATAGAAAGATATTTTCATAAACTGATGAATTACAACAATAATAATTGCTTTATACAGCACATTGCATACAAATGTGACCGAAAGAGCTTTGTAGAAAAGTGATTAAAAATTTTAAAGGGAACAAAAACCAATGCAAGCAAACAAGATAATATGTAAACATTTTCAGAATGCTTTCTTTTGGAATATTGATTTGCCATGAGTGAAAGCATCGTTTTTCTTTTTGCCTTCATACAATTATTCTCAATCACTCAAACTGATGGAGTAAATAGCCAGCAGGTGCATTTGTTTATGCTATAGACAGTATGTGCTGAGGACTTATATCAGATTATAGGCCTACCCATCCTGCACTGTGGAATGGTCCCACTGCCACAGCGCCACAGCCTTATGTTCGGCTCCCAAACACAAGACCAATCAGTCTGCAGTCTCTGGGCTCCACCGATGCCCAAGTACTAATGAGTCACAAAGACGATATAGAAGGGCAAAACAATAACTAATCGTCTGGAATGCATGTTGATGCTGCAGCGTTGAAAGACATACCAGCTTGTAGCAATTGAAGGTAGGAATGGGCAGAGCCATGATAATTGGTGTCAAGCCAAAAACAGCCTTTGAATTATGGTTGATTTTCTCAGAAGACTTTTATATAGTTTCTTATCGGTGTGAATAGGAAAACCGTTTAGGCTACTTTACGAATAAACTTCCCATTACTGGGAAAGTGAAGCGTAAATAAAGAAAGAAATAAATTCAATTTCCGTAGCCATTACACACCCACGCTAAGTGTTTTCATATATTTCATATTGGTAATATATAACACTTCAAAATATTACCTCATGAATCAGGTCATTAGCAATCCAAAGGACTGTGTTAGCAGTGTTAGTCACAACACACAAGAGTGAATTAAGATTCCCGTTAGAATTCATTCACACAATAGATGAATAGAAGCGTATCTTATATTACAAAAAAATTTGGATTTACCTCTAGTATCAACTATTAATTAAAAATATTAGTATCAACTCTATCGGGTTTGACAGTCTTTACAGGCATATATTCAATTTGATTTTACTGATTGCTGACTTCCTCTAAACTTATGTTCTAAATCGTGCATCAAAAATGTATCGAGTGTTTATATATGTGCAACATATATTTGGCATACTCGGACTGAATACCCATCCTTTTATGGAGACCGTTACAGCTAAGCTCCCGTAGGAAAAGTTCAGCTAGTTACAATGTCACAAAACGTCTCGTGAAAGTTAAACGAAAATAAATAAATAAATGAGAATAACACACAAGAAAAGTGAATTGTAGCTACATAACGTTCACGCTAAACTAACATAAACATCCGTATTTATTCCTCCAAAACATCGAAACTGTGGCGTGCAGGCGAACGCAACTGGTAGGTTTACAGAAAGAACTTTCAAACTATAGCGTAAAGCGCATACAGTAAGGGCATATGTATGTCGCCTACCTTGTTCTGTGCTGTCTCCGCTCTCAGTTTCCAGTACGCTGTTCAACAATAGCAGGAACAGAAATATTAGCGAATGTCCACATTCTGTTAGTATAAACTGGACCTTTTTCTGCCTGTGTTTGCTGTACATCCCTGTTCTCCTCTAGGTACCGTTATCCGTCTCCACTCCACTCTCGCTCACACTGATCGCTGCTTGGTCGCTGTTGGAAACTGGTGCTCAGGAAAACAAGAAATGGATCCAACAGTGAGCGCGGCTCAGATGTTCCGATTATAAAGAGAATTACGCCTTTCTAATAGAGGTGAACAGGCATACTGTTACCTTCAGGCAAACTGAGGACTTCTCAGTATGCATCTAACCAGCAAGGAATGTGTAGCTATCTATAAATCTATCAAGTCCTTTAGATAGCCCACAACTGAAATCGAATTGCAATAATTATTTATTAAGTAGCCTAGTGTTCCTGGGATTATTCGCTGTGAATCCAATACATAATTGCAATATGTAGCCTACTCTCATAAGGCGTGTTTAAAAATTTTATTTAGCAGTTACTGTTTCTATGCTATAATTTTCTGTAACATTTGACTGACAAGTTTATTTTATCCGGTGAAAGCTGCAGCTTGTATCGGGCGATTTAATCAGTTACGCTTCGCTGCGATTTTGAAACAAGCTGTGAGGTAGGTTAGATAATTTAATCGTTTTAAAGGTTTGAGACAATGATCCATTCATCGTTATATTCCTCTTTATTAATGGCAAAGATAAGAGCTACTCCAACACGTCTGACAATATAGCTAATAATTGAATTATTCTAAGTCGATGCGCTTGCACCTTTGATCAGTCACATCAGTTGAGCTGCAGCACAACAACAATCAGTGCGGTGCCTCTTGCCTGGAGGTGTTATTGATATTACCGCTGTCAGTTTTCTGACAGTTGTCCTCAGAAAGATGCTGACAAATTTATCCAAAGAACGCTGAGAGTGTGCCTTTAGTCTGTCATTTAATGACGGAAGGGTTTGAAGTTCCACATAATTTAACGCCAGCCTTCACTATCCCCCTTATTCAACATTGTCACAAAAAATCATGTAAGATTTTCTCTCAAACAGTTCTACTTTTTCAAATATATGAACCCGGGTTGACCCAGGTTTGACAGAATCAACAGTTTGACCAGAATCATCCAGACCTAAAAGTACATACCCAATTCAGAAGCTAAAGGGTGTGTTTTAACATCAGCCAAATCTTTAAAATGTAGTTTAAGAAAACAAACAACAAAAGGGTGTATTGTTAATATTAATGTATTATTCAGTAGCAGAAGACCTATACGTGATTAATGCACTATTATTATAGTTTCTTGTGAGTATGTGTATCTCAAATAGGTCGCATTGCTATGGCATATGGCTGGTTTAGTTTCTGTGAAACATGATGGTGCAAGTTTAGTTGTAATTGGACATCATTTTGATATCAATATTGCGATACGCATGTTTTTAGGAATTGTGTTTTTTAAATGTATGGAGAGTATGCTTTGTGCATATGAGTATAGATGCAATTACTTTTGCAATGACACTTTTTTTTTTGCTGAGAACCGGCGTAAGTATATGGAATTGAACTCTTCTTTGCACTTGAGAAACATTATGTGGCACGTTGGTAAGTGACACAAAACCAGACCGAATAACAAGGAATATTGAGACACACTGAGTGCCTTTTTTGCGAGTACACAGAGACGATGAAGCGTTATGCTGTTTATGGGGTGCAGGGGTTACTGCTCATCACAGCCTCAAGGCAAGCTTTTGGTATCTGCTCAGAAACTCATCTCGGGTGTGGCTTTCAACAGACTACAGCAAACCACACAGCGGAATCCAGCAGTTTCACTTCCTTTGTGAACCATCACCACCCAAACTGTTTTAACGGATCTTTTTTTCAGATGGCAAACCTACAATAAAGATAGTAAATCATGTATTTCACAATACACCATAACTATGGGCAAAGAATATACATTCTCAGCATTATTGTCTGATCTAAGACTTGATTCCCCATGGCTTTAGTATTCAGTTAACCATTGTGTGGCTATTTATATATTGTATCCATCATAAGCACTATAGGACTAAAGTAAACGATACAAAAGTCACTTTTTAAAAATGCATTTGCGAGTGTTATTACTGGATTGCGAATCATGAAATGTATTGTGACATAACTTGATACAATAGCTATAAATTGCTTTATAATTTTATGAAAGTATGGATATGTTAATCAGATCTCAGTTCAAATCCTACTCATTAAATGAAGCAAGCAAATATTTGCATATTATCAGCTGGAGGATTGAATGTAATGGAAATGACTTATTTGCAACCCAGCTATATTGCATTCATTTCACAATAATAAGAAATTATTCAAAAAACTTGCCCTCAACTCCAAGTTTTGGAGTGAACACCACCGGCGGAAGTGCGTGGTGTGGTGTGCACAGTAGAGTGTTCTTTATTTTGGATGTTTACCTTACAAGTAAACATCCAAAGCAGATGCTCCTTATAAATCCACAATTTCTTCAGACTTTGTGTAACAGTTGCACACTGGTCAACGGATTGCAAACTTCTGCTTTGTCATATTTCACCAGAGCTAAGAGAGTATTGTGTGGTCTGGGATGAATGAGAACTGTGGCCAACCGCATTCTTATCTCACCAGTTCAATGCGTGTCCTTTATCCTCATGCCTTTTCTGTTGGAAGTATTGTTGGAGTTGGTATAACATGTTTTGCCAAGTGGGGATTAGGTGATTTAATTTCTGCTGTAAAATAGGTATTTTCTGCACCACTAGTCCTATAACCATTTTTTTCCATTTAGTAGGATTTCAGAGTTGGACGGAAAATGACTTTTATCACAGATAAATAATTTTCTCATAAGTATTAAAATACTTTAATTTCATATTCATATAATTTAATTTATCTTGGGCCGGACGTTCTCAAAGGAGCGGTTTTCTTGGATCGATTTCCATTTTGCAAGTGCCTGCATTAACACTGGCCAACTGGAAAGGCAAATATTTATAATCCAAAACCCACCATTGTGGGTGGTGTAAAATTGGAAACATAAAAGGGATCTTGCCATGAAAAAAAAAAAAAAATGCAATCAAATAGAGTTTTTATTTTATTTTCGAGATTGTATATAATGGAGGCAGGAAGCTAACATTTTAGCTAAATGAAACATCTGAACAAATTTTTTTGTGGTGTTTGGTCTGAGGAAGTATGGATTATGAATCTGAAGCACTGTTGTCCAGTTTTCAAACTAGTAATTGTAAATGCATGTTTAAAGTGCATGAATTATATGTTTCCAATAGGCTAAACTTATTTTTAGTGAGTGGTGGTAACCATAAAATTCTGACCATGAACTAACATGAAGTCAATAGCAGTCCTTTGTCTTGGAAAAAGTGAGATAAATATTATGTGAAATTGAAAGGGGCATGTTGAAAAATTTGGTTTAATACAACTCTAGGGAATTGGCAACAGTACAGCGCTAACTGACTTCACTTCAAAAAGATTATGGTAAGAAGCAGCTTCTAAGATAGCTGTTCTTATATTAGATCAGCTGCCTTATGCCACTATCATTTAACATTTATTTGAATCATGAATTCTCACGGGATCGAGACATTTTTAACAAGATGGAACCAAAGTCAGAGCTAGAGGCTCAAACTGAATTAAACACAAAATCTTTATCAGCTTCACTTTTTGATGAAGGACGTGAATAAAGCTTTACCTCTAAATCCATTTGTACGTTTTGTGAGTTTTTACTGAATTACCCCCGTCTATCCAACACCAATGTTCATAGATAATTAATTGACGGTGTTGTACACAGTCCTTTGGCCCGTCACATCTCAGGATAAACAAGTCTGTTGTAGGCCTATAAGTTATGTATTTTGCAGGAAATATGACTTTTTTGAGCAGTAAAATACTTCTTTATGAAGGCAAAATGGGTGCTGAAACTTTGTTGTCACCTCTACTATGCTAGAACGCCAGGCTAACTCCCAGATGGGCAATGGGGTCGGTTTCACATGAAGGGCTGTGTTTTGCCAAGAAAAAGAGAGAGCGGGGCCTTGGGTAAGATCACATGATTTCATCTCAGGTGCCGAACTCCGGCGCTCTCGTTACTGTTCCTTTCCAACTGAGAAGCAACGGGTTGTTCTGAAATGAGGTCACCCATCTTTAAACCTGCATGTTATTACAGGAGGTGGAAAGATTTTGCATTGTGAAATGAGATTCCTGCATAGAGCTCCTCCCCCTTCCCTCTTCAAATGCCCTTTTGCACTTCGAGTCACTTTCTCACCCCCTTTTTAAAAGAGGATTTTATCGTACTGTCCTCTCGAAGGCACAACTTTAAATATCAATCCCGGTCCGTGATTTAAGCAGTCAGGTTAAAGTCCAAAGTGGATACTTCCAATGTCTTATATAGAAAAGCAGCAGCAAAAACAGGATCAAAAAAAGGGAACAATAACAACACAAGCAAAATGTCCTCCAAAAAATACTAACATTGCTTGGTCCCAGGTCATAGTCTGAATTCATGGTGTTTTTTTTAAGAGTAGCATAGAGCAGAATGGGACCGATGAATCCCATGGAGGATGGCCTTGGGGGAAGAGTGCCATCAGTCAGAACAATGCTCCCCTCAGCCGGCTTGTCTGACAGGAGATAAGTGGCAGCGGAGCGCTCAGTACCTCAAGCTGTTTTCAGGAAGATACACAAAGTGCTACTCTATCAACAATGGCGTGGAATGTTCCTGGGGGTGGAGGGAGATGAAAAGGTGCGTCTTCCCTCGAGGACTTGAGCCGATTGTAGTGATTCACCCCGATTTTTTTGTTTTTAGAAAAGAAAAAACTAAGATGAAGCTGGTCCTTGAAGGAGCCGCAAAGGAGGAAAAGAACCAAAGGACCTCACAGGACTGAGCGACAACATGGCGCAGGTTTGAGCGCGTGCAGGAAAAGCTATGTCACTTCATTAATGCCTGCCTTTTACACCACTGCACCACTGATATTTTTATGATAGGTGCACGCAAAGGTCTAGGCACACAATCACGGGCAACCAGGAAACAAATGTTTCCCTCCTAAGCGCTCAAGGATCACCAGGAAGTGTCATTTCCTAAGGTGACTGCTGCCCGGACATGTGAAGTACGGATGTGTGAATGGATGCAGCCATCATACGTGGAAAGGATAGAGGATGTTGGAGATGGTCAGTGTCACACAGGGGCCTGATATGCCTCAGGCCAGGAGGGCGAGGCCTCCCGGGAATAAATTCACTCTCTTAACACTGACAAAAATATCCTAAAAACGTCATGGTTATTACGGACATATAGCTCTCAGGGTTCACTGCATTTTCATAATCCATTTCACAGAAACATAGTACAGCTTATATATAACCAAGAATAAAATTGCCAAATACATGCGTTTGCGGAATGAAATAAAATAAACAAAAAAGAATCTCACAAAAACAACCTTGATAAAGTTAGACACTGACATCCTCTTCTTTACAATTGCTTTGGACAGCAAAAAAAAATCCTCATTTGATTTGTACTGCTTTTTAAAATTTCTCATTTCCTTTCTTTAAAGCTTGATTCTGGTATTCCCAACCCTTGATATCCTGTCCAGTACCATCTTGGAACGAGCCTTAACATCTTAAAGAGTAAGAAAAGCTTGCTTACGGCTCATTAGATTCTTTTTTTTTAAAAATCCATCCTTGACTCCATATGGGAGCCATATCTGGAAAGAAGAAGCTGGTTTCAGCCATTTATCCAGAAAGCCACATGGTAAGTCTGAGTTTTGCCAGCTCGATATACCTCCCCTAATCCCTGAAGCATTCACAATATGACCCAGTGGGGACAGGAAATTCTCCTCTGGCTGTTTTGTTACTGTGCCATTGCAGGGCCAATGTTTCGACAATCCGCTTTTACCCAAGACGGAATTGGGAAAAACATGGGAACGCAATTCGCACAAATATCAGATGAAAGTATGTTGCTGTCAGACTGTGATGCAACTTGTCCACGCTTCCTGTCAAGCGGAGGAAGAATTTTGAGCGGTTTCCCGTCGAAATAAGGTTGACATGACATTTAAGTCTTCGATTGATTAAAAATCATTTCAAAAAGTTCCTCAGCTTCCCATTCTGTTGCCATAGAAACTTTCCTCATCATCTACAAAATCTGTAATTAAGATTTCAAAGGCAAATCTTAAATTACGCCCACTGCTTACTGGAAGTGCGTATGCAACGCTAACCTTGCTAACCCATGAACAGACAGAACTAACCGCACTTTAAGCGCAGGTCTGTTTTGAAGGGAAAAAAATATATAAAAAATCAATGATAGGCATAGATGCTCTAGCCAATATAGGAAAAGAACATGAATGAGTCAACCTCTTGTGCTTTTAAAGCTAAATGATTAAAGCCTGTAAATGCCAAACAAGCTGAAGGTTCACAGTGCTCGTGCTAAATGCGGTTTGTTCAATTATTCAGCTGATAATAGAGCTTCTACTCATGGAGGCGAAGGTTTCCAGGAACAGGAAATACCCTGAAAGTACGTTCCATCCATACTACAGCCGCTGGTCATAATAACGTCAGCAAATTTCTAAAAACATGTTTTCACTTTGTCAATATGGGTTATTGAGTGTAGATTGATGGGCAAAAATGTAAGTTAAGGGGGATGAATACTTTCTAGCACCACTGTACATCTCTCCTACTGAAATTAAATCATTCCATATCATAAAGACATGTTGTGAAACTAACAAGCAAGGTGCATTTGTTGTGTATCATGAAGATATGGCCGATGAGTGTAAATGAAATTCTCCAAAAAATTCACGTGTAATTAAGAATACCGCAGTTACTCCATTACCTACGTTGGAGTTCCTCAGTAACATCCTCATGTTACCAAATTAGTCATGATTTAACTACACAGGTATATGTGCAACTTAATGTAAAGCGATACCCAGTTGAGATCAAACTTTTCAGTGTAACTACTCATTGACTCAAGACTTGCAAAAGTGCTTGTAAAAGGTGGTATTAGAACTTATAGATCTACAAAATCAGAAATCAGAGGTAACCTAGTTTCCAGACTGCAAACTAAAGAAAACTGCTTAATGTATCTCTGAAGTTTAGTTAGCCTACAGGATTTTACATACTCCCAAACCTCTGGTGTAAAGACGGCTGTTTTTACAAGCTTGCACAAGACAAGCTTACTGGCAAAGTCCCCTATTTTGATTATTTCTTAGGCATTTAAAATTGGGGAGAAGGGGGTAATCCAATGATAACATTATCAATGCTGCGATTGAGTAATAACTCAAACTTTGCACGTCACCTGAGTTTCAGGAAGGAAAGTCAAGTACTGGATGGCGGTACCTTTTGTCTGATGATTGATTCGATGCATTCATGCATCTTTATTCACAACGCTGCTTTTAAAGCCTTTTGCTCTTAGGATCCAAGCGAACTGAAATGGACAAAGAACAGGCCATTCAGCACACTCAATGAAGTGTGATTTAAAAAAGTAAATGTATAATAGAAGCACAGCAGACTCGGTACATACTGTAAGTAAGATCCTGTCAGCCAATGGGAGCATTTGGACGCAGCGCCACAAATATTAAGATCGCTGTGAGTTAGCAGCATGGAGTCCTGATTTGAAATGGACATTTCTGTGGGCCGGCACTTTGGGGTAGTGGTTTGGGAACTCAGCTTGTAGACAAAAGTGGCAAATTCCCAGACAAGGAACTGCAGTTGCACTTTATTTTCAAAGTGGCCCTGAAGATTACAGCTTTGAATCTGCAACCAAACGTCATGAAGAGCTGACAATTTCGGGCGAAATGAAAATCGTTCAGGTAAGAACGGGAATTTGAAGGTTCATTTCTTGGCGAACGATCACTTTAAACCTAAATCGCTTGACTTTACGTTCTGCTGTAGGAATACATAATACGTTGAAATATACACAGAATCGGCAAATAAACAAGCCGGGTATATGGATACATGCAAGTATGTAAAAATGTAAGTACAGAGCAGACATGTTTAAGAAAGGAAATGCAGCCATAATCCATTAATGCAAGGCAAAAGATACTACCTGCTATTAATACCATAATACTGACTGACATTTTTGGTGAAAAAATGAAAAACTAAGAAAAAAAAACTAAGAAAGGAATGGTTAAATTCATTGCACACAATGCTTTTTTAAATGCTTTTATGTGCTTTTTCATGTCCATGCTCTCGTGTCAATCACTCCCTGAGGGTGCATACTAGGCTGTGGGCGACTCACTGAAGGCAAGTCACAATTTAATTTGTTTTTCTTTGCAAGACGACCATGTCACTTTGAAAATTCTTAGCGCTCGTCCAATTAGCTGACGACATATGCAAAACGATGATCGCAAAGTGTGAACTGTTGCTGTAACATAGGAGATAAGCCAGGCCCCGAGTTACAAAACACAAAAAAAAACACAACGACAACACACACAACACACAAACACACAAACAACACAAAACACACAACACAAAAACACAAACACAACACACAACAACAAAACACAACACACACACACAACGACAAAAACACAAACACACACAACACAACACACAAAACAACACAACACACACAACAACACACAACAACACACAACACACAAACACAACAAACAACAAAACACAACAACGACATCTTGTTTAAAAACGGGACACAACCCCAACCCCTCTTTGTTGTTTTTCTTTCACAAAACGGAAAAGGGTAAGGACACACTTCTTGTTTCGACAACACTTAGGACAACACTTTTGGAAAGCGAAGGACAGACGAACTTACCCCATGCGAAATTTACCGCCCTACTCCTCCTATGGCAAGACCCCTGGTCCCTGGTCTCTCTGACTCCCTGAACCCTCTGTTTGAGAACCTCGGTGACACCTTCTCTGTTTGAGTTTTAAGCATTCTCTCTTTCGCTTTTTATTCAATTGCATTAACATTTTGTAAAGCATTGCTAACTAACGTTACCACACTAACTGACTAAAATAAAACGTAATTAAAATAAAATAAGTTTACGTTTGTAGTGTTTAATATTGTAATAAGTTCTACTTTTAATTCTAGTGTCTATCAGTGTGCTAATCATAGCTAGTGCTGGCTAGATCTTATCAGAAATGCTGCTGTATCGGGATGAAAGCTTATTCAGCTAATAGGAATTATAGGATTATTAAGCTATTTTTTTTTTTTTTGATAAAAATATAAATAAGTTTTAATTTTAAAAATAATATTTGTGTAAAAATATAATTAAAATTGAAAAGTAATCATTGAAAAGTGTAGTTGCAGATAGCTATTTGAAGTGTACAAATATGGTCACACATTATTGCTGTTCCATTATCGGGTTTATTTTTATTTCTTCTTATTAAAACAAACTCACTTATTTCCTTAATGCACTCACACACTCACTTAACAAAACATTGCCAAAAAAGGCACAGAAACCATTCCCAAAAAAAACCAAGAAAGAAAAATAAAAAACCCTCAGGATAAAGAACAGAAAATCAGAGATCAGGTTGACAGATATTGAAAATGAACATTGTGATAGATGACTTTTCAATGATTGTGACTAATTCAATGACACAAACACACAGAAAATGTTAGAAACACTGCGAACACTGGTGGTATTTTTAAAAAATTAACTAAAATTAATTAATTTATTTTCCCCTTTTATTTCAGCTAGAACCC
This sequence comes from Ilyophis sp. 1 JC-2022, assembly GCA_022702515.1. Classification (NCBI taxonomy): domain Eukaryota; kingdom Metazoa; phylum Chordata; class Actinopteri; order Anguilliformes; family Synaphobranchidae; genus Ilyophis; species Ilyophis sp. 1 JC-2022. The sequence goes on along the minus strand of CM040400.1, from coordinate 19,789,944 downwards.
CTCAGTGTTCAGCTAGTAGTAGAAGTAGCTAAAGAAATAGTAAGATCTAGAATATATAAGAATATTAATCATTGGTGGTAATAATTAAAAAAAATACTTTATGGATGGTAAGTTTTTTTTTTCCTTGTTTTTTTTACCTACCTTCGAGAAGAGAACAGGGCATCGGACGCGTCGCTTTAGGTGAAGAAGAAGTGAGGTGGGTGGAACAGAGAAGACCGACCAGCCACAGCAGAGACAGAGGAGGGGGGGGGGCCATTGGCATAGTTAATTCGTTAATTTCGCTGAGGGGGTTGGGTTCTGTCAAACAACAAAGAAGTGTTGTTGTCCCTCCCTTTTGTTTGTTTTGTTGTGTGTTGTTGTGTTTTGTGAAATGTGTGTTGTTTTTGTGTTGTGTTGTTGTGTTTGTGAAATGTCGTTGTGTTTTGTGAAATGTCGTTGTGTTTTGCACTTCTCAGCCACCGTACCGAGTGGATCCAAGACAAAATTACACTCAAACATGGACTCAAGCATTATTAATCTAGATCCTGCCAAATTATCAGCTATCTACTTCATTTTTGTAAAGTGGTATTATTGCACACAATCATACCTAGCTGTGTTGCCTATTTGCCTAAATGTGTTGCACATTTTAGAAGATCACATTCACGGTGCCGTGTGTAGATCTCACAAAACGTGTAAGGGAGCGCGGTACGCGCTACAGTAGGAACTATGATTAGTTTCCACACTTTTAAATGTGGGTCTCTTGCACAGCAAAGCTGTTGTACATGTTGGTGGGTTTGCGAAAATGATATGGGCAGCAGATCAAACCCTGCAGGTCCACTGCCTCAGTTACACACACGGGAATTTAATTGGACACACAAGCTATCCTGTGAAGAGATATACGGGAAGCCCAGATATCCACTCAGGAACAGTCATTGAGAGACAAGTGCACACAAAAAAGCTATTAGAATTAGCATAATGCGAAGCAACGCGAGCGATATGCGTATGCGGACACTACAAAGCAATACATTGAACACATTAGATTATTAAAATGGGGTTATTTGATGAGTAATTTTATTTTACATTCTGGGTGATTAATGGCAAAATTAACCAAGAAAACGTTGCGCATGTTATGCTGCACCTTTTATCTTCTTCAGCTTGGCCTATGATTTTCAATTTGAGACATAAAGCTTCCACATAGAAGTGGCAATCTGACGTAAAATGAAAATTAGACTCCAAGTGCCCCCTTGTGCTGATCCGAGGTACTAATAACAGGCAAGCATTTATACCGTACAAACCTTTGCCGCTGAACACGAATAACGTATGAAAAGAGGGTGTGAGTCAAAGGCACCATTAATTACTTTATTAAACAACAACCATGAGCATTGAAATGGTCTCCAGATTTAAATCACAGGGGAATTAAGCCATGAACAATTGAACCACAGGCCAGAAGAGGGCACATCAAGCACGAATTAAGACCCCTGTATGTGATGTCCAAAGGTTTTAATAGAATGAATGCGTAAGCCTTTAAACTCAGTTTTTACTCAGTCAATTTATTGTATCATTATTACAACATCATTATCACAACATAATAAAACATTTTTTTATTTTTTATTAAAAAAACATTTAATTTCTGTAAAAACCCACTAAGATGACATGTAGTACAAAACAGGGTATATAAAAGCAGGAATGCAGAAATTGCTAAATAAAACAACAAAACAACAACAAAAAGAGAATAAAAAACCTTTTTCCCTTCACTGCACAAAAATTGCTTCAATCGTTGTGTAGTCACATCCTTCTGATCACTGCCATGGTGTCTTTCTCCCCAAGATGTGGTTGGTGATTTTCTGCGAGGAAGGGCAATTTTTCCATTAGCAGTGCCCTTCTACTGTCAAGACTGTGGATGTGTCAAAAGGAACACTGGCCTGTGGACCCCAGCGCTGTGAATGCACATTGCCCTGTAAAGACCGATGCTAAAGCCTGACCCTGCCACACAGGGCATGTATGGGGGGCTAAAGATTGACCCTGCCACACAGGGTACGTATGGGGGGCTAAAGCCTGACCCTGCCACAGAGGGCATGTATGGGGGGCTAAAGCCTGACCCTGCCACACAGGGCATGTATGGGGGGCTAAAGCCTGACCCTGCCACAGAGGGCATGTATGGGGGGCTAAAGCCTGACCCTGCCACACAGGGCATGTATGGGGGGCTAAAGCCTGACCCTGCCACACAGGGCATGTATGGGGGTCTGAAGCACGCTCAGTAATGACACAGACGGATGAGAGCTTCCAACTCAAGATCAGTTGACTCGCATCTGACCGTGCATTTGATGCTGCCTGCACTATACGTGACTACTGACCATTGCATATGAGGAAGTGCAGAGGCAAATGTTTGGGTAAAGCATAGCCCTGGCTGACGGCCAAGGGAATGCTAACGTTTCAACAACGCAACAGTTAAGTATTCGGAATGGTGCCGGATGAAGCACACTTCCTTTTTCCTTTTTGATCAACTGCTTCTTGGATTTTTTATAGACAATGAATAAGACAAAGACAAACTAAAAAACTATTTACATCTTTGCAAAAATTCAATATATAAACCATACAATACTGAACCACTGTATTGAAATAGTAGCAGACATTCTATAAAGTGTACGCAGTGGTTTTTAGTTGACAATACCGGTCATATTTTTGTACCAAATACCCACACCAATGCAGATACAAATGCAAATACGTGACAGTTTTTACGTGACTATTTTTTCTATTTTTTTGAAGCCAGAAGATAAAATGTTTTACTCAAATCTTTCCAAATTTATAGACAGGAACTTTTACTGTAAAGTATCACATTTCTAAAATAGAGCTTCAGGTTTCACACGATCTATCCAGTCTGTAATGAGTATTCACTTCAAGTTTCTCTAGTTGAACAATACCAAATGCTGCAGTGCAGGAAGTTTGTTGATTTCTGGATAGAAAAAACCTCAACTGAATAAAATAGGCTTAAAAGCATTATAACAACCAGCATTACTAGCCATTACATGTGGCATAGGGGCAGTGCCACATCATTGTATTTATTTTCTATGTTATAATGCAACTTTTAAAAGAGATGATTTTGCCTGCTCGGGGTCTTTAAAGAAGCTCACCGTCTTGTAGAGCTGGGCTTTAAGCCTGTAGGAACAATACTCTGCCTTCCGCCTCTCCTCCTCCATCCGCTGCTGTACTTCGGGCAGCTGGGAGTATATCCTGAAATTGAGAGGATGGGTAAATTCAGAGAAAAGCGCTGCACAACCAAAGGCCTTCCTCTGGAAAAAAGCCTTTAATACTCAATCTCCCGAGCAGCACTATCCTTTAACAACACCATCATTACGAGGATCCCACTCTACCACTGCCATTTTATTCTGATAATGCAAATACCACATTCTGGCAAATGGTGCAATTGTAGGCGATTCCGGTAAATAATAAGCAGTCGTGGTGCAATTTCGTTGCATTATCTCATCTTTCCCGCAGTAAGTAATAGCGCAGAGACCCATCATTCTCAGTGCTGGTGTACAATCACAGAACAAGAAAAGCTACAGGTTAGCTGGAAATGCCTCTTATCTTTCACAGTTCAATGTCTTATAGGATAAACATCTACATTTATGCACAAATAACCGATGGCAAACCCGATACTGTGACAGAACAAAAGCTTCCGATACACACATAGGAACAAGTCTCAATATTTTCATGCGTATTCGGGGTCCTTTAATAACATATAGGTTTTATGTTAAATTAATCTCTCGGTATTGTATGTACTTGTTGACTTCCCCGTGTTTCTGTCGTGGACTTGTCACAGAAGAATTAGGCTCACCTGACTTGCAAGAACTAGTATCTGTTGGGTGTCTACAGTGCACCGCTGTGTTGAAACCCACCTCTTAGCTTTCCTCTGACTGGCTACCGTTTCAGATCTTAAGTCCTTTTTCTCATGATTAGACAGTCTGACAGAGGGCATGCAGGGATGGGGAGAAAGAACGGGGAAAGAAAACACGCTGGTCATTGGCACCGCTAAGATATACTCTGCTCATTCACAAGCTTCTTAAAGCTTATGCACAGAAAGCCTCTGTGCACCCCACAGAAATCTCCAGATTGTGTTTGAAGGATTTTTCTGTCTAATGAAAGGGTTTAGCCTCCGTTTCTGGTGGGCGCTCACAGATCAACAACAGACAGGTACAGACTGGCTTGAGTAAACCAAGTTATGAATATACCTTAAATTAATAATAAAATAACAATTGACATCATTTCTGTCAGTTACTCAACTGTGTGTATTCTGTAAAAATTATGTTTAGAAAGGCTGTACAGACTCCAGTGGAATTGGAAATATATACTTGACTGAAAAACCATAAAGAAAATGGAAGCAACAAAGAAACAGCTGAAATAATGAGAGTGGCTTAAGAGGCCGAGATTGAGACTTACTGCTTGGATCTCTTGAACATCTCTTTCCTGGGGACGACTCTTTTCCTATGAACCGAAACATCTGGGGGAAAATCATTCCACACAAATAGAAACTGAGAATCAGGTGGCTTTAATTACCGTTAAATACTTTACTTACTATTCATACAGGACTACGGTGTATATATATAAACAACATAGAACAATCACACACACCGCAATGTTCCACCCAGTTAATATCTCTGTGAGAGAGGACTGAGAGTCTGGGTACCTGCAGGCTGGCTGAGCTGCCTATTGCGTCCAGGCTGGTTGAAGAGCTGCTCTCTCTCCTGTCCAAAGATGGCCTGCAGCCTGCGCTCCTCCACCTGCAGCTCAAGCCTCTTCATCCGCTCCCGCGATCGCGACAGGAAGTCCGGCCGCCGCATCTCCAGGGCCTCCTGGGAGCCAGAGGACGGGCAGTCACACTACCACCCTGACATGACGCCATCTCAGTGATCGCAATAGATGCATGTACAAATGATTTTAATTATTATTAAAGAAAAACTGCGCTTCATTAGAAAGTGCAGAGGAGTGTAAATATAGAGGCTGTGGAGTGGCTCTGTGGAGAAGTTGTGCAGTAAAATATTTTAATAAAACAAATATTTCCTCTAAGCAGAATATGAAATATGTTATTTACCCCTTTGTTAGTTGTTAGTTGTAGCCTCTGTGCAGTGAAAATCTCATAGATAGCAGCACAATGACCCAGAGAAACAAACCTGAAGTGTAATGCGAGCCAGGGCGGGAGGAGCTTTGCTGCCTGTGACTGTTTCAGCGCTGCTGATTGGCTGACTCTGACTGCTCCTCTGGATGCTCATTGGCTCCTCCTGTATCTGCCTCTCTCTGAGGGGCTCCCTCCAGGGTTTGGTTTTGGCATAGGGCTGAAACCACACTGGGCCCTGCCCAGGCAATGCTCTGGGCCCTGGCTGGTTCTCCTTGGTATTGGCCTTCAAACTCTCTGCAGGGACAAACCAAGACACACCTGGCAGGGGAGAGATTACAGTAAAACCTGGTAGATAAGATGCATGTTTTATATAAATTTCCAACTATCATATACACATATTATTTAATTTCTATCCATTTTGTAGTTTGCATTCTTCCCTTAGCTATATCATACACATAGCTATCTTGAAGGCTAATGCTACAGTTTTGCAAGTACAGAAGCCATTGCCTCTTATTTACACATTGCTGCAGTCAAGAGACAACTGGAGTAGTGTTGTGTGAAGATTAAGTAGCTTAGCTCACTGCTGAAATTGCTACCTCGTTGACTATTAACAATGGCAACATAGTATGACTGAGTACTATCCATTGCTTTGTGCATCCTACTATAGACAGACTGAATACACTTTACTGATTCTTTGCAATTGCACAATGTTTCTTCTTAACTTTAAATGACAAATAAATGTTTTTTTTTTCTTCATAAACACATTTTGGCCAAAAAATACACTCCACAAACTGCAGTATTTCACCTTCAATACATTAAAAATACAAAGTGGAAATGTCATTGTATGACAACTAATTTACTATAATTTAAAAATCAATAGAAAATTTGTTTGTGTAAGCACTGCATTTTGTGACCCGTCTTCAGAAATGATCAACGATTCTATAGATTTGTGGAGTGTGTGGACTCCAACTGGTTAGTAACCAACTCCAAGTAAAAAAAATACAATGTTTTGATTGGCGCTAATCTCACTACGATTGTGGCTGCTTGGCTTGGCGATTAGATTTGTTTACGTTACCTCAGGAATGCGAATTACTAACCAAGCTAAACGATAAGGTCATCTTTAGTCAATAATAAGAGCTTGCCACCAAAAAATTGTCAGGTAAACGCCTTTCTTCCATATAAATGTAGGCTAAACGAAATTGGGGAGAACGGTGACGGTGGGAGCCTGATAATACAGAAGCCAACGCGAACGATACAGTGCAAACAAGCCGTCTGAGTGGAACCGTGTCTGGCTCGAGGACAGTCGCTAAAAACCACGGCAGCGTAAATAAATCACAAGTGAAGTTTGAGATCTGGGTTAGATAGATACAACTGTCCGGCGCCATTTTCTATTTCACACACCTTGAGGGTCGTGCTGCACTTGGGCCTTCCTGCTTCTTTTCTCACTCATGAAGCTTGGGGTTTTAGGGGAGGTCCTCACTTCGCCCTGGCCTCCCCCGCCGCTAGTCGAGGAGTGCCCAGCCTCTCTGGCAGACATGGGCGAGGGGAACGTGGTGCCCACATCTCGAGTGTGCTTTCTGGTCCCGTTCATGACTATCTCCAAATCGCCTGCGGAGGAACAGAGGACACTTATCACATAGACCATCCTCCTTATTTATTTTTTTCCACTTTATTGAGATGGTGGGAAAGCAGATTACATGCGTATAGTAGTAAAAATGATTGCGTGCGTGTTGGAGAATATGTGGAAATAGAAGGGGGAGGGAGGGTGGGATTGGAAATGGGGTTCATGATAAGATAGGGGTGATGAATTTATGAAGGCGACTCAATGTATTTGTTTATTTTATATTACTAGCATGGATTAAGTGTATATGATCGTCAGTGGTGATACTGGAAATATGTGATATTTTGTAATAATACCTGCAAAAAGCCGACTATATTTGTGTCACTGAAATAAAAAATTAGTTATGTAAAAAAAGTGATGGTGGGAAAGCAGAGAGGGGTTACAGATAGAGATGGGCTCACAGTACATAAAGTGCAACAGCAGGGAATCAAAACTTGCGGCAACACAGGGGCATTCATTCATGTTGGTTGAGTGATATGCCCTACGAACTGCACCATACAGTCCCCACTAATACTTCACACTTACATTACATTACAGGCATTTAGCAGATGTTCTTATCCAGAGCGACTTACGCAACTTTTTACATAAACTGCCTGGCCAAAAAAGAAAAGTCGCACACTCTAATATTTAGTTGGACCGCCTTTAGCTTTTGATTACGTTGTGACATCGTTTTGACAACCTTGTAATGTCACAACATTTATTTCCGTCCAGAGCCTAGACCTGATGAGCCTCGAGCCCTCGACCTGACCAATTGGGTCCTGGCTGGTTCTCCTTGGTATTGGCCTTCAAACTCTCTACAGGGACAAACCAAGACACACCTGGCAGGGGAGAGATTACAGTAAAACCTGGTAGATAAGATGCATGTTTTATATAAATTTCCAACTATCGATACACATATTATTTAATTTATATCCATTTTGTAGTTTGCGCTCTTCCCTTAGCTATATCATACACATAGCTATCTTGAAGGCTAATGCTACAGTTTTGCAAGTACAGAAGCCATTGCCTCTTATTTACACATTGCTGCAGTCAAGAGACAACTGGAGTAGTGTTGTGAGAAGCGTTGTGTGAAGATTAAGTAGCTTAGCTCACTGCTGAAATTGCTACCTTGTTGACTATTAACAATGGCAACATAGTATGACTGAGTATCCATTGCTTTGTGCATCCTACTATAGACAGACTGCATACACTTTACTGATTCTTTGCAATTGCACAATGTTTCTTCTTAACTTTAAATGACAAATAAATGTTTTTTTTTTCCCTTCATAAACACATTTTGGCCAAAAAATACACTCCACAAACTGCAGTATTTCACCTTCAATACATTAAAAATACAAAGTGGAAATGTCATTGTATGACAACTAATTTACTATAATTTAAAAATCAATGGAACATTTGTTTGTGTAAGCACTGCATTTTGTGACCCGTCTTCAGAAATGATCAACGATTCTATAGATTTGTGGAGTGTGTGGACTCCAACTGGTTAGTAACCAACTCCAAGTAAAAAAAATACAATGTTTTGATTGGCGCTAATCTCACTACGATTGTGGCTGCTTGGCTTGGTGATTAGATTTGTTTACGTTACCTCAGGAATGCAAATTACTAACCAAGCTAAACGATAAGGTAATCTTTAGTCAATAATAAGAGCTTGCCACCAAAAAATTGCTACAGTTTTGCAAGTACAGAAGCCATTGCCTCTTATTTACACATTGCTGCAGTCAAGAGACAACTGGAGTAGTGTTGTGAGAAGCGTTGTGTGAAGATTAAGTAGCTTAGCTCACTGCTGAAATTGCTACCTCGTGGACTATTAACAATGGCAACATAGTATGCCTCAGTATCCATTGCTTTGTGCATCCTACTATAGACAGACTGAATAAACTTTCAGTCCGACCAATTGAAGCAACCCCAGATCATAACACTGCCTCCAGAGGCTTGTACAGTGGCCACTATGCATGGCGGGTGCAACGGCGACTTTTTTTTTGGCCAGGCAGTGTAGTATATAGTATACATTTATACAGCTGGACATGTACTGAACCAATTCAGTTTAGGTACCTCGCTCAAGGGTAGTGTCCTGAGAATCGAACCTTCAACCTTTGGGTTACAAGTGCAGCCCTAACCATTCTGGTACACTGCTGCCACTATTTACACTTATCTAAAGGTCTATCCCTTCTAATTTGATTTAATTTACAGTTTACTACCGTATTTATCAAAGGTGCTGTGCATTGAGGGAAAAATGTCACTCCTATTATGATGCCATACATCCTTTGTGCTGAATGTTTAAGAGCTTATTTTGGGTTGTATTCTGATCTCATAACAATGGCACTGTCACGGCATTCATGTTACACACCAGCTGGACAATATTTTTCTTTGATCTACTAAATTAGACAGTACAGTCTACAAATACAGACGATTATCACATTCAGGTATTGTGAAACAGAGCCTGATAGCTACATTCATAATGAATGGAGAGTGAGAAGTCCTCTTTGTAGAGAGTAAACTGGGACAAAGCCCAAGATGACAATGCGCAATGTGATACCGCATAATGGACTAACACGTTTTACAGTGTCTACTCCTTAAATGTGTCAGACTAATGCATCTAACTACCCCTCAAGGCTGCGATCCATCTACAGCTCATAAATTTTGATTGTACTAATGCCACACTACATTTTTGTGGGTACTTTAAAAATAGCCCCTTCCAAGAGTAACTGTAGTGCTCATTAATGAAAAATGTATTTATGTATCTGTATCTGCAATTCAAGGATAGTGCTCACAGAGAAAAACAATTTATAGTCAAGGACAAACAGATTTTTTTGTGCAGTCTAATCAGTAATTAGGTCATTTCCTGTTCCTTCTATGCAGGATATCACTAACCCGTCTGTATTCCTTTGCTGACCAGTTTGACCGCCTTCTTTGCCAGGATGTCCGAGGGCCCGCGCGGTAGGTCGACGTCTGACGATGCGGTCTCACCTGGAGCCAGCTGAGGAGAACACAAACCTGTGAGATTGAACCGAGCCGTACGCCAGCAGAGCACAGAGACCCTTTAAGACAGGGTGCCGCCGTAAAAGCAAGGCCCAGAGCCCTTTCCTAGTCAAGACGTTTAGAGGACTGTTCGTGTGAGAAATGAACCAGCTGATACATCTGTCAGGCAGAGCGGCGTTTCAATTCTAAATGTCACTGAGACGGGGATTTGGAGAGGCAGTGAACCCGCAGTGCTGCTGGGTCACTCTGGTGGTTCATTCTGAAAAGCCCTGCATTTTATGCCTTAATGACATCAAAAGGACAATATTAACTCTGCCACATTCATCTCAGTCTTCCGGAGGCGCTCCACAGAACGTCGTCTCAGGGCTACGTTATGATTCATGAATTGATTCGCCACTTTCTAAAAACGGAAAGCACGGCGCAGCTAAATAGCCTCTATTTTTTCAAATGAATCTGACAGCGTAGCATTGGCTGATTTCTGTGAGGCAAAATGAGGGAAAAGAGGACTGGCACAAATTGAATTTGACCGATTGTTGACTTCCTGTTTTTTCAAAGCAAAGTGATACACAGCAGTCAGAAGCCATCTGCTTCGTTGGTCAGAACATTTCAGCTGAAGATGGGGTCTAAGTTTTAGCTTCAGAAACGGGCCTTTGGCTATGAACATTTCATGCGATGAATGATGCTTTTAACAGCGCGGCAGTGCTTTCTGCTCTGTCCCTAGCAAATAAAAGTTTATCTCGTCTTCTGTGCAACAGGAAATGTCCTCAGGGAAAGGGGAGTTTTATGGCTGATATGTGCTTACCGTGCTGATAGTGGAGTCGTCTGTGCTGTTCATCTCAGAGGGAGCTGGGGCTGGCGGTTTGGGGCTGGTTCTCTTCCTCCTTCTGCTCTGCTCCGTGCTCTCCTTTTGCCTGCCGATGGCGCCGTACAGCCTGTTCAGGCCGGGGTTCACCTGGACCCGGCCTGGCCCAAAGGCCCGGATGAGACGGGCCGTGTCGATGGTGGACATGGTGCTGGCCGTGTCACCGCCGTCCGTCTCCCCGGACCTGCTCCCCGACCCGTCCTTCTCTGCCGGGCAGCGGTGTTGGCCGAAAGAGCTCTCCGTGAGGGCGGAGCTGCTTAGTGACTCCTCCTCCTGCTCCGCCCAGGCCTCCTGAACAGAGCGCTCTCTGTTCCCCCTCCTCCGGTCTGCCTCTCTCTGCCCCCCACCTTCCACCACCTCCTCTCTCCTTTTCTCCTCCTTCTCTCCCTGCCTCCTCCTCCGCTCCTCCCTTCTCTTGCTGGGGGCCCTCCCTCCTAGGGTCGTGGCGTCGCGGCTGCTGTGGATGAGCCGTGACAGACGCTCCAGCCTCTCCAATAAAGGCATTTCCCCCTCCCCCGGGGGGCCGGCCTCCCTCTGGCTCCGCCTCTCGTTAAACCTCTGCCACAGCTCGTTCAGGGTGCTGCCACTGCCCTGAGAGGACACGCCCCGGACGGTGAAATCCCGCCAATTGTGAATGGGCTCCTCCATGTCTGACGCTCCCAGTGGGCGGGGCTCTCGGACAGAACGGCTGCAGGGACGGAGGTCCTCCGTGCTGTTGGTCTCCTCCTCCTGCAGGGGCGCAAACTCCTCCTCCTCCTGGTCTCTGCTGGGGGGGTCCACACCTCTGACGTTTTGCCATGCGTCAGAAACCCTGGGTGGGTCGCCAGCGTCGCCTGAGAGAGGGTACGGCCTGCGACTCTGCTGGACTTCATTAGCCTGAAGACTGCCAATCGTGTCCATTCTGTCACCTAACGAAGGGAGGAAATAAGACACGTTTCACATTCTGCTTGGAGGAAAGTGTTGTTTTAGAGTTTCACAATGCAGAACTCGCATCACAAACGCAATGCAAAACGCACAGCTCACCAATATCACGGACAACAGCAAGGTAAAAATAAATAAATATTTTTTTAAAGCTACAGTATATCAGCGAGACAGACATGGCCCCATGGCTTTATCTGATGTCTGACCACGCTGTGCCTACAAACACTTTGGAGCCTCTCTTCACAAAGAAATGGGACAACCATCAGAGATCTGGAACCTTTTACTCCCCTTTTGAACCATCCACCCACTACCCACCACTGCAAGGATCTTCTTCTTTTACTAATTTTTCACCGTGTCCAGCATCACTAATAATAAATGAGCAAGAGTCTAATGCCGCTACGGTTCCTCTGTAACCTTCCACACTGACAATTTATTTTCACAAATCATATCCCCTCGTATTTAATATACTGTAATATAATTGATGTTTTGTAATTAGTATTTTTTTGTTTCCCAATTACAAGGAAATTTTGCAATGTAAAATCCACGACACGGTTTCTGAACTGTGCCGTTTTTAAGGTTAAAAAACAAGTGCGCCTCCCCTGCACCTCCTGCTTACTTTGAGTTACCTCAGCTTCGTTTCGCGTTTAAATTCATTTAAATTTAGCAGAAGCGAACGGGCTCGCGGTTAGAAAACAACCCTAAAGCCTGCCTCTCTGCATCTCAGTAGGGCCAAACGCAGTGAGGCCGCCTCACCTCCGTGTCTTTGGCGTGCTCTGTGACCAGGGAACCTCTTGCTGTAGATCCCTTCGGCGTGTCGGGCGCTGACCGCTGCTCCTTCCTCCCGGTCTCTGGAGCCCAGCACGTCGGAGGTGAACTTCGGCGGAACGGCGTCATCCGAGCCTGAGGAAAAGAGCGGGCGGAGCTTCAGGACCGGCGCTGCTCTAAGGAGAGTGCCCCCAACACCCCACCCCCACCCCCACCCCCACCTCTGCCTCAGAGGCCGACGCTTTCTTCTCAAGCCTGGCGCCCGTCAATTATTCAGCACATTTGGCTTGGTGTACATTTCTTGTGAGAGAAGAATGGAACACGATCGGTGTGTGTGTGTGTGTGTGTGTGTGTGTGTGTCCACGCGCATACTTGCGCATGTGTGTGTGAATGCTTGTGTGTGTGTGCGCGAGTGTGTGTGCAGCGGTGAGACCTGTATGGGAGCTCTCTACGGTGGTGCTGGATTGGATGGGGGAGGGCTGCGCCTCGCTCTTGGGGATGTAGAACAGCTCTGGGCTCCCGCGCGGTTTGTACGGTAGCAAAATGGGAGCAGCTGCAAGAGAGGAACAAGACTGCATCACTCTCTCTGCTCTGGTATCCTAAACACTGCAGGAATTAGGCTAGAAAATACTAAGAGGAAACACGGACGAATCAACGCTCTTACCTGGTGTCTGAATGGCTAAGGGCTCAGACAGACCAGAGACTCTTGACTGAGCAGTGAAGGATTGCGGGAAGCTTGTGAAAGGCTTTGCCCTCCATGATACGCGCTGCGGTGCAAGGGTGGTGATCTGGACGGACGCGTCAGCAGTCTTGCGATTACTCCTTCCGATTGGCTGAATAGGAAACTCCTGCGAGCTCGCCCGATCCAATAACAAAGGCGCAGACACTGGCTCCTGGCGAACATTGGCGCAGCTGGTTACCCTGGGAACAGGGAAATACGAACTCCGGTTCGCTGGCGGATGACCGTCAGGGAACAAATGCCCACGGACTGTGAACTCTGGAGGATTCAGAGAGGTTAGCCTGGTGGAAAAATCAGGAGGTAGGCCAGTTCTTCTCTCAGTACCGCCAACGTTCCTCTCTGGAGACCTGTCCTGCCGAGCAGACCCCTCTTTTCCATTTGGCTGTTTCGGGGACAGGGTGAGGTGGACATGGGAGAGAACCTTCCTGGTCGGGGAGACAATGGAGCAGGAGCCAGATGCAAAAGCAGAATTGCGTACAGGAGCTGCACTGGGCTCCAGGCTGGAAGAGGAGCTTATGTTAGGGTCGGACCTCGAGACCTGCCGGTATGAGGTGGTGTCCAGGTGGAAGGGAGTCCCTGTCCGTCTGCTGCCCGTCCGGCTCCCTTCTCGCGCTGTGGAGCTCGTATCGAATCCGTTCGACGTGGAGTACCGCGTCCCGAGAGTGTCCTGTCTGGACTGGCCTACCGCATCTGAAGAAGACGGAGACTCGTCGGGACGGTCAGATCCCAAACCTGACACTGGTACGAGACCACTGGGAGGACTGTCAGTGACGCTCTCCGTTTCACCAACGGACTCCGCCTCTAAAGAAACCTGAACCGTCATATCCACCTTGGGCTGAAGAGCAGGTTCCTGGCTCTCTGAGGTATGCCCCTCAGTGGCCGGGAGGGGAACGCTGTCTGCGGCGAGGTGAGCCAGATCGAGGGGTGAGGGCGTGGCGCTGCGCGGCGGGGCGGGGGAGGGGGAGCGGCGGCAGGAGGCGATGGTGATGGATGTGATCGGCGGGGGGCTGGTCCTCTGGGCTATGTCTCGGACCCGGGCCTCCAGGTCCTGGCGTACAGGTGAGTGAAGATTGACGCTGGAGTCGAAGGCGTTGTGGTTGAGCCGCTGCAGCTGGTGGGACAGCTGGTGCTCGGCTGTCTTCAGGGCATTGAATCGGCCTGCGCGTGAAGGTGGCTGTCCCCAGGGGGCACTGGAGTGCGTGCTGGAATCAGTATCAGTGCTCAGCTGGCTCTGATGGTAGAGAAAACAGACGTAATATCAGAAACTGGCTACACCTGCTTCCGCTGTAAACTTTCCTTTTGACGTTTTGAGTAAAGTGCTTCTTGCTTGGGGAATAGCAGACTGCCTATTCCAGACAGTTTCCCTCCATTTTGGGTCAACCGATATTGCCAGACCAGGGGACTGCAACTCTGGCCCTTGGTATTTGTTTTCGCCTTAAAATGAACACCCAATTCTGACCCAAGTAACCAGGTGAAGCGAGTTAACTGTGTAATGAACGGCTCTAATTTATTCATTAAGTGCAGAGTAACAATAGAAACCAGCAGAGCCTGGGGCTCTCCTGGACCAGGGTTGCTGACCCCTGTGCTTGACCTGTAATTCAATAAAATAATAAATGATCAACCATTTATTGACATTTTGCGAGGGTGGAATCTGCACACGGCCAGCTCAACCAACAAGTGCTGACCCTGCCAAACTGTTTCAATTAATTTTTCTTTGAATTGGACATTATCTTTTTAATTTAATTCTTGCATAATTGTTGCCTCCCTGCGACTTTCTTGTTACAACAGGGTAATTCTGGGGCAAAGTGGCTCCTTTTCAATCTCGACCTCTCAGATCTTACTGATGTTTCACACCCATAATGTGACCTTGAGGTAATGACCATTGGTATACTTTTGGGAAAAAAACACAAACCATCATTAAGATAATTGTGATCGACCATGTTAAAACGTCAGAAAATGTGTGTCGGAGTCATTTACATTTTATCAAAGTCCCAAGTTCAGATCTTTAGAATGATATATCATTCACTAAAATCAGGAAAACAACGAGGAAGAATAATAATAGTTAAATGTTGCACCTGCTTGAAAGTTGTCCCATCATGCCAATGCCAGGAATTATATCCTCCCAGTCTTGCTCGTGTGAGACTTGGAACATGCAGGGTGGCTTTCATCTTCCGTGAAATAATCAATAATCAAGCTCTCCCACTGACTGCTGTCAGCCACACCAATTAGGTTATGTGCAGATAGTTGATTGAGAGCATTAACCATAATCCTGGCATTGGCCATGGACAAATACAATGCGATTATTTCCAGCACAGGAGTATGATCACAATGTGTTTATGTTTAGGGAAGTAACTGTCAGATATAGAGGGGTCAGAGTGGGGTAACCAATAGGGGATAAAAACGTAGGCTGCGTGTCACCAGGTGTTTCGCACTTCTAGTGTCTGAGCCAGTCATAATGCAGTTCACTTTTACAACATAGACAAAGAGGGCCTAATTTATAGACAAAAATGAGGGCCTAATTTACGAAGGCCTTTAGCATGTGCAAAACCTTTTAGCGCACGCAAAATCAATAACATGACCAATGATTGCCCATGGTATTCGTTTTGCACCAATCATTGGTTGTGTTATTAGTTCTGTGTGTGCTAAAAGGTTCAGGCCCTAAGTGTCTTATGCGCTTTATTTACAACTATTTACAAGTGTGGTAATTAAATATGGCAGCATTTTAATGCTTAACACCAAATTTTTTAAGGATATCTTGATGCATTCATGGATTATTACAACACTTCACAACACTTGGCCGTCTTGCTCTCAAACATCCACGTAAATGCAAGGTACCAAATGGGCTCTCTTTAGAATCTTGGAGGATTCACAAAATTCCTTTTTTAGATGCATTTTAAGCACGTTTACAGATCACGTTTGAGTTCAAAACTTCAGTGAATTAAGCTGCCTTACATGCTGAATTAAAAGTTTAGATCATGTTAAAAAACTTATTTTGATATTTAGGCAGAATTTCAGTGCATTTTGGCTCTACCGAATAGACATCCACCTTCCCTAGTGATGACGGGTCACAAATCGGGATGAGGTGTCCATTTTCATTACACTTTTGGCCTACCCAGCTGTATTTTAGAGACCTGTTGGTTAAATGGGCACTTTGTCCCTCATTTCCTTAATGGTGGTTTGTGTTTTTTTTGCTCAAAAGTACACCAATTACTTCAACGTTACATTACGGGTTCCACATATCAGGAAGATCTGAGAGGTCAAGATTGAAAAGGAGCCATTTCCCCCTGGAATTACCCAACACAGTGTGATATCCCCATTAAATCGAATTAAAGCAAAGCTGGAAACATTTAATCTGAAAAATATCCAATAAGAATAGACGGAACATACAATATCCACCAACATTGCAGGAAATGGTTTTGATTTAAAGCCAATAGCACTGTAGCCACAAAACAACATGAGAGATGCCAACATTTGAATCCCCATGTAGGTTTTACAACATTCAAAATAGCCGCATGTATAGGTGAAGTGACCACTTCTCTCACAAAAGCCTGAGGTATATAAAGGCACATTGTTCCATACATATTCTGATGCTCGTATATAGGCCTAATGCAAAATAAAAATCTCTTTTTTTCCTTAAAATTCTCATTCCCATGGAAGTTTAACATTCTGTCATTTCTGCTTGGTAAATGACCACCACTACAAAAAAATCCAAACCTACACTGATCCATCTGAAGGGTTAACAGGTTTTTATCCATATTATTACTAAATTTTTTCTTTTACAGGCTATATAAAATGATGTATTCTGTCTTATTCAACATTGCTTGCTATCTTCTGATCTGATAAGGGCTGGCTGAGTAACCCTGAGAGTCAGACACCAATATATCACAGGCAGAGGTCTATCCTCCACTCCTACAGGCCTTGAGCGAAAAACAAAAAGGGAGTATGCAGCTGGATGGTGGAAAACTAAGTTTTACTTTGATATTTAATGCGGTGGTTGTCCTTGGCACTAGCATACACACGGTCCTTCTTGGGGAGCTTAAAGGATCGTTGTAAATAATTTCTAGGCAGCGAAGAAGACCGTACCGGTCGGAACGTGTTGCTGCCTTAAGCTGCCTTACATGCTGAGTGCAAGTAGCTATAGCCACTGTATTTGTCTTGCCTGTCTGTACAGGGCTCCAGACTAAATTTTTCCACTAGGAGCACTGGTGCTCCTTGTTGAAATCTTTAGGAGCACCAGCCCAAATTTAGGAGCACCACTTTAATCGACATTTAGCACAACACATTCATATTTTTTCCATCAATAAATAGGCTACAGGCGCTTAAAAATAAAACGGCACATTTTTATTTCCGCATTTCTGCAGAGCGATTGGCAGATTTGTGCCTCCTAAAAGCTGTTGGAAGTGGCGCTGCAGTACGACCAATGCTTATGTCCCTGCGAGTTTTATGCTTCATACCCTACTGTTGTTGTGCTTTACGAGTGCTTCGTGTTTAAAGTGCGTGGTAGAATCTGCAAACTTGGTTTTCCCCGCAACTGTTTGGCCACACTGAGAACAGTAGGCTACTGACAATACATGGCTTTCCTTTCCTTGCAATATCTCAGCCACGTAAATTCTTTCAGCCATTCCTGTTGGAAACGGTATGACTCATGCTCCCTTTTCGTGGGCTCTCCTGCTGTGCACTCCTCATCTGAATGGTCCTCCTCGTCAACATTTTGCGATTGTTGAGGAGGGTGTTTTCTTGTAAAAAGCAAATTAATAGTTCGTTTCATTCTCGGGATAAGCTGCTCTCACTAACTACTAATAATTATATTAATATCTCCGTTTTCCTGCCTCTGGTTCCACTGCACTGCATCACACAGCATCAAGTATCGTCAGGTAGTCTCTTTCTCTCTCTCTCTCTCTCTCTCAAACACACATCAATGATCTCCCGCTCTCCCGTGATTAACATGATATACTATGATTTAAAAAAAATTCATAATGATTTTTTAAAATAATGATTTAGATTTTGGTCGCACTGGTGCTCCTAGTTTTTAAAAAAAACAATTTTTGTCACAACATCTCCCAAAGTGGTCGCAAAATGCCACTAAATAGTTGCACTCTGGAGCCCTGCTGTACTGAGCACTTTCTGCTCGTTTATTGTCTGCCTAGCACCTTGTACACAATAAACAGACGGCACACAGTTTCACCCTAAACAGGTTGCTCGCCTATCTTTGCGATTTATACGTCTTTGCGATTGCAAAGCAACCTTCATATCCACCATTTTGATCAGATGGATGGTTAAAATATTTAAATAAGCTGCTGCTACTACAGGGCAGACGGCATGTGTCAAAAAAGGTTGAACAACTGTACCATGCGTCTTAAGTGGTAATCTTACCATCCAAGACACATGAGTCTCTCCATGGGAAAGTGCAGAAATGAAATGTATTTCCATATGAGGCACTCAAAAGTTTGAAAGCACACAAACTCAAGGAATCCACTACTCACCCTTGCTTTCATTAACAAGGGAGATTAAGCAGTAAACCAGTACCGGTTAGAAGGGTAGCACCACTGCACTCTCAACACACCATGCCGGGTCAAATGCTCCACGTTTACCATTACCTTCTGCAGACAACTAACCCAGTCCAGAAAGCGTAGATTGTCTACATCAAAAACATTTCAGATTTTTGTTATGGTTACAATTTTATTATAGCTCATCGATAGATTGGAGGTTAAAATAATTCACAACTTCATTTCAAAACAGAAAGAATTGCGATGTTAAATTCAACCTAGACTGATGATTCTAGACTGACTGCTTCCAAAATGCAAATATTTCAATATGCATCCCATTTTAGTAAACATTTGTCAAAAGAATACAACTTTTTTTTTTGCCAAATAACTGAGGTATGATAACACAACATGATTCATGAGTATTGTTATCTAATTAATAATACTGCATTATTAAAAGTTAAAAAAGGATAAAAGTAAAAGAAATAACAAAGTAAAAAAAAACTGCTCTCATTGAGCACACGTCAAGGATATATTTGTTTACTTGCAACTGGGACAAAATTTTGATCAGTACTTTAGTTTTCAAATGTTAGTTATCCTGTTATTTAAGAGATAACCGGAATGACAACAAACATTTAGCCCTATTTGTGGATTCACAACAACCCACTGTAAATCAGAACTACCAGTATGTTGCAGGTGACCTGACAATAGCTTTGAGACTATGAAACAGTCAGTCTGTTTCGTGGCATAGAAGCATATCAGATCAGCCCAGACTCGTCTCAGTGTCACACATCAGTCCGGATGCAAACACAGCCTGTATATAGTTACTCACAGAAAAGATTCACTGATGTAAACTAGGATAGGGGCAACTTTACTTCTCAATAAGAGCATCACATGTGGAGCTGGCTGCTTGAGCTCAGTGAGTTGGGGCAATTTGGTACTTTCATTGAGTGAGACTGAGTGGTCTGAGGCTTTACACCATGGTTAAGTGTTACATATTGAGCTTGTATGAATTTAGGAGAAGTGAGGTTTTCTTTACCTTGGTTAATTGTTTATTATTGCGCTTGAATAGCGGAAGGATTTGGGTTATCTACCTTGGATAAGTGTTTGTTAATTGAACTTCTACGAGTTGTTGGACGTGAGGCTTTTCTACCGTGGTAAGTGTTTGGTATTGAGATTGTGTGAGTTTGGGAGAAATTAGGTTCTTCGACTTTGGTTAAGCATTCGGTATTGAAATTGTATGAGTTGGGGAAAAGTAAGGGTGTACCTTGGTAAGTGTTTGGTACTGAGCCTGTCTGAGTTTTGGAAAAGTGAGGGTTTTACGCCTCATGTAAGTGCTTTGCATTGAGCTCGTATGAGTTTGTGAGAAGTTAGGGGTCTGTACCTTTGTTAAGTGTTTAGTGTTATGAAGCAGATCTCTCTTTATCTCTTCAATGCGCTGCCTGTCCTCCTCGTTCAGCTGCAGCTGTTCACAGTGCTGCCCAGAGACCTTCAACTTAATCCACTCTGGGAATGAAAACAAGAAACAAAAAACGACAGCGTTAATGAACTAATGTCTTTAAGGCAGGCAGCTACCATGTTCATTAACAACATTTCCGTTTTTCTCTGGAATCAAGAGCTGGTGACATATCTAACCAATATGATGATGTTTTGCGGCCAATATATTCAAGCATCCTCTCTTGCAAGTGAGAACAATTGCATGTATTTACTGTTTACAGCACTTGTTGCGATTTTTCATACTAATACCAAGTTGTCTAGAATCCCTGAAAATGCTTACTGACATAATCATAATAATAATAATAATTACATTCTGTGATATTCAACCCAGTGAACATTAATTCTTCTATTTTCCAAATGTAATAGATACCTGAGGACTAAACACAACACATGTAAACACAGTTAAACAGTTTTACACAGTTATGAGAACAGATCATATTCTATTGCCTCTGTAATATTGTATAAATATCATCATGCTGTTACAACAGCACTGTAGGATACTATGAGTCAGTTGGCATTGTACTTTTTATATTTAATAAGCTCTATAAGTCACATGGTGCCTCTCATAACTGGAAATGGGCAGGTTGGATTACCTCGTGCTTTTCGGTCCTCCTCGCCTGCTGTGCTGCCATTACTAGATGCCATGGTTGCTGGTGACTCATTCCTCAGCAGAGCGGCCACTCTTATCGTCAGAGTGTCCGCGCTGCTACTGTCACTCTCCACTGCTCTCTCAGCCTCCGTAAGGCTGGGGGCCTGCATGTTCTCTGCCTGGCCGCTCACCAAGCTCTCTGTCGGTGATATCACTTGCTGTGCTGGACCCTGCGGCACACCTCCACTGGGAGTCGGTGGATTTACCTGAATTACTGAAACAAACACTGGGGCCGCTCGGTCTGGAGCGCTTGCGCTGCACCCTTCAGGCTCGGATCGCCTCACTGACTTAGTTGGGAAAGACTCAGCTGCCTGGTTTGAAATGCTGTCCAGGGACCTCAAAAGCACACCTTTTCCTTGCGCAAAGTTGTGACCAGATGCTTGAGGGGACCTGCAGAGCTTGCTCGAGGAGCTTCCTTTCATCCCATCTGACATCAGAGCAGACTCTGAGGAGGACCTGCCCCAGAGCAGTGAGGAGGACATCTCCTGGTTTCCTGCGGAGGAGGCAAAAGAGTCCTGAAATCCCTCCAGCTTCCTTTTTAGACAGAGAAGGGAATCATCGGTGGAAGGTGGAGAGGATGAGATGGAAGACTTCCCTGACACAATGCTCTCAGCCCTGCCCAGGAGTTTGCGTATCTCGTGCAGGGTCTTTGACCCCACAAAGGAGTCGGCACCCTGATCCGTGCTGCTGTTCGATGTCTCACTGGAGGGTTTGGCTTCCAGAGGGGAGTCCCTGGTCTGCTGCTGTCTGGCCTCTGAAGAAGGCAGGCTGTCAGGAGTAAGAAACACTTTCCCGGACTGAAACTTCTCAATGAGCTCTCGTACTCGCAATGCGGTTTGGTCATCAGTGCTGTCACTCAGGTTGTGGGCGGTGTCTGGGCCAGGGGGCTGTGGCGAGCCCTGTGGGAGGAGGCTCAGAGGGTGGAAGGCGGTCTGCTGGCAGCGCTCATTTAGAGGTCTGTCTTCGGCATGTTGGGAGAAGGGAATTGTGGGTTGTAGGCTGTCTACACTCAGCGGGATAGACACACTCGAGCCAACAGACAGGAGACTGCATCTCGAGAACTCGGCTTTGGGAGGACTGCCTTCTACAATGAAGACATAGAAATAAAACACCCACAGTTATTTGTCCTACAGTGTCAGGTTTTATCCAAAAACTACCATGCACACTCTTACCATGCACACTCAATATTTTGCGTTCCCTTAATTATGTAAATATGTTCTTTCTAATCTCCTCAAGCAATATCACCATAAAGATTTAACTGGCTTTTCATTTGCATTACATCAGGCTATTCACCTGAAGACATAGTATTTTTAGAGTATTTGATTACCCTCAGATGGCTGTGTGCTTTTTGTTGGTGTGCCTGTGGAACCTTTCAAGGAGAATTCCGGTTCTCTGATAGGTCCTCTTGGAACAAAAGGAGTGAGGATAGCTGACGGGGACTGGTCAATGCCAAGGTTATGGAGGTACATCTGCAAAATGAAGATTTGACACATATATTGTATACATTTCCAAGAAAACCCTTGGGGGTTCTGATAAACAACAAACCTAGAAATGTTTACCAGGACATTAAGACAAGAAATTACATGCATGTGATGTTAACCTTCATCCAAGCACTTTCTCCTTTTTTAGTTTATATGTTTTCATCATTTTTAAAAAGACAATTTAGACATGTTATTATAAAATGATCATTACCGGAATTCTCGCCTCAATATTTAGCTCCGCATCCTTCGCAGGTGCTGAAGAACTGGGAGTCCAGTAGGGGACGTAGTTGTCCACTTCTAGACTGACCACAGAGGACACTGCCCCCGTGGAGGCTGCCAGCCTTCGTTCAAAGTGGTCGCTATCCTGAGAACAGGTCAGAGTGTTACTGAGGTCTCTGTTTGAGGAGACATCACTAAACAGGTCCAAGCGAAGGCGAGTTGTCGGCTGAGCCTCAATTTGCGGCTCCTCAGCGCTTCCTCTCCCAGCACCGCACTTATCTTTGTCTGCTGTTACCTCCTGTTGACCGGCTGGTTCTGTGCGATCTAATAGGTGACTACTGTCTTGCTCATTCTGTCCGGGGTCCCTTTGGGGAGGGCCCGTCTTGGATATTCCTGAGAGGCATGAGGATTCCGGGCTTGGCAGGTCATTGCCTGGTCTCTCACTTGCCTGAAGTTCCCCAGTATCTGTGCAAAGGGTTGGCTGGTTCTCAGACCTGTCCAGAGGGGATGCTGCAAAGCTCCCACCTCCAGAATGTGTTCCAACTGATGTTCTTGAGAAGGAGGCAGCTAAGTTGCGCCTTGGACTGTGGATGTTGAGGCCCGATGCGGATGCTTCCACAAACTGTTTACTGCTCGCCTCCTGGGACAGCATGCGGTTCAGCGAGTCGGATATGGCGTCGAAAGCCTTCTTCTTCGGTGAGACTCCGGAGAAACCTCGAAGAGCTAAGTCGTCAAAAAACGTCTTCCCTGAGGTCTGATTCGTATTCCAGGCCCCGACTTTCTCCATGAAGTTCAGACTTGGCAGCGATTGTATCTTTCCAGTGCTCTTGAGTGATCCATCCCTTAAAGGTCCCGTTCCAGAACCAGGTCCACTTCGGTCTCTAACACTGATGTCAAACGTGGGAGCGAGAAACGGTTTTGAGCTCTGGGCTACCCTGGAGGAGGATTGAGACACCTCAGGGTTGGACTCAATGGGAGACAGCTTGCCTATGGGTGGCTGCACACTGGCTCTGGGTGGCCCTGAGAACACACCTGGGGTGGACTGGGAAACCGGCTGGGAAAAGGATCCCAGGAAAGATGTATCCACAGCAATCTGATTCCCTGAGGATGAGAGCTCTCTCTCTGTATGCCCTCTTTCAAAGCTGAAACCTGGTGTCAACAGTCCTTCAGTCTTGTTAAAGTCAGTGGATACCTCAATGATGGTGCTACCCTTCCCACTGTGTGTACCTAAAGAGCATGTGTTTGGGGTGACTGACTGGCTGCTTGGGGGCTTGGAATGACTCTCAGGCTCTTGGGGTTTGGGCCTAGCCTTAGACTGACGAGCCATCTCAATCTCAGAGCACAGCTGCTCACGGAGTGCATCGGAATCATCATCTCGCTGGGCATGGGAAGACCGAGTGGTGATGTTGGACACCTCGGTCCTCCCAGACTTGTCTAAAGCTCCTATCCCAGTGGATGTTTTAATCTGTGTTGGAGATGACCAAGAGGCTATCCCCAGGAGACATTCTCGATGCTGAGCGGAGGGCTCCCTTTCTAAAGAGCTTCTGGAGTGATCCAGTTTTGGTCCAGCCGCCTCTTCCTGCTGTGCTTTTTTCTGTTCAGCTATTTCTTCCTGTCTGGAAGATGGAGCTGCTTCTGGCTTGACTGCTTTATAACCAGAGGACCCTCTTGAGGAAGACCCCTCGTTCACGGAGGTCTCAGAGGCAGAGGACACCACGCTGCTGCTGCTTGACAAGCGATCGTCCCTCTGGGGGAGATCAAGTAATAGAGGCACAGTGACGGCTCCACTTTGAAAGGAGCTGCTGACTTTGGACATTGTCTTCATGGGTTTCTCTTGCAGCCTGGTATCGAGAAAGCTTTGGTCCTTGCCATCAAAAGTATGGGTGGGCTGGTCTGCCACTCCATAGCATGGTTCCCTTTCTGTCTGCATTTCCTCCAGGGTCCCATAGAGGTGATCCTCATCCTGTTCCCCATCTTCAGAGAACGGGGACAGAGTGTGCTGGGACAGGGAGCAGCAGCTGGCCTCTTCCACCGAAGCCACAGTAAGACCCAAAGGGTTCTGAAGGAGCATGGACTGGTCAGCAAGCAGGTCTTCAGACACCTTGGAGGAGCAAATTTGAGAGGCATCGCTGACCTGGTGTGGCAGGGGGAACCTTTGAGACGCAACAGAAATGTCTGGAGATCCCCTAAACAAAGAGCAAGACAAATTAAGCTCTAGCATCACGTAAAGTTCAACATTCATGCAAGAAATGGAATGTAGACTATGTAGACAGAAATGACAGTGCCTCAACATTCCAAATGTTTATTTTATTATACATACATCAAAAATACACAAAATTGCTAAGCTTTAATTTAATAAAACATTTTATTTATTTTTAAATCAAAGGCCTATTATTCATGATTATTCCACTTATTTCATATAAAACAGCTATTTCTTGCAAACGGAGTAGCCCATTTAACTATTTACAATTAAATGTAAAACTGGTAAAAAAAAACATTTATGCAAAATTCATTTTGAAAAGCATTTCTTAGTTTATATAATATACAAAAATTGTTTATTGTTTAAATATTCAAATGGGAAGCAAATTACATTAAACAAAATGTCTTTTGTACATTCTGCTTCTTATGATGGCCTAAAAAGCAAAAGCATTTTTCACTGGTTGAAATATGTAATTGTCTACAGAATAAATCACTGGTATATGAATTTTCATCAAATCATACAAATATGCAACCTACCTGAGAGCGACAAACTCTAAATCAGTTTGATGAAAAAGGGTGTCTTCTGCAAGACTGAGCAATTGTCCAGATTTGTCAGGCAATAAAGGAAGAGCAGGTGAAAGATGACTATCCTGAAATTCTGGAAACAAAAGGCAGACTTCATGCTTTCAGACCCCACTCAATTCAGACGTTCACACTTTTATTTAAAATAAATATCTATTCAATTACTTAATACACGTTTTAACTTTTTAAAATCTCATATACCTCTTGTCTATATTGCCATGTGTTTTCACAGAGTGCTAACATTTCTAAAAGTCTGGCATTTTTGCAATGGCTCATTTTCAATTAACTGACCGGTCTATCAATCATAACATACCGTTATAAAACTTTTACAACTGCACTGTTACAAAACTTTTGACTGTTTTCGACTACACTGCCTGGCCAAAAAAAAGTTGCACACTAATATTTTCTTTAACTTTGATTACGGCGCACATTCGTCGTGGCATTGTTTCGACAACCTTATGCAACGTCACAACATTTATTTCCGTCCAAAGTTGCATTCATTTTTGGCCGAGATCTTGTATTGAGGACGGGAGAGTCAAACCACTCCATAAAGTCTTCTCCAGCACATCCCAAAGACTTTCAATGGGGTTAAGGTCAGGACCAATTCATGTGTGAAAATGATTCCTCATGCTCCCTGAACCACTCTTTCACAATTTGAGCCCAATGAATCTTGGCATTGTCGTCCTGGAATATGCACATTGATGGGATAACCTTTTCATTCAGTACATTCAGGTACTCAGCTAACTTAATTTTATTGCTGCATAAAATGTCTGAGCCTAGACCTGACCAATTGAAGCAACCCCAGATCACAATACTGCCTCCAGAGGCTAGTACAGTGGGCATTATGCATGATGGGTGCAACGGCGACTTTTTTTTTGGCCAGGCAGTGTATTTCCAGACGCAATCAAGATACCAAAAAACCTAAAGCCAGTTGGGTAAAAGATAGAAAATAGTTTCCCGACTGCCTTTAAATAATTGCAAGTTCTGAAATTTTCAAAAAGCAAACAGAAAATATGTGGTTAGTTTGGAATCAGTACCTAGCTGGTATCTTCCTTCAGGTTGCTGTACTATGGTTTCTTCGGCCACAGTGACCAGCCCCTCTTCGTTTGCGTCATGCTGGGTGTCGACCTCTACTCGCCAGGATGATGTCTGGCCCAATCTGCTCACAGAGGCCACCGTCAGCTGACTCACATTCGCTTCTATAGGCAGCTGCCCCCAAGACTCCACCCCCTGAAACAACATGAACAGACAGCATTTCAGGGCCTAATACACCCCTAAAGCCTGATTCTTATGTTCCCCAACAGCTTTGGGGCACCATGGGTTCATATATACACAATGAGCATATGACAAGGCAAGGTGGCAGGACAGGATTTGGATGCAGCCCATATTATAAGTCCTCACGGGCATGGCAGGGTGTGTGTCAACTAGTGTCTTTTAGCCTCAATCATGCTTGCAAGTTGCAACCACATCATCATCATGCATATCAGCAAGGTGCCAACAACTGCATCAACTTTATTTGCCTTTGGTTCACTTCTTCCGAAATAGACCAAATTACCCCGGATAATTCCATTACATTACAATCATTTGGCAGACGCTTTTATCCAAAGTGACATATAATAAGTGCATACAGAAGGTCATTGAAGAAACTACAGAACAGATCAGACAAAGCACATCCTTCCCATAACGTAGCAGCTATCCCTAGTAATGAACACTGAATATACAGGGGGTGGACAAAATATCGGAGACACCAGTTTTCCAGAAAACATAAAACACCTGCCACATGTTTGCTACGCAAAACCTCAACCTCTGTTCCGAGCCTGATTAATTATCTATGCTGTTTTGTGAATCTTGTGTCACATATACATTTTATACATTACTTGTTTTTCTTTATAATTATGCCAATCAACCATAATTGCCTGTTAGTCATATTTTTATGAAATGCTAATAAATCATAACACTTCAACAGATGTACAAGAAGAAATCAGAAAACATTTTGGTCCCCAACAACTGGAGTTGATCTCCTATATGTAGTACAGGGGAATGTGATTAACGAAAAACTTGTGAAAATTAACAATTAACAATTGGGCCATATTTGTGACTCATGTTACGTGCAAGTGTTGGATTCCAGTTTTAATGATCTTCTATTTTATTCAGCTGTTCACTTCACTTTGAGCAGAGGTGTTCACTCCCCACAGCTGTGCTGAGGTGCACATCTCCGGTTGTCATGGACCAAAATGCTTTCAGTTTTTGTCCTACATTAGCTCTAAAGTATCAGGGCTCCAGAGTGTGACCATTTTGGTTGCATTTGCGACAAATAATCTGTCCAGTGCGACTAAACATTTTCATTGGTCGCACTAGTGCACCTGGAATCGAGCAGGCCTGATAAAAAAATGTTTTTAAATAGCATAGAAAGCACAGAATTTAAAAAAAAAAATTTTTTTATAAAATGTATTCGTTAATTCAATTTTAAACATGTTGTAGGCGACTGTTACAATGTATTGTAACTGTTACAACTTATTGGAGATCCGTAATTGCTATAATTCTGCGTGTCACTTCGCGACGAGACAGATTGTCTAAAAGAAATTGCAGTTTTAATCGCCGAAACCCCTTGCCATTACCAGCGCAGCACTTCACGGTCAGACATTGACTTATTTTCTTTTGCTCGAGTGCCACACGGTAAAATGCATTGATACTGGATGTTTGAGCAGTTGTGAATTTCGTGAAGTCCCATTGTATCGGAAATTTACTTTTTAAGCCTGCGCTGACGACTGCCCTTTCGCCCGTGTATTTGTCACTGAGGTGGCTGTAGTAGTGTCGGCTCAAGTTGTATTCTTTTATTACAGAAACGACCTGTAAACACACCAGACATTGTCTTTTATGGCACTTACGCAATTCGATTCTATGAAGAGATAACATGCTTTCCGACTTGTTCTGGAAAACCTGTTTTTCGTAATCCTTTTCGCCACCGAACGAATTTAGCTAGCTGGCGTTGATCCGGTGCTGATTTTCTATTTGCGGCTGTAGAAGCATCGCAGCGAAGAGCTCCGCCTCATATGCTCACATGGTGCGTATTTGCAGCTTTAATTGTGTGGGTAGCGCTGACACACATTTTAACTGAATTTAATTAATTAATCTATTTATTTTTTATTTGGACGGGGCAACGCGGACCGGATAAACCACTCATCGAGCCGCCAGTTGCCTATCCCTAATCAAGAATAACCCCTAGAATAGCCCTAGGTTAAGCAGAAATAAGACGGGGCAACGCGGACCGGATAAACCACTCGTCGAGCCGCCAGTTGCCTATCCCTAATCAAGAATAACCCCTAGAATAGCCCTAGGTTAAGCAGAAATAAGACATGCAGCCACTTTTAAATAATTATTATTCAGATATGATTCAAGGGGCTGTTCTGGAAGAGCCTGGGGGCAGGGCACTTCGGTTTGAGCTATTTGTGTTTGATTTATTTATTTTAGTTTCATGCACTTTAAACATCAGCATTTATTTAAGTTAGCGATTTTTTGCTGAGTGACTATTGTAATGTTTGATTGTATGCCCCAATACTAGCCTCCACTGTTTGACGTGTGCTCTGTGATATAAATAAAGAAAAACATTTATATGTACCTTCTTCCTGTTTAGACAGTGAGTCATTTACATGATGTGTTCAGAAATGACCAACGTCTATGGGAACCCACCAGAAAGGCAGATGTGAAATACTGTGCTTGCGTGTGGAAATTTTGGGTACGCCTAAATTATGTGATGTTTTCTAACATCAATGAAAAAGCTAGAAGCACCAGTGCCACCAATGTAAAAAGTTAGTCTGGAGCCCTGAGTGTTCTTACTTATTACTGACATAAACGCATTTCTGGATATTTTGTCTACCCCCTATTGATCACACAGTAAGATATGGGTAAATCAGATATACCTTCTAAACAATAACATCAAACAGTTACAGGAAACAAGGAAAAGAAAAAACAATTCCTTCTGTATTCCTAAATTACACTGAGGGCCATCTCACTTGGAGAAAAGTTCCTTAGGCCAGCCAGGGTGATATAAAACCTTCACGGTGACGCTCAACCTGTGAAATATGACGAAGAAATGTGAGTAATGTGACAGAGGGGCCCGCTTGTGTGATAGACACATACCTGTTTGGCCCGGTGTGCGATGGCCTCCCCCAGAGAAACGGCGCTGGTACTGGACGAGATGTGCGTTCCGCTCCCAGGGCTACTGCTCACACTCCGAAGCTCGTCAGCCCTGCCCTGTCGCGAGATGGGCGGTGTTGTGACGATTGGCTGTGGAGGCAACACACACGCTAGCTGGTTCATTCCTAGTCGTGATGCACAACGTCAGATACTGTGCTGTAAGTTGGCTCAGTAACGATATAAAATTTTATGTTATCAATAAAACCGAGTAGCTAAAATCCTACTGAATTAACACAATTCAGCTGTGACGTTAGTCTGCTAAAGCTAATTTAGAAAAGTTACTGATTTAGTACACACTAACGTTACATGATGAATAACTGTGCAGCACGTATAACTTTACTCGCACTTAACGTACAGTATAGCGTTAATACCAACACCCAGAGACATGCAGAGATTTAACACCATTCTGATGTTATAACGTATGGCTACACTTTTACCCAAGTGAATGTGTAACCTGCAAAGTTTACTAACGTTAGCCAAATATCGATGATGTGTTGACAGCAGCCAGTTTACATCTGGCTAGCCCATTTGAATGCATGATGCATTATTTCGCTATTTTTTCTAACATTAACTTGTTAGATCGCTAGACAGCTTGTAATCTTGCTTGTAAAATTAGCCAAAGGCAGCCAACAAGGTAACTTAACGTTACTGCTGTAGGGTAGCATTAGTTTAGCTAACGTTGTCGAGCTACTATGCAGACAATTAGCATTAGCTAGCTACTCATCTAGCTGGTCCACGTTAATTAACGTTACCAAATAGATTTATGTATTGACTGCACTATGCAAGTGAAAAGCTTCTGGTGTCCTTAAAATGTTAACAATTACATTGCATCGTTATTTATACTTACTCTAATGACAGCCTTCTCGTCTAGTACTTCAACAGGCTCCATGTTGTTGCTCCGAAATAAACCAGCGCCTGCGCTTTCAACTCGCCGTTCGTATCTAGGCAAGGTTGCTAAGGATGCTTATAAAAAGCCCGGAAACAAGCGCGGGATTTAATCTACGGGATTGTTGCGGTTCTGTGAACACACAGGAGTCAGGATATAACAATGTGACATCTGCTGGTTTGGGGGTAGTTACAGCTTTCAGAAGGATTCAACGCGATTTTGTCTATACAGATTATAGGACCAAATTCAAAGGCTTTCGAATGATCGTTATTATTTGCCTTCCTTTTTATTTGATAAAATGTGTTAAAGATGTGTTTGGTAACCGACAAAGTAGGCTACAGAGGCTGTTTTTTGCTTTCAGGGATAGCTCAATTGATCACAATTTATCTTCGAAAGGCGTCAATTGTTAAGATTAGCTAGAAATAATGGGATATTCTTATTCTAATTTGTTGGAGAAACGAATGAAGCGTATAATACGTATAATTTCCATTGGAATTAAAGCGCTGGGTGCCCTTTCATTGTCGAATAACTAAATTATTTAACTAAGCTGTCATCTGTTATGGTAACATACCTGTAAACATTAGGCTGCTTATGTTCTATTGCTCATATTCAGCTGTTGTCTGTCAATTCATGAGATGGCCTAAACTACACCTGTCATCTCTGTTTAGACTTGCAAACATGGTAGACATGTCATTTTAGTTCATCTAAACCCAGAAGACATCGTAGACATCGGTAGTCATACATTGTAATGTGAGAATCTATGTAGCTATGTTAAGTATTATAACTTACATGCATGTTTTCATAGACCTTTGAGTGGTGGTTCTAAAGCATATTTTATTGCAGAATATCTGTACCAATATAAATGAGAAATGTCTCTTTCATGGGACTTTTTAGTTGTGCAGTTAATGCATTGAATATATTCCTTGTGACGTAAGGGGAAAGTGTATTAATCCTAATCATTAATTATGTTGCTATGAAAGAATAATACTTGGTGGTTGCATGTCCTTTGCATGCAAGGACTGCCTGAAGTCTGCGAGCTGTAGAAATAATCAGATGCTGGGTATCTTCACTGGTGATGCTATGCCAGGCCTGTACTCCAGCCTTCTTCAGTTACAATATGGATGAAAATGCCCTCAAATTAAAGGTTACAGTCTGTACTTTAGCCTCACAGTTGTTGTATCATTTCACATCCAAAGTGCTGGAATACAGAGCCAAAACATAGGAAAAAAAAATTAACTGTTCACTGTATATATCCTTTACTTGACCAGACTGTTGAGAGTTCTTTTCACAATAAAACATTACATAGCATACATGATTCAGCTACTCATGTCAGTGTTCATGATTTATTCAAATTACATGACAGCACATGGTCCCATTGGACCCTGACAATGAACGTATTCAATTGAATGCCATTCAATGTCTTTAACAAGATAAATTTAGTTTGTATGAATGAATAACTAATATAGTACATATAGGGACATTGGGATACTGGGAGTCGTTATGTGTTTTGAGATGACATTTTCCTTGCCAGTTATGGTAATGTATGGATAAATAGAATTGTATTTGCATAAGATGTATTCCAATATCAACATGTTGTCTTTCTTTTACCTGTCACCAATCATTGTTCATATATTTCTGATTTAACAATAAACATACAAAATAACAGAAATAACCCGGAGTCATTGTGGCTTGAATGGTGGTGGAGGGGAATAGTCCTACAGTTTATTTACCTTTTGTGAATGTCACCATATTGTGTGAAATAAATATTCTGAAAATGTTCTCTTTGCTTAATTGCTGGTATAATTTATCTGTTTTGTTCTGGAGACCATAATAACAGTGTTAGATCTTTAATCTCAATCATTTAGTCCATGAGCTAGGACCCCAAAAATGACCAAAGTGGCTCAACTGGTTTGGCAATTTCTAGTTGTGTTTTTTGACTTACGATACATCTCTACTTCATAGTTTGGCATGATAACCATTGCAGACTGGCAGCTTAGTGGTAGTTATCATGCGTTGAATATGTGGACCCCTAAATTGTCACAATTGTCACAAATTGTGGCGACAGATGAAGATCAAATATATTAACAACTTTTGAACCTTATATAGTACAGAGACCAATAAACCCACTTTTCTGCATAAGTGAAGTATGGGGAATTGATTGGAATGGTTATTTTAATGATTGCATTTGATTGCAAGATTTTACAAAAAAAATGGCAAAAAAAGGACAACAAAAAGGTCTACTAAATTATCCCCAATTTGTAAGTATGTGCAGAAAAACACCATGCTTCTAATGGCTATAGAAAACTTTCCAATACTCTAAGCTTTAATTTGAGTGGTAATATATGGTTGTAGCTCTAACGATAAAGTCAGGAACATCATTAAGGCTACCTCTATGACAGAATGAGGTGCGACTTGGATAGAATTGTTGCGACAGATTAAAATCAAATATATCAACAACTTTAGAACCTTAGATTGTACAGAGACCCGAGACCCATGAACCCACTTTTCTGCATAATTGAAGTATGGGGAATTGATTGGAATGGTTATTTTAATGATTAAAAACTTCCATATATGCTTAAATGGCCTTTTATTGCAATATTCTGCCCAAAAAATGCAAAGAAAATGAAAACATCTAATAAATATCCTCAATTTGTAAGTATGTGCTGAAAAACAACATGCTTCTAATGGCTATAGAAAACTTTCCAACCTTCTAAGCTTTAATTTGAGTGGTAATATATGGTTGTAGCTCAAAAGATAAAGTCAGTAACATAATTAAGGCTATGCCTATGACAGAATGAGGTGTGACTTGGTGGATACTAGTACCAGTCAGACAGAGGTGGTGGTGTATATTGATGGAGACCACACCAGGAACTTAAAGGGATAACAAAGATATATTTAATGAAATTATGAACAAATACAGCTTAAACAAACAAAATGCATGTGCTTAGGGAGAGGGATCTTCCAGAACAATGAAGATTGGAGTCTTTATTAGCGAGGGTCACATAACTGAGGGGTCCCTTCTTAAGATCAGTCCTCTGTTTCAGAGTCAGTCAGTTCTGCTTCCATGGTCAGGTCCTCCTCTTCGGGTTGATTGTCACATGTTTGCAACTTGCACAGGTTTGTACATTTCAAGCCGTTGCTCATGCACTGGCATTCTGGGAGCTTGCATCTGCGGCTGCAGTTGCAGGACAGCAGCTGCAGCACTGCCTCAGGGGCTGGAGATCCCTGCATCCATTCCACAGTGAGCTGGCCACTATCATTTCTGGCCCATCCATGCTCGACTGGGCTTGGGACTTGCGGATGCTGCTGAAGACGGGCTCTCCAGATGCCAGCCTGGTAGTTGGCATGCATAGCATGCATGTAGAGGCAGTCCTCGCATGGTGGCAGCTGGCTAGACTCGAGCTCCCCACGCTGTGTGCAGAAAAGCTGGTGGCGGGCTGTGTTGATATCCTCTGTTGTTGTAGATGCTGTGTACAGTTTGCATGTGAATGCTTGCAGCTTCTTGAATAGGTCCATGGACAGTTCCCAGGACTGTCCCAGCTTGCGAAACACTTCTTGGAAATGAGCTTCAAGGCTCTGAGCTTCCCACGACCTGCGAAGGCACTCAACGTGTCACATCCAGTGTATGCATGCATGCCAATCAGAGCATTACAGACACCGTCTCCCACGGCCTGCCGTAGCTTGGTGATGTCAAGATACCTTACCCGGTTCTTTGTTCCACATTTCTGGAACAAGGGACAGGAGATATCAGCAGAGAAAGCCAGGCAGAGCAACAAGACATCGGTGTCATCAGCTGTTACTACAACAGCGCTGTAGCCTTCATCTGCGGCATGAGCTGCATGCAGAATGATTCTAGTGTCAGCCTCTTCTTGGTTCGACTGTAGGCCTGCAACCTCAGTCCACTGATCCTTGGTGATGTGCAAGCAGCTTTCCTCACTGGCGATGTAGAGCTGCTTGTCGTTCAGTCTGCCCCTCAGCTTGGGTGTTTTCCACTCGGCCACCGGGAATCTTATGAGGTTGGCCTTGTTAGCTGAGCTGCTGAGAAACTTTCTCCATTGCTGGATGCGGTGACCTGGTGCAATGTTTCGGAACTGTATTCCTGTGGTGCATGCCCTGTTTGCTCTCTCTGCATTCTTGATCGAGTCCTCCCAATAAACATCGAAGACTACATCGATTCTCAGGCTCCTGCCTCCTTCATGTAGGATTTGAGTCAGTGCTGAGTCTGCAAGTTGAGAGAATGTCTGGTCATTGCCCTTCATCTTCTGAACCAGACTCATCCCATCAATGATGGTAGCAGATGGCCCAGGGATGGTCTCTGCTGGTAAAACCTGCTTCTCCAGCTCCCTGGCCAGAACAGCTTTTGGTCTCCGTGCTTGAAATGTTACAATGTTGCAACTTTGTGCGTGAATAACTCACATTCACACACAGAGACACACACGCACGCACGCACGCACGCACGCGTACGCACACACACAAACGCGCACACATACACACACTAACAGCAGAAATTATGTAAATGAGTGCATATTTACCTCATTTGCATATTTAAACGTGACATTTCAGAAAACTTGTAATAAAATAAATAATTGTCTTAATGTAAGTAATCAACTGGGGAAGTTTCATTGTGATAGCTATTAGTTAATTTTTTTACCCCATACCCCCTATAGTGGATTGCGCCCATGAGGTAAAAATAACAAAATGTAAAAAAATATATGAAAAGCTGCTCATGTGGAAAGGTTATCATATATTAATTTACTTATATTGACCCTATAAACAATTTAGCATAGGTAAAGTTCTGCCGACTCAGTTGAGCCTGACAACTTGTCTGGCTCATGGACTAATTAATCTTACAACAATTTGCACGATGGATGTACAGCATTGTACCCAGGTTGTGTTGCTTAATGTTGTTTAATTGTTAATACCCTTCATGTTATTATGGCATTGGGTTGTTTGTATGTGGTCCCCTCTGCTGGAATGTGACATGCAGAGGTCTGGCTATACACTGTCCCATCTGGATATAGGGAAAACTCCACTTCTCAACACAATGATGGACAGCAGGTCATACCTTCAGATCTTGATAAGGTGTCTTACTGATAACAAGGATGGTGAAGAGAAATATTGATTAGGTAACAGTTTTTCCCATCAAAAGACATCTAAATACTTTGAAATAAATTAATGAGTTATCATTTGATGGTCCTACCTTAATGTTCTATATGCTCACAACAAATGTTCTGGAGAGGACACTTGTTTTGGACAACAGTCCAATTAGGATTTTACACTTAAGCTGTTGCAAAAACAAACCACTCCTTATAACAAAGTTGAATCTACTTTTCTATAGAATATGGTATAATTACAAATATAGTTGAATAAGGTATTGAATAAAACATTAAGTTACCTATATTTGGACAGACCTTTTTTCATATACTTTTTTGGTTCAGTCAACAGATTTTATGTAGGCCTACTGTTAGAGGTTAATATTTTCCTAATTTATCTTAAGGCAGATAGATTACAGAAGCAGTCAAGAATGATTTGCAACTTTTTTTGTTTTTGCATTACCAATATTGTACTTTTCGTATTCATATAGGCTTAACGTTACTTCAAGAAAGTACATGTACGGTACAGTATATAATAACCAGAGTAGCGACCTTATATTACTCAATCCCACATTCTCAAAACACATTTATTTATTATTTGCACGAAAATAACAAAGTACACAACGTAATTTGCAGAAATATGCTAGAGAGGTTGGAAACCCTACAGGGCTTATACTAGAAGCTCACTTTACGAAACAAAATCACATTAATTGAAGAACAATAAAGGATTCTATTATATTAAAACATATTTTTAAATATAGCAATACTAAGAAAAAACTTAATAAATATTCATTGTGAAATTAGAAAGGAGAACAGATAAGGAAAAGAGGAAAATACTGCTATTACATTGTAGGATTTAATAAATAACTCTTATACCTGTGTTTGAAAATTTAGGGAGGGGTACATTTCATTTATAATTTTTTTAAAGAGTAGAATCAATACGCCGAGATAGGTGGCAATATTGTGAAATTATCCGCGTTTGTCGTGAGGAATCACCACTCTCTCCTCGCTCTCTATCCAATTCTGTCGTTGGTTTGTTTGAAGGCGCGGCGATGTTGTTGAAGGCGCCCAAGAGCAACTGCACCGCCTCTAAGGCGCCTAGTAAGGCGCCTGCTTAACCTTCTGTTGTCATTTCCGCCTTAGTTCACGTAGCACCGATTTTTGGGCCATCTCGGACAGTTTCCGATGCAGGCCGACGCAGATATGACGTAAATCGGCTCTAGCCGAACACGCCCAAGGTGTTCCTGCAATACCGGAGTCGTGCAGTGTCAGGGCCGGGTAGAAGGGTGTGCCTGCACTGCTCCGGTATTTCAGGCACATACTATTGGGGGGCTCAGAAGACATTTCAATAAATATAACACCAACCTGCTTACCAAGACCTGTAGTTCCGATTGCAAAACTAGGCTTACCATGGCAGGGTTACCAATTTTGATGTTTTAGACTTCTTCTCTTAACATTTTGGCGAAGAAGAAAAAAAATATATATATAATTTTTGCATATTTGAAATTCTGTTTTAATATACAGGTGCAGCTCAAAAAATTAGAATATCGTGAAAAAGTTCAATATTTCTTGTCACTCATGTCAGAAAGTGAAACTCATATATTATATAGATTCATTACACATAGTGAAATATTTAAAGCCTTTATTTCTTGTAATTTTGATGATTATGGCTTACAGCTAATGAAAACCCAAATTCAGTGTCTCAGAAAATTAGAATATTACATAAGATCAATAAAAAAGGATATTTTAAACAGAAATGTCAGCCTTCTGAAAAGTATGTTCATTTCTATGCACTCAATACTTGGTTGGGGCTCCTTTTGCATGAATTACTGCATCAATGCGGCGTGGCATGGAGGCGATCAGCCTGCGGCACTGCTGAGGTGTAATGAAAGCCCAGGTTGCTTTGATAGCGGCCTTCAGGTCATCTGCATTGTTGGGTCTGGTGTCTCTCATCTTCCTCTTGACAATACCCCATAGATTCTCTATGGGGTTCAGGTCAGGCGAGTTTGCTGGCCAATCAAGCACAGTATATGATTTGAATATGAAAAGAAGCACGTGGTTTCCAAGCGACAATGTTTCAAAGTTTTCAGCTTTCAGTTCAATTTTCTTCTAAGTTTTCAAATAAAGAGGATGAGGCAGAATCTTCCAGAATACTTGACTTTATTTCCCAAGTTGCTTCACAATGCCAGAGCATCTCCACCAAGACAGTCAGAGACACTCAGAGAGACACTCCAATCATCATTAGTTACAGTCCATCTTTATACAGTTTTCTTATCACAAAGTCCTTCCCAATTCCCTCCCAACAGGTGTCTCTTCTCACTCCACTCTTGCGCCACAATGGTTTCCTCAGATCCCATGTCCCTCCTTCGTCTGGTACCCCCCCCGCTTCATACTAGCACCCGGTCTCGACGTCTGTCTGTCCTGGCTCCACGGTGGTGGAATGAGCTCCCCGTGGAGGTCAGAACAGCAGAAAGTCTGACCGCTTTCAAGCGCAGATTGAAGACTCACCTCTTCAAGCTGCACCTCTCTCCACCCCTCCCTACCTCCTTGTGACTATTGTTATCAGAATTGTGTATTCCCCCCCCAAAAAAAAAAAAAAATTCCCAATCATACTGACTCTCGCCTAGCGCTTAGATTCGTGTTTGCCTTTTTAGGATTGTTTTAACGCACTTGTTACTTGTTCGGAAATGCACTATGTACGTCGCTCTGGATAAGAGCGTCTGCTAAATGTCTATAATGTAATGTAATGGTACCCCTGACCTATTGACATCATTTTACTGCTGAGACTCAAGAAACCATAGTGGTTAGGCACCAGGTGTTTGGAAAATTCCCAAACCTCCCACTAGACCCTTTGGAAAGTACCAAAGACAACTGTGGCGTCAGCCTTCATAGTCTGAAAAATAAAAATGTCTATATGTCACTGTGACCCTTCTAATTCTCAACTCCATGTGCTGCTGTGAAAGTGTGCTTCTAACTGATCTAACATTATGTGCTTTTGTGCTCACATTATACTTGCTGTGAAAGTGTGCTTCTATTTGATCTAACATTATACTTTATTGTGTTTTGGTGCACATGATACATTCATAGTTACATAAGCAATACATATTTCAATATAAGTAATACATATCAGTTTATAGGTGATTAACAAATGGAATTTCCAACAACAGGTGTTTACTTTTTACACTTGAATGAACATTTATTTCATATCCTATTTATATGTATTGTATTGGTTTCTTGTAAATGTGGTCTATTTCAACCTTGAATATCCCTTGAACAGGGAAGGAACTCTGTCCTATTGTTTCTCACACTTCTTGCACAAATTCCAGACCATGTTCACCTAGCACCTCTATCCCAGGCTTGGGTGTTGGGGATTTGGGAACCAAGAAAAAGTATGCACACCAGAGAGAACAATGAAAGAACAAAGAAAGAAGTGAAGGAACGGGGATAATAAAACACAAGCTAAATAGTAATCATATAATTTCCATTAGCCTACATCTTTCAAACTACAACATTCACCTCGAACCGAACCATCAGTTGAGACAAGTTTTCTCTTTCCTTTCAACTACTTACTTTGTGTACACTTTTTTTTTCAGTTTCACAGTCATGCTTCTGCTGCAGAACACTGCATCTGGAGCTTTATGCTTCTTGACACAATGGCTGAGTCACAATGTTCTTCACTCCCCACCTCCCTTCCTCCACTCCCCCACTACCACTCCTCTCATACCCGTAAGTATGCAGAACTTCCTGCTCTTCCTGTTTCTGCAGGCTATCTTTCATTGGCTCTTTCTTCTTGTGCAGTAGCCTAGTCTCACTCTCCACAATGTTGTCATTTCTGATTATGTCATTTCAGCACAACTGAATGCTCTGTCCATGCCCTTATATTCCTGGTTGGCCTCATCCGGAAGTAAATTGGCCGCTTCCTATCCTGTCTTTAACCATTAACGCAGACAGTCACTACTACTGTATATGGCCCTGGTTAAAAGTGTCAGCCTCAGCACAAAAATAGAACCCCATAAAAACCTGTTAGGTTTTTGCCACTGAAAGTTGGACCACTGCATTTTAAAAAAAATTAAGAATACAACAGATTGACATGGAACAGCGGGTACCTGCCTGCTTAATACACAAGCATACAGAATGCAAAAAGTTTGCATGGTGTTAAAAAAGCAAAGGCCATGTCAAGGGAAAGCCAAAATAATATGAACATGCATGCATCCTAACTCAACTGACAAGCATCACATTTTAGGCAGTTGGCAGATGTTCTTATCCAGAGCAACTTATAGCTTACACTCTTTTACATACAAACAATTTATACAGCTGCATACTTACTGAAACTATTCAGGTTAAGTGCATTGCTGAAGAGTACAGTAGCAGTGTCCACCTGAGAACCCCAAACCTACAACCGCAGAGTTATTAGCCCAGTTCCTTGCTATTATACTACACTGCAACTGCCATTTAGCATGCACAGAGGCTCTGATTAGCTGCATGTTTTGAACTGTGTTAATAATAAAATGTAATGAAATATAATGAAGCCATTAATATCCCTTTCAGCGTTCA
The DNA here is from genome assembly GCA_022702515.1 of Ilyophis sp. 1 JC-2022. Taxonomy (NCBI): domain Eukaryota; kingdom Metazoa; phylum Chordata; class Actinopteri; order Anguilliformes; family Synaphobranchidae; genus Ilyophis; species Ilyophis sp. 1 JC-2022. The sequence goes on along the minus strand of CM040400.1, from coordinate 19,750,125 downwards.
TAACTTGTTATGCACCCCATTAGAACTTCTATTTTTACCTTTCGTTTCCCCATCACCATCTGAAATGTTTGTCTTGGTTAAACACATTTTATTGTGTGTGTGGCGGGTAAAGGGGCTACCTGGAATGCCGGTTCCATCGTAATGTGTACAAGCCGTAGACATTAACATGATAAAAGATATTTGTATTACCATATGTAGTCTGATTCTTATGGAGTCATGCTGATTCCAAAAGTTTGGGGACAAATGTTGAAAGAAAAGGCATGCTTTTGGACTGTGAAAACTCCAGTCCATCTATTTAGCATAAGTACGCCTTCCTACAGAAAATGTAAGGATTTGACCTGCCACCCCATTACTTAGCCATGCTCTGATCGCGTTTGGAAAAGGATTGACCATCGCTTTCACTCGATCTTTGTGGTTACGTTTTCCGAAGCTATGAGCCAACAACATCTAATATGTAAGTAGGCTAATGGTGCAAAACTGCCTCAATGTGCTATACAACACATTTGGATAGTCTTCAATGTTAAAATTAGATTTGTTGTCCGAGTAACCTTTGTGTTAGTCTGCAACATATTTCGTGTAAAGGGATTTCACAAACACGCTCAGTTCCGTGAGGCTGCGTGGTAAGCAAGCGGTTTTACGACTGTAGACATAAATAAATTGATATGTTCTAAAAATCACTTCATGAAATAATAAATGCTCGTGGCATTTACAGGGACGAACAACGTTAGACGCAAACACGTTATATACTCCCTAAATCACCAAGGCGGATAATGATAGACTACCCTCAGAAAGACGAAATGGAGTAAGATTTTATAGTTTGCACATTCAATTGGTGTTTCTCTCCTTGAATTCTTTACACCAGATTATGGTTTAAGTGCATCTTCCTTTTTTCTTCGTTGAAGAACACCATTTATTTGGGGCGTAGCGACCTACTCTTTTTTTCTATATGCTACATAAGCAACTTCCGCTGATGTGCCAGGCTTATTAGTAAGTATTTTCTTTACATCTTACGCATAGTTCTAAAGTTGTAGTATAGTAAGAAAATCGGTTTATTGGTCGAAAGTTAGTTTGTGCGCCGTATGCCTACTCGGTTAGATTCCAGCGAGCGCTCTGCACTCACTAATCGGCTGCTGTTTTGTGCGCTATTAAGCGCGAGCGTAGCGCAGGAAAGCCTTCAGACTACAGAACTGTAGCCTATGTCAAGTCAAGTTTATTTAGCTAGCACATATTCATACAATTCAATGTGCTTCACAGAATAATGAAAACTACGTGTGCTGCAGACCCACATGTTGTCACGTTCACATTGGCGACTTGTTTTTCCAAGGAAGCTGATGCCTGTTCAAAAAGTCGCTAGATTTGTCATTCGGCTCGTTTTTTAAATAAATTTGCTACATCTAGTGCAAAGTCGCCAATTTGGCAACAGTGCCTATGACTACATTTTTGCAACGCGACAGTGTTCACGCATGCGTATTCTATGCGGCTAGGTCATAGAGGAAGTGGTGAAAGCAGCTCAAGTTAAAAACTACGCGATTGGAGTGAACTGTGTTTTATTATTTAAAACTATTGAAAATAAGTCTTCATAAGTAAATGATATAACAACCAGAGGAAAATGTCTAAAGGAACTGATTGGCAATCGGGTAAGAACGCGCGTGATTGAACTTTTTACTGTAGCCAAACGTATAACGTTATGGATAAACCTTAGCTATGTCCTTTAATTTGTTTTACATGTCTAATATAACGTTAGCTAAGCACACAATTTAACCGCTTACGCAGCATGAAACCAGAACACTTGTATGATGCCTAAATACCAGTGTTTATTGATTTCAGATTATAACCTTAGCTGCATTGGGCTATGGGGAAATATGCTAGCTACCAAACTGGCTTCGCACACGCAGATTCGCCACTAAATCTCAGTTATTCATGCGGTAACGTCAATCCCGATTGTTGTGCGTAGAACATGTATTTCCGAGTGTGTAAACTAACGTTAACGTGAGCTGGCTACCACAGGAAGTTCATTTCATTATTGAAATGTATAAAATGAGCTGCTAGCTGTTCCAGCAAAACAAACCAAGTTTATGGTGTAAACTAGATTAAATCATTACCGCACAGACATCTCTATTACTAAGGCTACGTTAACAATTAGCCGATTAGCTTTCGTCACAATCTATTATTTTAAGCCAAGTTAACGTCAGCTGACAGATGTCGAAAAATACAGTTGGTAAATTTGCGTAACGTTAGCTTACCTAAACGTAGCTAGTGTATCTGGCATGTTTTTTTATTTATTTTTGTTTTATAAACAACGTTAACTAGCTAGTTCAGCGGTTTTCAAAGTTCGGTCTGCTGACCCACCTTGTATACTGGTTGTTGTAACGTTAGCTAACTGAATAATTGTGGTGGCAGGTATGCCATCCGCCAAGTTACGGCTTGTTGGGGCATGGTCCATACAGCACCGTGAGTTTGCCACTTTTCAAGGTTTCGTAGGCTACATGACCAGAGACTTTTAGCCCTTAAAAACATCTTCTGTACGTTCTGACCTAAAGTAACACATAATTCAGGTACAGCTTCACACATCCACACCATAGAGTACTCAAATGTGTACGTCAGACGTGGGCGGAGTCTGGTTAGGAAGTAAATTCCCTATGACAGATAGAACAGGGCTGCATTCGAATCCAATGTAACACGCCCTCTTCCCTTGCTGTCTACCCTCGAGGGAGCTATCTTGTGATGCAATTTGCTACAGGCAGCAAGCAAACTTAAAATGTGCTCTACAAGGGAGGATTGACGAGAAACAAACAAAAACGGAACCGAACCGCCCTCGCAACATTTCAACACCATAGAGTTGAAATGTGACCGCTACATAGTTCTGTGGTGGTGACCGCCTATTTTTTCCATGTGAAGCATTGCATTGTGGGATTCCCTTCTTGCTGGAAGCTTGCATTTTATACCCTTGGTGGAAGGGGGTTAAACGAGGGAGCGAGGGAATATAATTGCTCCCTTTCTTAAATTGGATCCGAATCACACTTGGTGTGGCTGCCATATTTCATCCTGGCATTTTGGGGATTCCCCCCTCGAAGCAAGGGAAGGGAACGACAGGAAGAAAGGATACATTTCGGATCCGAACACAGTCCTCGTTTATCTTCCCTTTCACCGAGGGTATAAAATGCAAGCTTTGTCATATTTGGTCATATTTCAGTTCAATGGTGTTGCATTTCCGAAATGTTTTTTGTCCGGAGGGAATTATGGGACGTCGAGTTTAACAGTGGCAGCACTGGTATATTCACAACAAAATACTAAAACGTAAAATATACTCTTAAGCTGGTCCAGAAAAACGACATATTTTGTTATATTGAACAATCCAGGAAATTGATGGTAAGACATAATCACTAGAAATGGTTTAAAAGTAAGTTTTAGCTAATGTCTACACTCTTAATGAATGGTTTACTTTTGAAAACTGTGACGTAGTCACTTGAGTATTTTTCTTTTTCCTCCTTTTTCTCTTCTTCTTCTTTTTCATTTTTCTCCTCCTGCTGTTATTCCATGACCTCAAAGAATAATTATCCCCATTGGATAACATCTGATCTGCCAATGAGAATATTTGATAAAAATAGTCTCATCTCAAAGTACACTATCGCTACATGCTCTCACTATCGTGATGGCGCCCATAGCTTGGTGGTTACCGCAATGGACTACCCCACTGGAGACCCGAGGTTTGAGCTTTTCCAGTTCACTAGTTAAATTTATTTTCAACAAAAATTATGTGCACATGTTATGCTTTTAACATGAAATAAATTGAACAATATTAACTGTGGCCACTAGGGTATCTGCCGAAGGGGTTAAACAGAGGTCAGTAAGCCGTCATGGTAATAGATAATTACATTTACTAAGCAACACAAGCACGTATGCTAGCAGCATAGAACATACAGTAGGCTACATTAATGGGGCAAACATGTCTGGATAGGTTTGTAAAATTCAATATTTAGGTCATTTACTAGGTCTCAATATCTCCATTTTTATTTGTATTTTATTTCTACATCCCCTTTTCTCTATTATAAATTATGTTTCTTCGTATAAATGTCTGTTTGTAAATTAAAATGTTATAGGCTATACTGCTCGAAACATTTCTAGCAGCATAGGACATTTTTAAAATGTACTTTTATAAAATATACTTGACAACCAATTATAAACATATCCTTTCTAGGGTCTAATGTTTTCTCAGCTGTTTAACACATTCATTGAAATGTATTCTTCAATTTTTTGACATTTAAAGTTTGAATGGCCACATTATTTTGATATGATATGGCATGATTAAAAAACACAGGGCCAAGTTACATGAAATAATGTGGGAAAGATTGGGTAGCATTGCTTTGGAATAGAGCTAATTTTTATTTGTGTGAGCTATGATAGCCAATATTGTTTGTTGTAACTTGGCCTCATTGTGATATCAATACTTAACAGCTGGCATAGTTTTTGCAAGTTTTAATTAATCACTTAGACAGTGCAGCCTATGCATGAGTGACTTGGCATTTTTGTACATTGAAAACGTTTTTGTTGCGATTCAATACTAAGCACATATCATGTAAACAGCCTTTAAAAGTGAAAAACCATTGCTGTTTTAAAAAATTGTTCCTGTATTCATAGAACCATCCCATACACACTTTTACATCCTGAACATATACACCCTTATATTTAATTAAATAAATTAAAATGCATGCACCGAGGCTTCATTGACGTAAGTCTGCAGTACCCGGGAAACTCTTAAGTTTCACTTTTGATTTCCTGGCATCTGTGTAAGCCCGTTGGTGGGCAAGCAGCTAGTACTGTTTTCAGATGAGATGAGGGAGTCGATACACACACACACGTCTAAGAAAGATCTTTTGTCTCCTTAATCCTTCAGTGATGTTTCACATGCATCAGGACAGTCCCCTCATGCAAGTTCACGTAAGTATTGATCATTTAAATTTCTGCTCGAATTAATACCAGCATAACTGAGTAAAAACTGTCTAAATACGTTACGCAGTGAGACTTTGTGGCAGCTCAACTGACAATGACTGCAGTAGTTGATATTATGTCAATCAGAAGTGTGATTTAGCATGATGTTAATATTGCTGGATATTTTATGAAGTGTACATGGAATCTACACTTAAACTTGTATATGCACAATACATAAAATTGATGCACTGTTTAAGAGTTCAAACACATTTTTCCTGCCTTTTAGGAAGCATTTGTGGATTTAATAAGTGGACGTACTGGCAGATATAACGCATTAGACGCTTTTAACGGTGGGTTTTTTGGTAAGTCTTTCAGAAATCTGTAGATGAATATCTGTAGTAGATTTGCATGCGCTGTAGGGACATCATGGATTTCGATTGCGTTTCTCTGTTCTCTTTGCTAAGGTTTCAGTTTCCATTAAATCTTGGATAAGTGGTTTAAATTTTTATCAAGCACAGTGATGTTGTCCTCAAGACAGTACAATTGATTATAGGGCAGTTCTATTTAAGTGCAAATTATTTAGAAAAGTTTTAGGGTGTGAACGGAACATTAATATTAAAGTGTTTGAGCATTTCCCTTTGTTCAGATGCTTCTTTGTGATGGGACCCCAAAAGGAGTATATCACAGGTGGAAAATAGCAGTACACTGTTCAAATGCAGAATCTCTTCAGGTCATTACCTGGAAGTGTTGGCAGGAAAGCTAAAATAGTGCACAAGGAACACAAACGTGCTGTACAGTGGCCTAGATATCAGCTAAAGAAAGATTGTGTTGTCTTTTGGTGGCCCGCCTGCTGTTTGCCTTCATGTGGCTGTCTTAGGACTCGGATCTTTACATATCTGTGACTGAAAAGGCAGTGGTTGTGCTCATTTAAAATGGCATTTTTTCCCCTCAATATGTCTACCCATCCATTTGAATTCCAGATATTGGCAATGTGTTTGGAGAGGAGGAGGACTATGCAGATGATGACAGCGATTATGAAGACCGTAAGGATAAAAAAGAATTTTGTGGGTTCCCCAGGAATTTTTTGGACCATGGTCCACCAAGGTCTAGGAGTCCAAACACAATCCACCCACCATACAGGCCCGGTCTTCGACAAATTATGCAAGAGGTGAATGCCCGCAGAATGTTTATGCCGATCAATAAGTGTGTATTGTGGGGGAAAAAACATCTTAAAAAGTTTCTTCAAAAGTTTTTTTGACGGAATAGACATTTGTATTTATGAGCAAAATCAATTTTACTTTGATGTATTGATGGAGCACTCTAGCACATTATTTTATGCAAATGAGGGAGTGGTAAAAACTTGTTGAGTTCTGTATTGACACATGGGGAACCACTCACTTGTGTGTGTACAGTATATGTATATATATATATATATATATATATATATATATATATATACACAGTATATATATACAGTGCCCTCAACTATTATTGGCACCCCTGGTAAAAATGAGTAAAAAGGGTTATTAAAAATTCACCCTTTGGTGAATTAGCTTAATCTCACACTGAAAAATGAGAAAAATCCAACCTTTAATTGAAGTACATTTATTATGAGAGAAAAAAAATCCCTCTAGAAATAATTATTTTTCACAAAACCACGGGCACTGTATATACATACATATAATATACATACACGGGGTGGACTAAATATCGGAAACACCAACAAAAACTGAATATGTCGTAACTAATAATACACCCACCCTATGTACACCCACCCTATGCCTTCAAAACGGTTTCAATCCTTCTAGGAATGCTGTCATACAATTTCTGGACTGTGTGTAGTGGGATATTGGCCCATTGTTCAAGAAGGACAACAGGTCTCCAGTTCTTTGAGGGATGAAGGAGTTGGAAATCTAGTTTGCACTCTGCATTCCAGAACTTCTCATAAAGGTTCAATTATGTTTAGATCTGGTCATTGTGCCGGCCATGGTAGGCATTTGACGTTATCCTTGTGTTCTTGGTATGTTTTTAGCAGTGTGTATGGGGGGGTGGTGGTATCATGTTGGAATATGGGGACACCATGATGGAACAGTGTTTGCACCATAGGGTGCACCTGGTCTTGTAAAATGGTTTCATATTATTTGCCTGTTACATGTCCATGGAGAGCAATTTTTTTAAATGGCTGCCCATACCATTACAGAACCACCACCATACTTAACAGTTGGCAACAGACATTGTGGTTTGAATGCCTCCTTAGGCTTTCTCCAAACATAAACGTGTCCAGATGTATTAAAAAGAGTAAAAGATGACTCATCAGACCATATCACTTTTTTCCATTGCTCAGGGGTCCAGGTTTTGTGTTCCTTACACCATGTTATGCATTTTTGTGCATTAGCCTTGGATACAAATAGTTTCCGAATGGTGGCCCTGCCATAAATATCAGCTTTGTGAAGCTCACAACGTACTGTTTTTGTTGAGACTGGTTCAGATATGGATTGTTTCAATTCTGTGTTGATTTTTAAAGCAGTTGTACTGTGGTTATTATTAGCAACTGTGCTACCAAGTGTCCGTCTGTCCCTGTCGGAGAGCTTTGACTTGCGACCACAGTTATTTTGTTGTGGTTACAAATAACAAGAATTTCAAAGTTTTCAACTTTTGGACCCAATCTCTTTATAAGTTTTCAAATAAAAAGGATGAGGCAGAATCTCAGAGAATGCCAGACTTTTATTCCATACAACGCACAATAACAATAAAAGTCTAGCGTAGTGCCCCTGCAGGGATTATCACAAAATGCTAGACTTTATTCCATACACCACTCAATCAAAGTCCAACCCCTCCGCAGAGACACTCCTCAATGATCAGTTTTAGTTTCACTTTTATACAGTTTTCTTGTCACAAAGTCCCTCCCATTCTCCGCCCATCAGGTGTCTTCTCAAGTTTTTCATCTGTAGGCTCCTTCTATTGGATGGTTTCCAAGCTACCTTGGTTTCCCAAGCTCCCGGCTCCGCCTCGTGAGGAGAGTTCTCAAACTCTCCCCCACAGATCCCCAGTTACCCATCTCCAGCTCCGCCCCGTAGGCCCCTTCCCATGGCATCATCTTGTATTGAGGCCTGAGTAATTATTTTTTATCAGACACCTGGTTTTTCGGACAATATCTAACTAGGGCATCACAATATAATTGTGGTTGTTTAAAAAGTACCCAACTTCTTATCAGACCTTTTGAAAGGCACAAAAAATAAGAACTTTTATTAACTCTATTTTAATTAATATATCACTATGTGCTTCTGTGCTCAATTTGTACTGAAACCCGGGTCTGCTCATTTTGTACTTCAACTAAACCAGGGTCTGACACCATAGTGGTCAGATACCGGGTGCCTGGAGCACCAACTTCTCATCCAATTGACTTTGTAACTGTTGCCTAGGAACGCCTTGGAAGGCGCCCAAGATAACCATTGTTTTGGAACATCTTATCAGACTTACCACAACAACTGTAGCTTTCAGCTCTTTCTAGTCAGAGAGACAGAGAATGTGTTTCTGCTCTGTGCTCTTAATACATTTATACATTCTGTATATTGCTCTTAATACATTCACAGATACACATTCAAATATAATCAATACATATTGTCACAGGTAATATAGTTTACAGGTGATACATATTCAAATATAATCAATACATATTGTCACAGGTGACCAATGGATTTAATGGAATTCCCAACAATTTTTTGCCGATGCTGTTTTTTGGTGTTGGGCATATGTTGTCATAATATTTGACACTGTTCCCCTTGCCACCTTAAATAATAAAAATTCTGATTTTGTGACCGATGCACCTGCAATTCGGGCACCAACTATTTGGCCCTTTTGGAACTCTGTTAGTATCCTCATCTTGCTTTGGAGACTTAACGAACAAAGTGCTGCTGGTTAAACCTCTTAAACAGACACATGCTTCTAATTGGCATTCAAGTGAATAGGAATCACCTTTGTAGATGCTTTTGTAATTATGGTTTAGATGCTTCAAAGTTAAAGGCATTTTCCAGGAGTGTTTCCGATATTTTGTCCACCCCCTGTATATATACTACTCAAAAGAAGTTAAGGGTCAAAGATATTTGTGCATATAAATGTAAGCTAACTAGCTAAATTGGTGACAACTAATGACAAAGTAATTATTTGATGGCTCAAGAACACAAAACAAAGAAACTTTTGATTAGACGCTAGTTTATTGCCCTGATGAAAAAAGTAATGCACCCCCCAAAATGATGATATGATGAATGGAAAATGCTCAGCGATTTCATTGCTAAAATTGGCATGCATGGAATGACACTCATGCAAAACACGTTGTAGGAATTCTGTTCTTTGTACAGTAAAACTCGTAGTTCCAAAGTTTAGGTCAATAGCAATTTAATTACAATGCAAAATAGTCTTCATTACAGTATACAAGATACCGGGTAATAGCAAGGCAGTTCAATCACAAAATAGTGTTGTGTGAGGTACAAGCTTTATACCTCAAACCTGAAATAAAATGCTGACATAGAATGCAGGTTCCTGTCCCTGATTGGGTAACAGGCAAACAAATGGACATTGTATGTGGTGTGGGAGGGAACCAAATAGTTATTGTCACCTAGGTAAGCTGGCTAACTTCCGTCTCACACCCTAGTGGTGCCGTCGTCACCAGGCTTTGTTTCTAACCCCCCTTTGATCATTGAGTAAGGCTGATTGTGTTAGGTGACCATCCAAGAACATTGAAGCAGGAAATGTATTTTTCCTTACAACGTGCAAATGGTGCATGAGGTGTCACAATGGGTGTTTCGAGGCAGTTTGTCAGTTTAGTCTGACTAAGTTCGTGCTTCAAATCCATGAAAAGGAAATCTGGGTTAACTTAAAAAGTTTCTAAAGATAAGTGCAATGAATGCATGTCCCATAATAACATGATGTCTACATGACAACCCAAAGGGGGATATTCTAACCCTATCTGGCTTAAAAAGACATACTTACAAAAATGATCACAAAATTTCCTTTGACCCTTAAATTCTTTTTAGTTGTGTGTGTGTGTGTGTGTGAGATATATACACACACACACACACACACTCGCGCGCACACACACACACACACACACAGTGGGTTGAAAAAGTATTCAGCCCTCTTGGATTTTTCATATTCTGTGTATGAATATTTGATAAAAATGCTTTTTTGCTGGTATTCTACATAAGAAAAACTCTACAATATCAATGTGAAAAGTAAAACCTACAGATTGCAGGCAGAAAATATCGGATTCAGCCTCCTTGCTTCATTGTACTTTAACAGCCATACACGCAAAACATTGTTACAAATTGCACATCAAAATTTGCCCAGATGTCATGTTTAGATTGTATTTCAGGACTTTGAACAATATTGTCTTTTAAAACGTGTGTTAATATTGTCTTTCTTGGTAACAAAGCCAAATCCGTTATGAATACTTTTAATAACTATCAATGAAAGATATCTGATGTGAGCCTTTCCTCTTGTTTCTATGCTTATGAAAGTTTGTTTTGCCCCAGTTAAGTGGTCATGGATGGAGGCGCAGACATGTACTGCATTAAAGTGGAGATCACAAACATTGAAAATGCAACGCTGTCTTTTTTTTCAGCAGGCAGAGAAAAATGCCAAAGAATTAGTAGAGGAAGAGGAAAGACTTAAGACAAAAGCTGAGAAGAAAAAGCTTAATAAATCGGTGAGTACCAGTGTAGCCTATTGCATCGTCATTTCTTCGTCTTCCACAAGTTTTAACTTTCGTTTTACTAGTGTTTGGCTTGGATTGTTTCTCACAGATATAGTTGGTAATATAAACTGGGCTCGAGACAAAGAAGGTTCCCATAAGGCCATTGGATTCTCGGCCAAAGATATTTGGGTGCCAAATTTTTTTTTTTTCTTCCTGTCGAAATATGGCCAAATGCCAAACCTAGATTAAAATCAAAGAAGAAACAAGTCATGCCCATTTTGCCTGCCTCAGCCATCTTATGGGGCTTTCTCACACAGTCTGCTTCCTCTCATGCTACGTCTGATAGCAACAACCTTAACGTTTAATTTTTAGTTATGCTCAATCTTTGAACAGCCATTGCCTGAAATCTCAGTAGCTGTAATATACATTTTTGGAATCTTGTTTACCAGTCATCGTACCGTGACACTCCCTGGTATCGTCCTCGCGTGTCTGGGCATGCGAGGATGTAAATGATTAGGCACCAAGTTTGTTTTATTCAGTGAGCAGTGAGGCCACTTTACATTAGATAATGACGTTGGCACACTACCGAGAAGGTAAAGAAAGTGGTCTTGTACTGTCGTGTGCTGTGTTGTACCTGCTTTGAATAAAGTCGGGCGCAATGGAACTGAAGGTTAGTTTCGCCGTAGAGATAAAAAGGCATGTTATGAAGTCACACTGACGCAGTAGATCTGTTGATATCGGTGCATAATCGGCGAGGTCACTTTTGTGTAAAGCGCTGATGCGGCACACAGTTGTGTAAACATCTAAGCTTGCTGGTGTTTGTATAAGAACCTTGATCCAAGGTTTTAAGATACAGTATCGCCTTTATTTGGTGGGCTCTGCAGAAAGAAGCCCGTGTAGCTTTTTGCGTAGCTTTTGTCAAAAAAACTAAAAGTTCAGCGGTAATTTTTTGGTTAAAAACCTGTTTCTGTTTCCTTGCATTGGCTGAAATCATTCTTCTGAACAAATAGGATTTCCTTAGTGTGAACTGAAGGTTTTCCAGACCGTAACTGACATTGTCTCTTATCAGACACCTGCTCTCTCTTGTGTTGCAACACTTGGCTCGTCATATACGCCAGGGCTCGACATAGTGAGGAAAAAACACCCATCCATCAACATCCATCTCCAAAGCCGAGTGATTTACGCAGTGCATTTAGCGTCTTTATGACAAGTAAAAATAGAAACAGAAAAATAAGATCTTAGTAGTTTGAGCCATCTACATTGAACTATAATTGACAAACTATGCATCTGTAGTAGTGATAGCTGTGCAGCACCGCTTGAAGCCTGAGTTGGGGGTTTCCAGGTGCTAAATTTTCCAGCCTCGCACCAGAACATTACCATCAACATAATTCAGCTGACTGAAGCTGTGCTGTTTACACTGTTAGCGACCTAGCCGCTAACCACGGCTTACTTGGTAACCCTACAGCACCAGCGTGTTGAGTTTGACAGGCAGCACACAGCTATACTGAGCACAGCGGATACATAAATTGTTATTTGTCAATAGTTCTGAATGTGGCTACCTCTGTTTTTTATTTTTACCTGTCATAAAGACGCCAGATGCATTGTGTAAATAACTCCACGTTGGAGATGCCAGAATGTGTATTTCCCTCATTTCACAGAGCTAAGGTAGGAGCTAAGCTAGTGCCTTCCATCTGCAGCCAGCGATGGAGGTAACACAGTTAGCATGCAGTCTGTAGATAACCTTGTACCGGATGCACAGGGGTGAAATTGGTATCAGTCCTCACATCTGATACTGGGTAAGACAATTTCCCAAAAAGTTGGCATAGTCCTTTAAATACTACATAAACCTGAAGGTAGTACTTGTATTTGTTTTGTAACGCGTGACTGCAAATGTCAGTAGCTGTTGACGTGGCCGATTAATTGAAGGTTTGCCTCTGGTGACAAAGCTCATTGGAATTTATTTTATGTATTTGTTTATTATATGCCCAAAGCACAGATGGCAACAAGACTAATTTCAAAACCTGTTTTATTTTTCCCCAAACAGAAACAGAAAGAGAAAAAACGTAAAGGAAAAGGACAGAATCAGGAGAACACGGTTAAAAAGAAAGATGTGGTGAGTGGCATTTCTTTTGAACAGTCACGTTTAACCATTGGTTCTTAATGACCTCATCTGCACTGTTGAGCTGCTTGGCCTTTAGAAGTGAGGATTTTGTTACTTCATTCAATCTTGACTGTTATTTCTATGTTCTTTTAGGTCAGTCCTGAAGTAGAGGACCCTGTTGTGAAGTCTAAATACTCAAATAGTGAGAGCGTGAATGAAAAAAGTGATAAAGAAGCTGCCTGTATACCTAATATTGGGCCAACTGTGCCTTTAAAGAAGGCGCAAGCCAGTGCTGCTTCAGTACGTAATAAAACCAACGGTAATGGGCCATCTGAGGACGAAGAAGAGGAGGAGGAGGAAGAGGACGACATGAACAGCATTGCCAGTGAACTAGAGGTTAGCATACAGTTGTGTAGTTGTATTTTATTATTCTCCTCCCGCCACCCCCAAGCGCAATGTTGTGTCTTCCCTTCCCAGTAAAACTGAGTACAATGCCTGACCATAAATCCCCACCCCCTCCCCTTGTTTTCTTCTCCTTCTCCATCTCCGCCCTGGCCCCGCAGGTGTTAGATATGAACAGCTGTTTTGTATCCAAAGCAGCCACAATAGTGAAGCGTAAGCTGGAGCTCAAGGCCAAACCAGAGAAAAGGGAGGAGAAGAACAGGAGCTCAAGAAAGCCGGAGCCACAGCAGCAGCAGCAGCAGCATAGGCAGCGGCAGGTGGCGGAATCTCCCCAGAGGGAGGTGGAGCAACAGCTGCAACAGCAGCAACAGCTGCAACAGCAGCAACAACAGCAGCAACAGCAGCAACAGCAGCAACAGCAGCAACAACAGCAGCAACAACAGCAACTACAGCAACAACAGCAACTACAGCAACAACAGCAACAACAGCAGCAGCAGCAGCAGCGGGTGAGGATTAAGGTGGGGGTTGAGGATTAAGGTGGGGGGGGCGGCAGGGTTAGCCAGAGCCAGGCACTGGTAGTCACAAAGGGAATCTGAGTATTACTTATCCTGGTTATAGACCACGGTTCTACAACAGATTATATTTTAAACATTTTCCTCATAGTTTAGATTCAGGCTGGAATCATAAATCATATCTGTCTATGGGCCTGATTTTCTGAGACCTTTAGCATGCGCAAAGCCTTTTAGCATACGCACAACGAATAACACAACCAATAAATTGGTGCGAAACGAATACCGTGACCAATCGGACCGGTCGTGTTATTGTTTTTGCGTGCGCTAAAAGATTTTTCACGCGCTAAAGATCTTAGTAAATCAAGCCCTATGTGTATGAATGAAGTCGATGCCCTGTTAGAATATACATACTGTTCTGTGACTAGTGGGAAGTGTGCTGACTTTAAAAAAAATAGTCCTAATTTTTGACACCTGTTTTAATAACTGTGTGTAGACTTGGCAAAGCCATATTTGTTATTAATTTATCGTTTCAGCTTCTTCCCTTAATACTGTTTTTGTTAGCACAGGATCTCATATCTGTATAGACTCTTACCTGCAGCTTGTGTTAAGTAATTCTGAATGGTGAATGAGCATGGTTTGTCAAAGCCGGTGCGACTAACAGTGCCGCAGTTGCACGGTAAACTAAACTATCTCATGAACTCACAGAATGCTGTAGTGGCCAGCATTGAGGATGTTGTCAAAAGAAGCACGGAACTAGCAGGTGAGTAATAATAAACTATTAAGCTGTTAACCCTACTAATCTTAACGCGTCGTCTCTGGCTCTGGTTTTCCACATGAATCTATTGGAGTCATTCTTATTTTGCTAGTACATTACATTGGCTCATGTAGCTGTGTTGTTGCTTTAGTAATCCTAAAAATTTCAGGTGTGTAAAAAAAAAATATATATACAGATGAACCTCGATCCAACGGACACCGATGCAACGGATTCCGGATCCAACGGACCACAATCCGCTAGAGTGAATATCTGGTCCGAACGTTTAAAACTCCCGGGTGAAGCGAACCGAGACCGCTACTTGAGTAAGCGACCGCTTGGCGGCGCGCACGTGTTGTTTACAAGCGTACAAGCGTCGGTTTGCCTGGTTGTTGTGCGCTACATATCTCTTGTTATAGTGATATTTTGCAGTGTCACATTATTCGCTGCAATGGACAAACGGCTTTAACGGACAACTGCTCCCCCCTATTAGTCCGTTGGATCGAGGTTCATCTGTATATATATATATATATATATATTATTTTGTATTTTTTATTATTTATAATTTTTTTTAAATCTTCTTCTCCCCCCAGTTATTGGTAACCAGTTGGGAAATTCTGGACGCTTTGACATGGCAGTGGTTTATTTTACTGACGCTATAAAACACAATCCTAAAGATTTTCGGTAAGAACTTCTTTGGTAAATGCTGCGTATCTTATAAGTTTGTCTCAGTAAGCAGGACATTTTTGAAATCACGCCTTGTAAAAGTAAATGGGTAAGACTTAATCTGCCAAGAGCAATATATGGTTTTGTTGGGCAACAACAAACAGTTTGAAGCAACATACAGTTTGAACATTTTATTTATAACTAATGCAATGTAGGAGATGCGTGTTTGAAAGATCCAGGACGCCTTAATGAGACTGCACTTCTCTCTAATACCAGGACTGCTTTCACATTTGTCCGATTATGTAATATTACATTACAATCATTTCGCAGACACTTTTATGCAAAGCGGCATATAATAAGTGCATACAGAAAGTAATTGAAGCAACTACATAACTGATTAGACAAAGCACATCATTCCCATAACGTGGCAGCTATCCCAAGTAATGAACATTGAATATAGTTCACACAGTAAGCTTCTAAACTATAACAGTTACAGGAAACAAGAAAAAAAAAGAAAAAAAAACACAGGGAACAAGTACTATGAAAAAGGTCCTAGTATGTTTTGGCACATCCTCTTAAGTATAAAATAAAATAATCTTGAGAAAATTATGCATCACTTACATCTCTGTGCTCTTTTGTTTCCACAAAATAGCATATCTGCCCTGCATCCAACATCTTGGTCCTCTGTGCCTGTGTTTTCACTTCCAAAATAGCATATCTGCTCTGCATCCAACATTTTGGTCCTCTGTACCTGTGTTTTCACTTCCAAAATAGTTTGACAGCTCTTTTTATGAAGAGACGTCCTTTATGAATGCTTATAAATCGTTGCGACAGAATATTTTTTTGTGCGCCACCCATGAGGTTTGATATTTTCCCCGTCTCCCAGGTTGTTTGGGAACCGCTCCTTTTGTTATGAGAAGATGCAGCAGTATGAGAAGGCCCTTATCGATGCCAATATTAGTGTCACCATGAGCCCAGGCTGGAAAAGAGGCTTGTATAGGAAAGGACGGGCTCTCGCTGGGCTAAAGGTAACTTTCCTCACCCGCTGGTCAGCACTGCCGGCTTTGGCTTATTCAGCCAAACGGAATGTATTGTCACGGATATGACATGAGATTGTGGGGCAGAAACGTTTTTTAATTTTAAATGACATGTATACACGTTTCTCAAAAGAAAGGAACAGCTACTCATAGGGTGTGTGTATGTGTGAATCCATACATATTTCTGTGTGTACAGTTTTTGACCATGCCATTGGCCCCCTAAAAATCAGACATTACCCGCTAGAAATCGAAGCATGGGCCCAATTGACTCGGGCAGGGGGAAAAAACAAAGTATAACGTTAGTGTTTGCATTGTAAGTGTCTTAACATAACATTAGAACTTATCACATCACCAGCCGAAGCAATAACATTGCAAAACATCAACAGTTAGTCAATGTCTTAATACTCAAACTCGCAATGATTAACATTAGACAGAAGTCTGGAAACGTTCTTCACTGGAATTACATTCAGTTAATTTAGCTGCTAGAATTCTCCCAGAAATGACTGTGGTAAAGGATGCTTATTTGCTCAACTGCTGCACTGGTATTCTGCTGCAAGTGGAGCGTTTCACCTACGTTAAGTCAGTTGGGGTCGATTTTAAAAGCTTTATAATTGAATTAATTCAAAACTTAGTTTGGTATGTTTAGCTTAACAACCTTTTTTTTGTTAAAAAAAAAATAATAATTTCCGATGGAAATTTCACAGGAAGGCTTGCATGCATTTTCACTACACAACTTCAGTTGTGTTTCAAGAGAGACATATATGTCGCACGTGCTACGAAAAAATTGGTCTGTGCAATAAATTAATTTACTGCAGTAGCACCCGTGCGATAGCCTGTGTGTGAAGTGAATCGATGCGCCTCGCTATTCTATTTAGTAGTTGTAGTCTATCGTGCGATTAAAAACCATGTCTGCGTAGAGTCCATACATCCAACACCAAATCCCACAATTCCTATTGAACAATCCCATTTTCCTCATCGAGTCGAGTGAGCTACTTATCTATCTGGGATGACGACAAAACAAAGAGGTATTTTCAAGTCTTAAATCAAAGTAAAGAAGGAGAAGTGCAAAACCAAACCCCCAAACGAGCCCGCGAGGAATCACTGCCAAATGAAAAGGGCGAAACAAGAGAGAAGATTTACAGGTACAATCCAGAGTGGAAAAAGGATTTAGCTAGCGAGCTGGCACTCAAACAAGCTTAACGTTTATTTGGGAACACGAGCTGGCTAGCATAACCAGTATGTTTGTATTTTTCGTTTTTTTACAACTAACTTAGTCATTACCATTTCTCTTGAACGTTTGTATCACAATATACCTGATGGCCACCTCCATTTAATTCATTAGCATATTGATGGTGGACAATTCGAGGGAAACCAGAAAATCTTTGTCTTATATAACCATCGCATTAACGTGCGTGTGTGTGTGTGTGTGTGTGTGTGTGTGTGTGTGTGTGTGTGTGTGTGTGTGTGTGTGTGTGTGTGTGTGTGAGAGAATAGATGTAGCTAACATTACAGATTAGCCTCTGTTAACTAACTTACGACATTTATTCATTTAGGACAGCTTGATCAGAGTGACCGTGATCTCCTACGTGCTCTATATCGCCACCTGGTGTTCTGAAACTACATAGTATACTTTTAATGGGAAAATGCATATACATTCTACATTTTCCACAAATAGCGACTAAACACCTTAAGCTCTGAACTTTGTGGATTTAGAAAGTCGACGGTCTGCTGAGTAGAAATGCCACTATGCGGAGACATCAAGCATAGTTTTTATGGACAAAGCAAAATGTACTTGGCTATGGGGAAATGTATTGTAATAGCGCCCCTCTGGTGGTGGGCTCTGGTACATACATGTGTGACAGACAGACAGACAGACAGACAGAGATCAAATTAGAGTCCCCCTCCACAACACAAAAAGTGGCAAGCAGACATGCTAGATCTGTGACGCACACACAGTTTGTTGTTTTTGTTCTCTTATTAGTGATTTACACACTTTCTCAATTTAAAATACATTTTGTATGATGATATGAATTTAAACTGAGATTTGCACTACTAATTTTAAGTGTAACATATTGATGTCTTGTATTCAGTTGTTATGTCCCTGCAATTTTCCATTATGGGCAAATAAAGAAAAAATGTTTGTCTGAAAGCATTTTTTGTTAAGGTTTGGATTTTGTGTGCCCTGTATGCAACATTCATGGTGGTTGTTTTTAGAGATTTTAGAGACATTTTATACTCGTGCTACAAGTTTTTGGCCTGTGCTACAAAACTATCAACCTCTGTAGCACCAGTGCTATGTGCAAAAAAAGTTAACGTACAGCCCTGTATGCTAACCCCCCTCTGCCTCACCATCACTATACTATACTATACATCTCCCACAGAGATACTGCGAGGCAGCGGAGGCTTTTAAGGAGGTTCTGCAGCATGACATCACCTCGAGCGACGCTGCACAGGAGCTGATGCGCGTGCAAATCATGCAACTAATGGTAACCGCCGCCGTCGCCGTCGCCCCACCAGAGTTCTCGTCTTCTCCTCCGTCCGCACCGACGGCTCAGTCACGCAACGCACACTCCGTTGTGCCGTTTTGTATTCCATCCGCTTTTAGTTGTTTTAGTTTTCCTTAAATCCGTTTTTCAATGTAATTTATGGAGAACTCTCGGTTGTGATTACAGTCCAGTCCAACGTGTGCTCCATCTGCTACTGTGCATCTCCAGGAGGCTATATTCCATTTAATCTGACCATAGTATGCTTTTATAACTCACATTTTACCTCTGTGTTCAACAAAAAAAAATCTTCACCAACGTGTATTTTATTTTATTTTATTTGATCTGAGACCGTAGTCTGCTGCTGACAGCAGGGTCCTGTTGACATTGTCGTGTTGAAAAAAACTATCTTCCCACAGGAAATGGGTTTCTCGCGAGAGCAGAGCTCCAATGCGTTGATAATCCATGGAACGGTAGACAAAGCTCTGGAAGCCTTTTCCAATATCCAGGGTAAGAACACAGAGCAGAGCCCACTTCCTTTTCGTCCGTCACATAAACGGTACCCTCCTCCTTTTGGTAGGTGGGAGGATCTATACCCAAACAATTGTAGGTCCTACAGTAGTACTGGCGTTGGCTGGTCCAGTAGCAGGATTTCAGTGCAGGGATTTAAGCCCTGTAGAAAATGTGATGTGAAATGTTCAAAATGGTAGCATTTGCTTGATCAGACCTCAGGAAAACCCAGGTTTTGGGACATATTTCATGGCAAATGAGTCTTTTAAATCGAATTATGGTTGTTGGAACAAAAGTGCCGGACTTGTGGTACCTCACATTACAGGTTACCCTCGGTAGGCTGATAATTGAGAAATCCGAGCTGATGCGGGTTTGCTTTTCCATAGTGCCATTTTACAGCACCATCAAGACTTGACTGTGGCTCCTTGTGTCTTCACAGATGAGAAATTTGGCAGCAGCAACCCCCCACTGGCGATTGCAAGCCAATCGGCTGAGGGGGCATGGGTTGTTGCAGGGCTGAAGGCCCAGCCCCCAGTCAACCTTGCGACCAAACCGCAAGCCCAGCCCCCAGTCAACCTTGCGACTAAACCGCAAACCCAGCCCTTATCTTACCCCAGACCAATGAAGTCCTGCCCTGCCAAGTTTGAACCAACACCGTGAGTCACGATCCACTTGCCCGGTCTTGTGTAATGTTTGAATTTTTGTATTTCGTGATTGCATATCCGTTCGTAGTCTCACTCAGTGTGTCACCGGGAAAATATGTAACGGCTGATGGATATGACACTGCTGATCAATTAAAAACAAACAAACAAACAAAAAAACTGTTCAGAGTCTCTTGTCATGATCCTAAGCACTGGTAGCACAGACCCACAACACATAACACTTCCCCCCCAATCGGCCTCAAGTACGTCCAGAGTGTTCAGTGTATGTAGGGTAAATAAATGCGTGCCTTGTTGGGTAAACCTGGGCAAGATGGAAGGTGATATTCCCTGGTATTCATTCCGCTATTTCATCCCCAATAGAGAACTGTTCCCTGTGTGGGTTGGAAACCTGGTCCCTGCTGTAACTGAGAGAATGGTGCACGAACTGTTTAGCACGTAAGTCGCCAGTGTTCATGTGGACAATTACAGCTCGTAAAAAAGACAGTGAGTGAGTGAGTCTTGTGTCAGGGTTGTGCAAAAAGTAATGAAAAATATCCTCAAAATGGATTCTGTGTCATAAGATACAATACTATGCACAATAATGAGTGTAAACACTATTGGAAAACTGCATCTGCATTTATTTTTCATTGATGGGTAAGGCTCCCTTGTTCAGTGTTTAACATAAACTGAGTTGGTTGTATAAAACTGTTCTTGGTCGCTGTAGTCTCTCTCCTTACTGTGCCTCCATTTTTATTCCTGACCCCACAGTGTTGGGCCCGTTCACAGTGTCAAACTGCTGCCGGACAGACGATGTGCCTTTGTCAACTACACCAGAAAACGCAACTGTGAAACTGCCATCTCTGAATTCCATGTAAGTGTGTGCATGTGTGAGTTTCTCAGGTACCCAAGCACGGTCAGAAATCTGGTGCTTATTTTAGTTTGAAAGCACGTGGCAGCATCGGGCTGGATTTAGCCGATTGCTATTCCTGACTGCTGGTGCTTGCGATGGAGATTTTATTTGAAAATGGTTATTGACATCTGATGCATCATCGTGTTTGCGTTGAGAAGCTGGCTTTGCCTGTTACACTTCTCCTGACGGTCACCATCTTTTATTCTGCAGTTCAGAGAGTTGAAGGGGGGCGTGATGTACGTTCGCTACCCTGATCGAATCCACACACACTTAGGTGTGTCCAAGTCGGCCCAACAGACCCCCACAGAGTGAGTACAAATCATTGAGCACCATCTGAGGCACGCATCCACAAAGCCATGGGAAACGTGTAGAACGTCAGCTCTTGCTAGCAACGGGGCAGCATGGGCTCATTCTTTGCAGCTATGGGATGCCTCACAATCCTGTGGTTTCAATCGCAGTTGCGTATCGGTTGCAGTTGGTTGTCTGCATTTGATTTAAAAAAAAAAAAAAACAAGCCATGAGGTATTGCCAAGGAGTGTTGCTCCCTGGAAGTGTAGCATTGCCATCTTCTAGAACAAACATTTGTATTCAGCGGTGTTGATGTGGCCAACGTAACTGATCCGTAGCGTAAAGGAAAGCGAATGCGGTACAATGGGTGACCGAATGTACCCGGGAATAATGTCTTTCCTGGACTTTATGGCAGTCGGTTATTTTGCTTGCTATTCAGCACCTCCTCTCTCTTGCCTTTGCAGGCAGTCAGATGAGTGTTTCTACTGGAGGACCGGCGGGTGCATCAAGCAGGAGAGGTGCACCTTCAAACATATTCCCAGCCACAAGGGCATCGATAAGGGGAAAGGCTAGCTCGCACCCTGAGTTGGCCTTCCTCTTCCCTATAGACCCGGTCAATGCCTTTCTGACCTAGAAGAGTCTTCATGGCCCTGTGATCTTCAGGTTATTCTTTTGCCCGGATAAAAAAAAGGAAATTGGTGACGATGCATAGCAGCTGGGAACGATGTACTTTCAATGTAATGGGCTACAGGCTTTAAACCTCTGCGTCTGGCCTACTTTGGTAACAATTCTTTTTATTTTACTTTATTTAAAAAAATATATATTTCTCCCAGCATCTTAATTGATCTCTCAGCAACAAAGTAAATTGGTTTAAAAATGGGGCAAATACGGAATTTAACATACCTTTTGGCCAACTGTTTTCACTTGACATTTAAAACGGATCTTTATTTACCACTGCCTAAGTCAGTGTAAAGGAATGCTGTCAAGTTACTGGAGATGCACAACTGTGGAAATTGTGTGCACGCAAAGAGTATTTAGGTTTCGGTTTAGGATTAGGGATGACTTTAGGTAACCCGCGTAATTACTGTAAACGTCAGATCAGCGGTTTGCCGTACCATTAAGGTATTATCAAAGGGTATTTCCAGGGCGCTTCAATAAAAATGGCAACTATTAATAATACGCCATACAATTTTTATTTAGCATTCGTATCTAAATTGTACTTTAAGTCTTATATTTTCTAGGGGATATCTGAAAGCGAAGCCCCAGGAATGTTTTTAAGAAGAACGAAAAGTATTTTGAAAATGGAAAATAAAAGCATGTCTGTTTCACCAAACCAACCATGCCATGGGTTGCAGGCATACATATCACTAAAGCTGTTATTCCACTCTAAGCTGTTATTCTGCTTTGAAGGAATGCGAAAGAAGAACCTTGTTCACAGTTTAACTGAATGAGCAACTAATGACAGATCCTTGGTTTTCTCCACTACAACTAAATTGGAAGATGACTTGGAAGATAGTTGGGTTCTGTAATAGTTCATAGACTTACTTACCTTTGAATAATTGTTTTTAAGAGAGAATTTTATTTAAATTATTTTTTTCCCCCTGTGGTGTTACACATTCCATTGGGTATTTTATAAAATTTTGGATGACTTGGACCAAAAATAAATATATGTGCGTATCATCTTTTTTTTTATTTTTTAAAGGTTTTTAGGATCACTGAAATTTTACAAATATTTTGAGCACCAAAGTTGCCTGCATCTGTTGAATGCAATTTAATGGTCAGTTAATTCCTGTTTCAAATCACTTTTGGCAAATAAAATCCATTTTTGTTCCCTGTAAATAGATGTTAGGAATTGTACTCATTACTAAAAAGCTTATTTGTGATTAATATGTGTACTTAACAAAAGCTTCTCATTTTGCCATTCTTAGCCTCGTCCTCAAGGGAAAATTGTTTTTAATTTTTATTATAATCTTTTTAAAATTTTAATTAAGTAAGCCCTGACTTTTTAAAAAGAGTCAGTTTTTTTTTTGGAGGATGTCTATGTAAATTTATCATTATTATTTTTTCCCCTTTTGTTTTTCTTTCACAAGATCAACAATATTACTGAATATAACAAAATAATAATAATAATAATAATCATCATATACACATATATACACATATATACATACACATGCACATAATAGTGATAACAGTAACAAAAATAATTAAATGCATAAAAATAGAATACAATAATTATCAACAGTCTATCTTTCTCCCCCCTTGCGAGTGAATGTCCTTCTCTCCCTCCAGTCCAAAAAGATACTCTGTTTTTAGAACAATTGATTTATTTGAAAGATGTGTGAGAGTCAGATTTATTTATTTATTTTTAATCCCCTCTTCCATTTGCACTAAATGGGTACATGCCAGTATATTCCCCCAAGTAGGCATACATGACAAGGTGAGATCTGGTTATTTGAGAGGGAAGTTCCATGAACCTCATAATGGGTGGATGTACAATGAGTGAGCTGTCGATCACTGAGATGTGAAAATGCTTTGTTTTCCACCTCAAACCGCTATGATTGGTTCTAATCGGTGAGCTACTGATGGCATGACATTTTTGGTGTCATGATGCCTTAACTAACAATTAGTAATAACAGCATTTTTCATTTTCTAATTTAATTTTATAATTTTTATGAAGCGCCATAGAATCACGCTGGGAACAGTTCCTCTGCAGATGTCTTCTGTGTGTTTAGAGCGAATGTCTATATATTTTAGGTGGACTTTATCACGCCTCTTTTTTCCCCCTTAAAGTTAGATCAGGACCAGAGGAGCATTGTTCAAGATGTCTTTAAAATATTTACTGAAAATCCATGGAAGTCATAGGAAGCAGTTAAAATAAACGAATGTTCCTGAAAATTCTATGGATCTTATTAGACAACTTTCCATGTAGTCGGCAAAGGTATAACTAAAGTCAATTTTACTTGCAAGCTGAAATTCTTAGGTCATCAAACAATTAAAATCCATTAATTATTCCAGTCAAAAAAATGCAAAAAAAAGAAGACTAATCGGATATCTCCTCTGTATTTACAGGAATGTGTAATTAGGATTTACCAATGGCATTTTATGTGGGCACTTATTTAAATGGTTTTTTGAAGTCTTAAAGAAACAGGCCGTCACTATTAATTATTCCGGCTTTCCCAATGTTTGAATTGGGGAATTGTGAAAGAGTCTTAAGTCCAGGTTCACTTTGGCCTTAATGTTGAGTGTTTATTACATTATTGCACATTTTTCATTTACTGAACTTCTGATATACACATATATATATATGCTTCTTTTTTACCGATGGATAGACTGAATACAGATGTCATTCACAGTGATTACAACAGAGTTGCCAAGCATATTGAAGTAATCAGTTTGCCAAAAGTGGTAACATTTATACCCCTCTGGTTGTTTTAAGAGTATTTCTTCTTAAAGGATGTTAAGAGAGAATTTGTTCCAATGTAACATGCACATGTTCTGCCAATAAATTTGTTAGTTTTAGTCGTGGATGACTGTCATGCTGGGTGTAATCTGATTTGTTTGTGGGAATGACACCAATGTAACTTGACTATTTTTTAGATTTTTGTACAACCAGTTTCTTGCACTGCATCAGGGACACAAGTCTTAAAAGTGTCATTTAAAAATTTAAAATAAAACTTGAAAAATTAAGATTAAAAAAATAAAAACTTTAATGTGTATTTTTTATTACTAGCTATATTAATTTGGTTCCACATTGCCACATTATCAGGAGGGGGGGGGGGCATTAATAATGACAAGACAAAAGTATTGCAACAAAAATACCAATTTGTGAAACTTGTTTGTCAGGTTCTATGCACACAAGTTCGCAGTACTTAAGTTCTGTTCATTCTGCAGTAATTACTGTAAAAGTACTATCCGTTGTCTTGGAACAACAACAAAAGTTCTGAGGTTTGTATATAACAATGGTAGAAAAGGACAAGTAGTTACTCATTGTATTTTTAAAAAAAAAAATTTTTTTAATTTTTTTTAATGTGGTGCCCACTGTGGCGCTCAACACGTCTAATTCCCGCTCTAATTTGGAATTTCCAATTATCTGCAACCGCGGCCGTGTTCATGCATGAACCCCACTGCCGGTTCGGGAGAGTGTAGACATCCACAGTTCTCCTCCAAAACACATGCTGTTACCAGCTGCTGCTTTTCACAAGTAACAGAAGTTAAAAAAATTTTTTTTTAAAAACAACCCCAATCATACTGACTGCGCCTAGTACTTCGATTCGTATTAGCCTTTTTAGGGTTGTTTTTAAACGTTCTTGTTCCTAGTTTGAAAATGCACTCTGGATAAGAGCGTCTGCTAAATGTCTATAATGTAATGTAATGTAATGTAACAGGTAATTTATTTTGGCCCTAATATTACAAATATATATATGCAATATCTCATCAAAGAGCCAATTGTTGAGCATATTACTATAAAGCACAACTGCCAATGAAGTATAAACAATATGGTGTGAGTGATGTCACTTTGTGGTTACGTCAGAATTGTTCTTGACAAAACTGTTGAGTTATTGACACCGGCCACTGTTCCCAAGCATATTCATTTTATCAGTTTGCCAAATGTGCCTTCAATTTATTCCTTTCTGTGTGTTTGAATAGTATTTTCTCTTAAGGAATGTTATAAGAGAATTTGTTCCAATGTAACATGTAAACGTTTTGCCAATAAATATCTTATGGATGACTTCCATGCTGGGTGTAATCCGATGTTTGTGATGACGTATAACTAAGTATTTCGGAGTTTTTTTGTACAACCAGTTTCTTGCAGCATGCACAAGACTTCAAAAAATGTTATAAAAAAACCCTTAAAACTTTATAAACGATAAATATATATATTTTTTATTACTAACCATATTAATTTGGCCCCAAGTTCGTTACATGTTTAAAATGTTACACACTTTGTAACCAGGTTTTCTTGTGTTTCTACCGCAGTGGTCCCCAACCCTGTTCCTGGAGATCTACCATCCTGTAGGTTTTCACTCCAACCCTAACAGAGCACGTCCCACTCAACAGCAAGAGATCTCTTTGAGCTGCTAATTAGTAGAATCTGGTGTGCCAAATTATGGTTGGAATGAAAACATGGTCCGTGTCCGAATACGACCCCTACACCCTTTTGAGGGCGCATATTTGAGTCCACTTCGTCAAAAAGCTTTTGAGTGGCCGACATTTTCTCACAAATTAATTAATTCTATCTTCATTCATAATCTACACTTTGTACCAATCGTCATATGTTAACTGATTAAAATAATATTACAAACTACTTCTTCACTAGTTTGGAAAGAGTTTTGCGGGATTTATTTCGCACACTGCTTGCAAAGTGATGGGACGGGGCCCATAGGGACTGGGG
Organism: Ilyophis sp. 1 JC-2022; assembly: GCA_022702515.1. Lineage (NCBI taxonomy): Eukaryota > Metazoa > Chordata > Actinopteri > Anguilliformes > Synaphobranchidae > Ilyophis > Ilyophis sp. 1 JC-2022. The sequence continues at coordinate 19,723,808 of CM040400.1, read as the reverse complement.
TCTCAGTGAACCGGGGACAGTGGACAGGGAACAGTATTCGTCGTATCCGGTCACGGCCTTACAGGGCGGTAGGGGACCGCTGTTCTAGTGTGTTTCTCATCTTCAGGCCTATGTGGATGCATGGATCAGATGTGACCAAGAGAGGGCAGTGTTTCATTAAATTTTGCTCCTTGTCTTGCACCGAAAATAACATCAAGGGTAACCCTTTATACAGTCACTTAATTTTGTATCCCTGTATCATTGCACATTTACACTGGAGCAAAATTGTTGGCAAACTGCCCTCTAGCTCATCAGTGTTGATAGTTACAAGAAGATTACTTGGGAGTAAAGCTCCCTTAGCGATAAAGCACTAGCTCTTTAGGGCTCTGCCCATAACAAGTAGGGCTACTGTGCACTGATTTGTGTTAAAATCAGTTCCCCAGGGGTAAATTAGACAAAATACTGAATTAGTCAAAATATTTGAGAATTTGAAACGTTCAGCTGTTTACAAAAAATATATTATTTATATATAGTATAAAAATGTTATGTTAAACTGAAAGCTTAGCTCAGAGGAGATTGTGATGGTAGTACAGATTCTATAAGGCAGCAGCTGAAGGAGAAGAAATCCAGACCAGTTGACAGTGAATTCGTGAAACATTGGTGCACAGCAAAGTGTTATGAGGTGGGTGATCAGGGAAGATGAATTGCTTCCTGGTGTTCTACATTAGGAGGCAAATCAGAGGCAAAGTAATGCTTTAGATGTTGTTTTCTTTGGACTAATGTGAATTGGGCCCCATGGCCCTTGAATGCTGTACATTAGCGTTAATGTGAAGGAGCGATTTGTTAGCAAAGCCTCTATTGTGGTAAATGAAGGGATGAGGCGCCACGGCCTAGCAGAGAGCAGTGGTGCGAGAAGCACTTCTGTGTAGCAGTAACTCGTGCCCCAAATCTTTTTCTCCTCTTTTCACTTCAGTGAGTGCAAGAGCATCCAGGTTCATTAAACCATTTTCCTGAATGTTGTGGGTCGTCCAAAGTATTTTGGACTCGCACCATCTTAGTACCTCATCGGTTGTCCTGGTGTGTGCCTCGGCATAATTAACGTGGCTTATTTGCTGTTAGAATGTTTGTGTATCACACAAAGCTACAGTCTCGGGAAAATAAACTCCCTTCAAGCCAGAAAATAGGAATCTTCTTTTTTCAGAAACAGTTGCTCAGGGTACTTATATGTTTAGCTTATTTGTCTGTTTTACATGGGTTGTTTTTGAGAGAAAAGGCTGTCAATGTTGTTCTTTTTTTCAGGACTTTTTTTTTTTTTTTTTTGGGGCGGGGGGGCGGTGGGGCGGTTCGCAACACAGGTGGTAAATCCAGGGGCCAGAAATTAAAAGTTTGCCATGTTTTTCTTCTACCCATTAACTCAGCCAGCTGATTTCTCTAATTACCTCTACCTCCTGGCTGAATAATTCTGCTAATGAGCAAATCCAGGTGATTGTAACAAAATACTGGGGAGGACTTTTACTTTCTGAACCTGGATTTTCCACCTCTGCTTCTCAACATAGACACCACTTAAATGTGTCTTTCTGTTGCGCCTGTCTGACATGAGCACAGTGAGTCCTTCAATGCACACATTATTAAGAGGAAGAATGAGAACTTTATCATGTAGACATTTGTATCGGTTTGTTGTAACATGAACCAACTTGCATGAGAATATTGATGAAAATGCAACATTCTTAAGGTATTATTTCCAGTTGAATTCATTCAGTTCAAGTTAACTGACATTTGTAACCATTTTTAACAAGTTCTGAGTTTTGTTAAAAATTATATATTTTTAAAACTTTAATTGCCTTTAATCTGTGAAAGTTTGTTTTTCTGCCCCCCGTAAGCTGCTTTTCAACAAATACAACTCTCAGTGATAGAAAAATGTATAATTGCTGTTTTCCTCTGTGAGTCATACAAGTGGCCTGCTGTTAGTTTACGGCTGTGGGAAAACTTCTGCAGATCAAAAGACTATCAAAAGCTCTGCAAACGGGGACCGAATGAGTCATAGCATCCCAATGGATTGATTTGAAAACCAGAAATTGACTTTTTAAAATATATTTTTTTAGGGCGCACGAATGTGTTAATGAAGGCAAATAGCACAGAAGATAGTAAAGCTTATTTTTTTGTTGTCATTTGAGTCTTTTTGTCGAGGCACAAATTCACAGGCGAAACTCCGTGCTACGGCCACTGGAAACACAGCCAGGAGCTCAGAAACAATTTTGGACTCTGGGTTTCTTATTTGATGTTGCTTTCACGGTCCTGGATTGCCGCTAAGTTTATCGCATTGTTAGCGTCGGGCTTGTTTGTCACGTGGCTTCCCGCCGCGATGTTGCTGTAGCCTGCCCTGTTGCAGTCGGGGGGTGAAGCCACCAGAAATGCTTCCGAGAAGCCTACCGGCTCTCCGTCAGCCTATTTTAACGCGCGCAGCTAGTCGTGCTTTCAGGGGCCAGGGGGAGCTCAGACGCTCGAGTGCGGGAATGTCGCGGTGACCTCACTCTGCCATTCTCTTCCATCCATTACTCTGAACCAGGACTCGCCAGCCGAAAGTCCTAGAGGACGGCAGAATTCAGAGTGACCTTTCAACAAGAGGCCACTTTACACCTGGTGAGCCAGGGCATGTAATTTCTTCTCATGCTACCTTTAATCCACTGGCTGAGGAGCTACGAGACTCCATCCCGCCCCAGGATATTTCCTCTAAATTAATCCAGGAGGCCCTTTTCCCACTTAGCTGCTGGACTCTGCTGTTAGTATTCCTGGGGATAGGATCACTTGCACAATGTGTTTTTTTGTACTTGTTTATGTTATATTTAATTTGTGCCTTTTCTTTCCGCTTTTTTCACTCTCAATGAGGCTGGCTATGTTCTGACTAGGCTTTGGGGTATCTTTAGCGAGCTAGGACATTGAAACAGGGAACAGCAGCCTCTGGGAAAAGGTACATAACGCTTCCTTAAGTGAAACGGTTTAACCTCTCCACTCCACCTTGGTTCTGGGATGGTTAGTCATTTAAGAAGAAACCCTGCCGGATGGTAGACCTTGCCCTACAAATATCAAGGAGCCCACAACAAAAGCAAAAGCCAGCGAATGAGCGGCAGGGAAATACTATGCCGCGAGGGGGCTTGTCCTCCCCACAGCTGTGAAACAACGGCTCCGGGGAATTATGGGTAAGATCCGCCGACCTATCCGTGAAGCGTTCTGATAAATCGGAGCACCTGCGTCGTCCTAGGCTCTAGCCTGGGCCCATTTTCACACTGGGCCCCTCCATTTTTCCAGCAGGGTCCAAATGAGCTTGTTGACAAACTAATGTGCTGCTTTAGTTCCCCTGGGACACTCTCTGGCCCTGCAAGCCCCCAGTGATGTACACACATGCAAACCAGAAACGCGTTTACCCACGGCATGCCTGGGTTGCTACTTCTATTGATCTTGCCTGTATGACAGCTTTGTGGGAATTGACCTGGAGCAAGCCTGGGTGTGTGTGTCTGTGTCTGTGTGTGTATATGCATTTACACATTTATTATTACTCTGTATGCGTATATGCCTGTATATGTACAGTATACGTGTTTGTGAGTGTGTGTGCGAGTTTGACTTTATGTTTGTACGTTCACGAGTATACTAAAGTCTACGTACATGTATGAGTACTGAGTGTCTCAGTCTGGACTACGTATCCTCCCTGTTTGCGTAGTGTCAAACTCCAAGGCTGCAGCGGGCTTTTGGGGAGGGGATGATGGGGTGGGGTGGGTTGGGACGGTAGAAAATGAAGATAAACGGCAGGCAGGAGACAATCGAGGGCCTGCGGCTGGAAATTGAGTCCTCGGCAAAGGATTGTGGGAGCAGGCTGGAGATAAACGAGCAGCGAGCCTCTGAGAGAGCGGCGGACACAATCAGTGAACTGATGAGAGGCGGGATAGATGGCGCTGAGGGGGATTTATGATCCCATCGCTGCCCAAGAACAGATACAGCGCCAGGAGAGGAGAGCTGCGGCATGCTGTTAACAGCCTCTGGATCACTCTGAGAAATAAAGAGGGAATTTGCACAAGGCAAAGCACCAACTACACTGGAAAGGGTAGCTACAGCTGTGCCTTTGTTCAATCGCAGTGGCCTGATTTGTTTCACAAATGGTCGCAGCACGTTTTCTTCCTTAGAAGTGCGGGGATGCACTCTTGGGAAAACTACGTCCAACGGTGAAACGACATATACTGCTGTTCAAGCATGCATTTATTTCTTGTCCTGTTCATTCCAGGACATTTATCGTTGGTCATTATTCAGTGAACATATTGGTCAGGCTAAATGATGCTCATATAATGCTGCTTGAGAGCATTAGGGGATTTTAGTCCATACTTGGTTTGCCTTCTTACCTATTCACACTAATCATTTGAACATCCATATTCACTCTGCATATGAATACCCTGGCTTGAGTAAAAGATAATCGAAAGCATTAAATTGCTAGCTGTTTCCTGCATAGCCCATGGTCTCACAATAGAATTCTCTAGGGTCAGGGCAAGATGTGTGCCACACTGCTTTGAGCAGCTGTAGAGCAGCACCAAATGAATAGTATTTAACCAACATGACACCAAGCAAATGTCTCAGAGCTCATTCCTTATGCTAAGCTAATGCTACCTACTGTCAGACAGTCAGGCTAGCCTGTTCAAGCCTAAAAGCTTGATCAAGTTTGCATCTAAAGCATTCTGCGAAAGACTCGGGTGCTGGCTAGTTTGCTTTGGCCACCGATTGGCCTCGGAGGTGTCACTGTCACACTAAACCCTGCCCACACAACACCTCATTGGTAAAGGTCATACCGCTAGTGAAAGATGGTTGCTTGCCTCCATGTTTTGGTAAAGTCACCTACAGCGGAGCGTGAGGAAGGCAGAATACTGTATACTATATCCACTTATCCAGTCAAAGGCTGTCTTTATTCTTTCAGAGAGGCACTTAGTCAGTTCCCTCATAGTGTGCTCAATTTGGTTCGCAGATGCGTTTGGAAACTGGTCACACTGTAGATGGGTCGCGCCCTTGGCGCATCAACCGCTTCGGGAGCGTCCTCTCGCTCGTCACCCCTCATCGTCTTATCCGGAGCGGCGCAGTTCTGCCACGTCCTCGACGCAGGTCTTGCATCACCCCTCAACCCACCCCCGCACAGCAGGGTTAAATCACAAGAAACTCAATTTTGCGGCTCCATAAAGAGAGGTGACGGGTTCAGGAGGGGGCACGGGCTTCGTGAGCGATCGTGGGTTGCATGCCTGACTTCGGCGCCAGTGGCTACGTGCCCAGCATAAGTTCTGTCCGAGGGCCCCACGCGGAATCGCATGTGATCCTTGAATAGTCCCAATAAAGGAGTGGCACTTTATTACATCCTGGTTTACCGATACGTCACTTTTTAAAATTACTATGACAAATGTTGCTTATATAGGAGATTAACGTCTGCCTGCATTAGATAGAGGTGCCTCACTGCTAAGATAATGATTCTGAAGAACGCTGTATGTTCTGTGTTGCCAGGGTAACTATCATATAGATAGCCCCACACACACTAGCTTGTGTGTATTGTGGATTTATCTGAATGAGGCAGGAACATTCAACTCAAAAGGGAGTAAATGTCTGAAATAAGTGTGGAGGAACTATTTGGTGTCCTATTCTATAGGTTTCCATTATTAAGAGGCAACTGCTCTAATATGTTTAAAAGCAGCATGTGGGAGAGATTGCCGGTGGTGATGAAGGGTAGAGTTGGTGTTTTGTTATTACCAGAGGTGTTTTGTTAAGAGACCTCCAGACCACCAAAGAAGCAATAAGTGGAACTCATCAAAAGCACAGAACCCTTACATAAGTATTGTCATGGTTCTCAGCCTGCTCTTCTCTTGTTAGCCATTACCTGGGGAGAGCTCTTGTAACGTCTCTTCCTTTTGTTTTCGTTGTCCGTTTTGTGTTTTCTTTCTGCTCAGTGTTTTCACCTGTTCGGCATTTCCTTTCATTATTTAAACCTCGCGTCGCCTTTGTTTGACGCTTCCATATAGCCATTCATTTGACAAGGAAAGCCTGTAATTCACGGTATAGGACTGACAGTTTGTAACGACCGTATCACGTGGACGTGTTGTCGTTACACAGGCCTTGTTGCAGGTGTTTAAGAGTTTATTAGAAGCTTAGCATAGGTTATCCTCCACCCTTGTCTGTCCCTTTGCGGAAACGCTGTCTCCCTGTCCTAGACAGATTGTCTTCGCCGTCTTTTTTTCTTCTTGTGTTTTTCGGCTCCCTCGTTGTGAGCTATAGGACTTTCTTTGTTTTGTTATTGTCTTAATCTGTAGGTTTAGAGTTTTTCGCCCAATGCGGGTCGCTTTGAGTTTGGTAGCGGAATCTCTCGTGGTAGAGAGAGTTTATTATTTTCTTATTGTACTTAATTCCATGTTTGCGGGTTTTCCCCCCGCTTTGTGGTGTTTGTTAAGAACACTTAAAGAACCCCTACTGTCGCACTTGGTCCTTCGTTCCGAACGCTACCCCTGACACGTATATGGGCTTTATATATAGAAAAGTGGCAATAATTTGCCTTGGAATTTGACAATGTTTTTTCTGATTTTGATCATATTTTCAGTTTATTTATTTTTTTCACTCAATATATTATAATATCTTATGATTAATTTTTTGTATTGTGTCATTTGTATTTAATAGTATGTAATTATGTCAGCCAAATCGTCAGACCAACATAGTATAATATCTGTGTATGCATTACCAGAACTTGGTGCTACTGATGTAAAAAAGGGTTTTAATAACGTCCATGGACATGACATTGGAGAAATGCAATATTGTTTGTCAGCACATTCTCAATGTTCTGCTCATTATAAAATAGTAAGGAAGCATAGTGTATTCTACCGATTAATCTGTGCATCAGTTTCTGGGATTGATTAATGAAATTAAATCCTAAAACAATTTCCAGTCTCCAGGTTCAATTTCCCACTATTGTCCACTTTTTATGTCCAATTAATTTCCACATAAAACATGGATCCCCCCTGATCCAAAGCCTGCAATGTACTCAAGTATTTATAAGTACAGCTTCACAAGGTACAGGTCACACCATATAGCCAAGCACATTTTTAATGACATTTATTGTCGTGAAACACAGCAACAACATGTTGTGTTGATAAGGAGTTGCATGGATGATGGATGTAGATGGATGGTGAGAGGAATTGGCAGACTCAGCGAATTTGGAGTCGATTGGGCTTGATGCTGTGCAGCCTGAAGGTGGTAGATACTCTGTATTTAGGAACCTGAATATTTAGGAAGAGTGGATACGAGGAGGAAGGATGCAGAAATTGCAACACAAACGGAAGAGAGTTCAGTTTTTCAGTGCGACGGGCATTGCCTACGTTGGGAAGGGAGAGGAGTGGAGGTATGGCCCTTCCTCTCAAACCTAATTAAAATTAATATGAACTGACTATGACAAAACAAATTAATTCTTTTTATTCTTCATCTGCAGGTAATTCCACTGAAACACTACTATCATAGTATTGGGGTGGGTGGGGATTAATTATTCAATTTTGTGCGGCATCTTCCTGTAATTTATGGTTATAGGAGCACACGTGGTTGGAAGTTGCCTTCTAAATTGGCTGAGACGCTTTGTGCTGGAGTAACAGGATGACTGACGCTGAGTGCTCCAATTTCTTTTTTCCAGTTAGCTTCAAAATTATCGAACATTCTTGTTTTAGCCCCATGCCGTTATCCTTGTTGCATTCACAGTGAAACTGCTGCTCAGTTTATGTATCCTTGGAATTGCAAGACACTGAACTGATATATATTTTCTCCACAATGAATGCAATGGTTTTGATGCAACAGATTTTTTGTTGAAGAAACAGTTACCCAATTGTAATAGAATTTGCTGTCTGACTCCTGATATGAAAAAAACAATAACAAACTCACAAAATGGGCATTATAACAAGGTTGGGGAGCACTCCGGCCTAAGAGCAGGCCGAACCCCTAAATGGATTTGACACGCGTCAGAAAGAGCACCTCGAATTAGCATGCTTTAAACGTGACTGACGGTTTTGAGATTGGAATTACCCGCAAGAGCGGGAGGGACGTCGTCGCTCATGAGAGACAGATCCATCTTCATCAGGGCCTCGCCGGCCATGGGAACAACCTGTCCGACTGTCGTCCCTCGGCGGGGAACGAGGGCGCTCGGCTGCGCCGTCCCTGTGGTACTGCAGATGCGCGTTTCTGTCCCTTTATCCAAAGCGAATCGCCCCTCCGCCCCCCAACCCTACCGCAGTCTTCTTCAACAACTCTCTTATTCAAATGTCACTTTTGCTCAACTCCCAAGATGCATTTCTCAGAGAATAAATCAATAGGATTTAAATATCTTGCCACCCCCCCCTCACCTCCATCGTATCCCCATCCCACTGCTGTCATCGCCCAACTCTCGCTCCGGTTCTCAGACTCATTTGTTCATATAACCAGGAGCAATCTCTACTTTTCTGCTTCGCTGTCGGGCTGTCGGAAAGGGAGGATGTGCTCGCCTCTCGCGTGCTCATCTCGTGGCTCTGGCCGCGAGACGCGGAGGAGGAATGAATGGCTTTTCTCGGGACCGTTGTGTGTGTGACTGCGCACGAGTGTGGCCGTTTCCTCAACCAAGAGCAGGATGCGCATTATAACGTACCCCTTGTCTTGCACTGAGACGTCAAGGCATGTTAGCATTGCATCAGATGGCTTATTTGCTTTACAGTCACGTGTGCAGTAACCCACAAAACTGTTTTTACATTTGAAGCACAGATCTTTTGCAAAGTTAGCGTGACTACATCCTCTATCTCACAGGACAGCTCTTCAGCCCAGTATATACGTAACAAAGCACGATGACCGCACTCTATACTCGACCATCTCTATACTCTACCGCACTCTACCATGAGTGATGCGTACTCTATACATCACTCATCACTTCCCCCTGTGGACAGTAGCCACTCCAATTTGTATCCACTCAGTCCTAGTGTCTATTCATGTCATTGTATTGATCTTGCTACTTAATAGGACTAATACTGTATGAGGAATAAAACCATAGAGTAAACACCACACACTAGGTAAGCCATATTTGGCTTTAAACTGAAGGAAGAAAATCCCTTCATGTGGCAAAGAAAGCTTCTGGAAAGTTGGAAAATTTGCAGATATGAAAATGACACTGGAGCATTACAGAAAGTACAGACAAACAGGCAGACATTAATTACAGAGAAATGTAAAGCATAATCTCTCGGCTCACCATAGAAGATATACAAAGGCAAATCCGGTATTATTATTATAATTATTAAAAATGAGTAGAACCTCAGAGATCACATTGGGAACGGGGGTCGTTTGGAACTCCAAAATGTCCATAACTTTGAAAGTGAAGTTAGAACGCATCTAAGTTTCTAACCAACAGTTAAGCTAACTATGCAGTACAATGTTTCATGTTAAATCCCTTTTGGACCCATACTCTTGTCGAGTTGAATTAACAGTGGATATTTTACTGTGCAAAGTGGGATCATGTTACAAGTTATTCTATGTTAGCCAAAAACTATTTCAGTAGGTGTGATGAAAGTAATGTATGCATGTTATCAAAAAAATAGTCGATTATCCTTCACTCTAAAAAATTTAAACCCGACGAATGGTACTTGACATGCCATAAAGAAATGCATGTGTTGATTTACAGAGAGGGTACAGATACATATTGTTATGCCAACTTGACCTGCACATAACAACCATCAATGGGGCTGCTGGGTTGTCCTGTTAAGGCACTACTCTGTGTGGATAGGCCCCACTACCTGGTATGAAATCCGGATCATGCCACGACTGTGGATTACCCCACGGGGTAATCCACAATTGGCTCTAGCATCCCCCAGGGATGGGAGGGTTTCACCACGGACAGGAAACCCTTGCTGGTTGATCGGGCTCCCAAGATTTTGTCTGTTGAGCTGTGCGTGAAGTGTCTTCCTGTAAGTCATTTTGTGGCAAGCAAAACTTGCACTCGTCATACTATTTGGATATGCTTTTCTGTACTTTCTTGAATCAACAGCATAGGTGGTGTCATGGTTTTCTTTACCCCTATACTTGCTTAACTATCGCTGGGAAAGGGAATAAGAGAACATAACCTAATTTTAGTAATGCCTAAAGAAAGATGGTACTGCCCACGGAGGTGGTCCCCAAAACCCCTTAGGCAGTAAAAGGAAAAAAACACACCGGCAACTGCCATTTAATTTGGCGAAGCAAAGTAAATCTTCTGAGATAGCCCGAGGGGCCCAGCCTCGGCCGGCGTACACATATATTTTGTTCAAATATATTAGGTAAGTAGAAAAACAAACAAAACAAAAAAAAACTCCCATGGTGGTCGACAAACAACAAACAACTGGATCAATGTCCAGAGTGGAAATTCCGGAAAATTAGATGGTGACTTCTGGCAGCGTCATGACCCAAAACAATCTAAAAGGACCTTCCCGAACGAGAGTAAATTATTATCTCTCCACAAAACGAAAAAACCCAGATAAATTGCCTCCGATGCCTTCTCTTTCGATTTCTTCTCTCCTCCAAAAAACCCCCTACCCCAGTTTTACACATTTCCGCCACTATATCCTTTGGGGGGGGGGGGGGGTTACACATACCACAGACAGTGGCAACAAAATAAAACAAAACCCACCTACATATATGTGTTCTGTTTTCTAACAGGTGGCAATGAAGGGTTGGCAAAGACCATAGACAGGAGAATTTGGGAGAAAAAGCATTAAAACAGTGGCCTTCAGTCAGAGGATCCACAGTGTGATGTTAGGCCTGCTCGACTGCTGGCACCTGATCAATATCTTATCAAAAACTAGCGTTACTTGATGCTTCAGATGTTCTTAAATTTTCTTCTGTCTGGAATTTTGTGAGGGAAAGGATCATTGAGTCCATTTCACCCATCTTACCTTTAAAATGTGTCCCAGGAATGTATCATTTCCTTTGAGTGCTTGAGTGTCCATTTCGCTGAGGACAGGGTTTGTTGTGTTTCTAGGCATTTGCAATTACCTTCTCAAGCCTTTTCCACTCGTGTAGCATCTTTTCCTGTTTTCTATAGTGATGAAAAGTCCCTGTGTGTGTGTGTGTGTGTGTGTGTGTGTGTGTGTGTAGGGTGGGGGGGGGGTTAGCATTAATTGGACCAGAGGCAGGAATACTCTCTGGACAGTTCGCCAATCCATCACAGGGCACACACACCATTCACTCACATACTCATACCTATGGGCAATTTAGAGTTTAGTTAGTTAGTTACTTATTTACTTAGTTTACAGTTTCCTCAAGTGGTTTTCTGGTGAACATGACAGTGAAATTGTACTCCTGAACATCTTAACAACTTTTTAAAATTTTTATTCCAGGTCTGATTTCACCTTATTGCACTTTGGCTTTAAATTATTATTTGAATATACGGAAGTAATTAAGCGATTAAGTGTGATAGTGATCTTAATAATTCAAGTAAAATCTTATTAATATAGGCACTATCTTAGAACACACGCCTCTGCTTATTTTAAATTGAGAGTGGAAGAAATTTTGCCCATGCAAAGCTATGCTAATTGTTTCTCAAAGGTAAGCAGTTTGCATGAATATAGAAATTCTAGATCTACTGAGATTTACTGTTAAAAATAGTGTCCTAGAAACCGAGAATAGCCATCATGTTTATTTGATACTGTACACTTTGCATTTACCAAATAATAAAATAATAAATAATTATCAAATACAAATAATAATTATTCTGATAATCCTAACCATTCTATAACCAGAAACTTTTTTTTGCGCCTTTATAAATTTTCTATTTGTGAGATTAATTAATATAAATAAATATCTACTGTTTGTAGTTAAATTGCACAATTAAGGGATTCACAAATGCAACATATATCCAACCATTCCCGGGCACCAGTATCTTTTGATGTAGACCCAGAAGCTATTTGTCACACAGCGTACCTCCAGCATGTCAAGAGTCAAGAGTCCAGCTCTTGTATGTGATGAAATCAATAGCATCTCCCTTATCCTGATTTGGCGACCTTATTGTCTGGGTTTGCCATACCGTCAAAGACTTTGAGATCTAAGTCAAACCATGTCACACCGAGGGATAACCATTCCAAGAAAGTATACCTATTAAACTCCAGTTCTATAAGACATCATACTGTCAAACACAGCTCTAGAAATGTACAGTACTGAATGAGCCTCCCTAGTTATGCATGATACATACGAAAGATTCTGAGTCATTATCCTGTGTGGAAGCAAAAACCAATTTAGAGCCTCTGACGACGTTACGCGTGTCTTTCCTTTCCGACAATTACTCCAGTCTGTTTGAGCAGAAGCTTCTTCGCCGTACGCGAGCTTTGCCTCAGATACACCGTCATTGTCCTCTGCCTGAAAAGAGGGGGATTCTGGGAAAAAAAGGAAACAAGGGGATCAGTGAGGCTCAAGCAGCTTGAGGTGGGTGGATTAAGGCCGCGCCCGCGGCGTCTGTGTGCAGCGACTCGGCGAATAACGTTTTCACAATGTCCGCCTGGCGTTCTGCATGTCGCCATCGGTTTCGGGACAATAGTCACCCTTTTGTGTTAATGTGATGCTATAGACAACATATAAGTTAAGGATTGAGAACAGAGATCGATACAGTGCAATATGTGAACATTATGGATATGTATTGGGGAATGCAGTCCATAATATGGGGAATAATCTGAATATTGAGGGTAAAAATACCTGTTCTCAATGTTTGGAAAACCTGTAAGAATACCATATAAAATAAATGCTCTCAATTTGCTTTGCCATAAATAAAAGTATATACTGTGACAAAATCTTTTTACAGTAGGTGACAGCCACACTGCTACTGCTATCTTTTATTTCAGCAGGAAGTTCTATTGAAATAATGTCTCTTTTTATAGTCTTGCCAAGATAACAGCAGCACATGCATATTTGCTTTTCTGCCTGGCTTGTTGACTATTGACATGACGCAATTGCTCTCCCATGTGTGTGTGTGTGTCTGTGTGTACTACCAACATAAACTGCAGAAAATGTGTTGGAGAAAGATGAAACTTTCTTTTTGGCTAAGGCTTCATAAAAATGTTCAAGTTGTTTTGCATCTGTCATTCAGCTGTTGAATTCTTCTAAATGACAGCTATATTAGGCTATTAAAATAGTTGAACGCTGGTAGTGAAGACCTCTTGCAGGCAAAATTGGGGAGATGAGAAATGTGAGATCTCACAAGCCTGGAGAAAGGTAGGTATACTCCGGCATGGCATTCTCACTGAACTGTGCCTGGCACAACATCCTTTCCATGACTTTTGCACATTCGAAAATTATATTATTACTACTGTGCTATTTTTTTCCCCTCACCATTCTGACAAAATGTTCATCTTTTTTTTGGCTGAGAATCAAACTGTCACTTAATAAATTAAACTCAGCGGAGAGGAATTGTGTTTGTCAGCGGAAACCTCAAAAGCAAAGAGCAGTAGTTTTCACCCCGACGCAGACAGCTCGGTGGAGTTATAAAAACTACACGCTCAGTCGTTGCTTGGATTGCAATCGAAGGAATGTTCTGACTCATTGAGAAGGAAATGAGAGAGAGGGGCCAGCCGACAGAAAAAAGGGGGAGCTATATTTCTTCGTTTTGTGAAACCGCTGCATTATAGGAGAGTGAATGGACATTGATGGCACCAAGGAATTATCCAAATATAGAACCCAGCGGCTTGTTGGAAAAGCACTCGAGAGTCTTTTTTCATCTGCCTGTTCTCAGGGACCTGAAGAACTGACAAAGAGAGGCTTTATTTACTGCAGGAAGAGATAAAAAAATATGTGGGAAAACCAAATAATTACACAATGGTGAAGTACAGGCTCGGCCAGTGTTCAATGCCGCCCTCTACTTCTCAAAAAATAATGACGACGACTTCCCCCTTCCCAAAATGAACCACGTACTTAGAACAGTTGTAAAGAGTGAATCCACTTACAGTACTTCAAAGAGAGTCGTGTGTCGATTAGAGACGTCTGACTCCTCTGGGAAATAGTACAATCGGCATAAGTTGAAGAAAAAAAAGGGACTTGTTAGTAGCCAAGATGGGGTGCGAGAGCTTGAACCCAGTTTTTCTGGAAGTACATGCTGTCAGAATAATTTACGATAGAGGATCTAAAAAAACATCAACAGGTTGGTGTCAGGCATAGTTTAAACTGGAGCCAATCAGAAGAGGGTTGTATATCTAACTAATGACATTTAGATATACCCCCCCCCCCACACACACACACACACACACACACTTTCTTGATTTGTTGTATTTTTGAGATACCAGGACCACTTCATATCTACCTCCAAAAAGGTTGGAAACAATATATCAAATTAGATTTATTTAGTGAATCTTTTAAAGAAAACAAAATGGCCGGGATGGAAAAAATAAGTAAGTTCTTCTTTCATTGGGACGGGAAAGATAAGAGTGTAATCTGACACCAAGAGAAGACAGAGAGCGTATTCCAGATGCTCCGTTCATGAAAGCTCCTGTCCTCCACACCTGGCCAGATGATAAGATGGCGGCATTGCCTTTGCCCTCCTTCCCTCCCTCCATCCCCAAAATAAGAACCATTCGGTGCATGATATGATTCGATAGGCGCGCACCTGCTGCTACCGCGTGAGGTCATCCTTTTTTTCCTTTCTTTTCTACACCGCAGAGCCGGCCATGCCCACTGATGACAGTGTCCTTTCAAAGGAAAGAATAGCTCCCAGTATCGATTTCCACACCTTCACTGTATCTAGTGTCCCTCCCTCATCTAGGCTACAAATCAACCGGGTGACATTCACTGTAAACAGAGCTCTTTTGTGAAAGTCCCGTCTCCCTCCACTACCTTTAAAGCAAGGATTGGATATCAGTCCGGGCGCCCTTCGTGCAAACCCTTTCGAGCGTCGAGGTGATATGTTTGTGTGTTATTAAGAGCTTTCTTCTTTCTGCTGCCTTATAATTTAGATACACCCATCTTCCCCATTCATTTTATGTACAGGCTTTCAATTTCACTTTCACGGACATCATGGAACCCTCAGAATTCTTTGGATCACATTTTAACGTTTCGTTTTTTTGCCCATGCATAGTTTTCCAAGTTGCACTGTAACTGTAAGCTTTGCTGTTGCGCAGTTCTGATCTTATTCAAACAAAACGGGCTCTTCTGGTGTCGAGGAAGACAGTTGGGTGGAACATTAATTAATGTGTTCTCATTTACAAACTGAAGCATTGATGACATAAACAATACAGGAAGCCACTCACAGTTCTCCTTTAGCTCCTGGAAGGGGGGGGGGGGGGGCATGAAGTGAGCTTTCTCCTCATAAAAGACATCGAAATACACATTCTCCACTGAGGCAGCGAGAAGAATTATCTCTACTGCTAAAAAAAAGGCTTTGTGTGCTGACACGTCAAACATGAGAAAAGTAGGGAACTTATTTTTTAATTAACCCGTATCTATTTACCTTTTCACACAGTGTTCCAATAGACTAACCAAAATGTTCTGCTTGTGACAGAATAAAACGCATGCACATCTGGCGTACATTATTTCTCTGATGTAGCACAGCGTTCGTGTAATGTTGTCGGTACGTTGTGGCAACAGTGACAATAGTTCTGCGATGCGACTGCATTGATTTGAAAATGTGGGTTTGCCAGGGAATCAATTCGCAGTCCACATGCGTCCATGTGTCACATTTTTTCACACTGGGAAGTCCATGGCATAGCGAGAGGCAACAAGTGTAATACTGCCTAAAGCAGGGGTAGGCAACCCTGGTCCTGGAGAGCCGCAGGGTCTGCTGGTTTTTGGTTTCACCTTAAATACGACAACTACTTAGACTAAAGAAACCAGGTGAGGTGCGTTAACTGTGTAATCAACTGCTTTAATTGATCAATTAAGTGGCGAGTAACAACAAAAACCAGCATACACTGCGGCTCTCCAGGACCAGGGTTGCCTACCCCTGGCCTAAAGGCATGAACCTGAACTCTAAATAACGGTTTCCTTTACCTAGATGTACTCGAAAATATTGTACATATGAGGGTGTCCACCAAGCCCGGTGTATTGTTTGTTTTTGTCTACAGCTGTACCTGGACAGGACTGGAAGACACAAGTTGCCTTCATTTGTAGTTTTCCGCCAAAGCCTCAATACACAATTCTGACAAAATAAGGAGATAACAAATAAATCCGCCTTTCCTGTGCCCCCTTGATCTACTGTCGCCCCCAACAGTGCATTTCCTGTTAAATTTCTGTTAAATTTGGAAGACACGTCATCTCCCTCTCTCTTCTCCCTGCTGTGAAACAGTCACGGATATTCATCCGCGTTGTTTAAGCGCCCCCGATTTATCACAGCCCCCCCAGCACTTATCTCCCAGCTGCCTGAACTCTGACATGTGGATTAATGTACATTATTCATGTAAAGGAGAGCGATTTTTCCGCCCTGCTGCAGATCAAAGCGTGAGCCCCCCGAGCGGGCATGGCGCCTTCGCCGCGCCCTCCAACTGACAGTTTGTTATTCCAGCTTTCTCAAAATGCTGCGACGTTGGAAACCTGTTGAGCGTCTTATTGTGCGTAGCCTTCATGCTTTACACTTTCCTCCCTTTCGATGGACGGTGGTGAAAACGTTGTTTCAAGTGAGATTTGTGAAGGCCACTAAAGTGTGTGGGGGGGGGTGGTGGTGGGGGAGGGGTGGGGTGTCGTGTTTCTGGAGGTACAGGAAAGGTACATTGTTGTTAAACATATTAGGTTCTTCTTTCGTGAATGGGAGGTGGTAACCATTGTAGAGTTTATGGTAGCACATTTGCCAGGTATGTCTAAGTAAGATGCAGAACAATTTAAAGTGCAAAATTAATGTGATAGAGTACTCATGGCTATAGTAATACATAACTAGAGTACATTTGGTACATATTGGACCCTCCAAACTCTGTTATAGCTGATTAAAAACTGAGAATTTTGCTACACAGGTCATGCTAGCCATCACCCGCCAACACTTTCGTCTCTCCCTTTTATTCCCTAATGAAATACATGATATTGAAGCGGAAAGTACAGCCAAGAGTTCAAAGCAAAACCTTATGTAAGAACTGTTTACATTTATATCCAAATTAAAATGCTGTTCTTCTTGGCTTATTCATGCAGCCGTGTTCACAAAATGTGTTGCCTTAGACATCCCACAGAAGAAACAAAGAAGAAAAATAATAATAATTTGATTATGTATACCAGCGTTCAAGTCACACAGGAGGAATCTATCGTAATGTAATTAACCTCATTGGCACTCTGCATATGAGAAAAGGTCTTGTCGGATCAAAGCAGAAAGCAATGAATTCCATAATGGCTATTCTATAATAGCACTCATCAATACTGTTATTACTCAATACTGTAATAGAGTTGCATTCACTTGTGTCCCGTTATAGCGACATGGTGGCTGATTTTTGTGTTCGCTTTATAATCAGAAACCTATTCAGACCCAAGAAAACCAGGTGAAGTGAGTATGTAATCAAGTGCTTTAACAATCAAATACTGTGTAACAACAGCAAACTGCACACCCTGCTGCTCTCCAAGGGCAAGAGTAAGTACCACTGCCAACAAAATGCTGTTAACACACATTTCTTCTCACTCTCACTCAACGTCTTCACACTCTTTCCCTTCATGCACGTGAGCAATCGGCCGTTAAAATAACATAAAATGGCCTTACTGTCACCACAACGTAAAATTAAATATAACAAATCATTAATTGTGCCGAACAAATACAAAGGCCTGTCCAGTTTCAGTAATTACAGTACAAGTTCAATACTGAGACATACTGCATCTTGGAGGTGTTGTTAAATTCAAATTCCAAATCCAATTCGTGAATTGAAATGGAATCAATACCAAAATCCTGAATTGGCACCAACCCTGATATATTATTAGATATATCCATACGTGCTGTTCGTCTCAACTCGCATGTAGGGACCGTTTTGTAGCGAATGTCATGACTGCACACAAACACTAGGTGCTGCAAAATGACCGGAAGCCGCCGTCTGGAATAAAGGCCCAGAGAAGGAGTCTGGACCAACAGAGTGGATGAGAGACGGTGTCAAACTTTCAGACAGGAGGGTCACAGAGGTGGAGGTGCTAGGGGGGGTGACATGGGGGGGGTGTCAGTGTTTTTTTTTTTTGGGGGATGGTGGAGAGGGGGTTGGGGGTGGCTAGCCCCGTCTAATGAGGTTTTCCAGAGTGGAAACACCTGGAGAGACGGGAGAAAGAGGCAGTTGCGGCAGTGGCAGGCGAGGCACCTTCATGTTTATTTCAGATGTTCGGCGACACGCTGCCGAACGTGAAATAGGGAGCATCCATCTCTGACAGGCGCGGGGAGCGCGGGCCGTCCATCCTGGAGTGGAGTCGGGGAGGCAGTAATGGAGTACGCTACCTTAAACAGCATGCTCCAGGAACGGTGGGGGACCGGCGCAATCTGTCAGCTCCACGTCCTTCCGCCCTCTGTCATTCCGCCCGCGTAAACCGCGGCGCCGGGCCGTGGCGGAGCACAGTGGAAAATAACATTTTGAAACAAACAGGAAATGGTATGGAACAAAAATAATCATAAAAACCCTTTCAGTGAGCCAGTCGCTGCAAAAAAATACTTTCTTTGAAATGTTAACATTTTTGACTGACATGGAAGCGGTAGGCAGGAACGTGTAGTGGTCTTTTGCCTTTTGTTCCAACAGCCTCAACTGGCTTCAAATTCACCAACAAAGAGATCCTGAGAGCTTGCAGGTTCGAATCCCATGTGGGCATAGTGCTACAGTGCCCCCAAGACATGGGGTTCAATGTGTAACTTTATGAGTGGATAATTTAGGATGTACGCTAAATAAGTTGCCCTACATAAGGGTCTATTGTAATTGCAGCTGGTAGCATTAGTATGTAATTCCCCTTTATAGTCAAGAGTGCCTGTATTGTTTTCAGGCAGTAGACAGAGAAACATGGAATGAGCATGATTGGAGCTGGATTACCAACTGTGTGTTAGCCTCATCTCGCCTTACATACGTCTAATGACCAGAATGCACCTACCTGACATAAGCCTGCCGGAACTGTAGGGAGGAGCATTGCTTCTTAACCACCGTTTCTTTGCGAATTGGAAATGAATACTGCATGCTGACTGAATGGGTGAAACACCCATTGTTTTTATCTCAGTTTAGAGCAGGCTTCTAACAAGCTGTTATCAGACCTGATGCTGGAAAGTATGCTGTCTTGTTTTTTTTTTTTTTTAAATGCAGTTTCCCCAGGGTCCAATAGAGGGCACTGTTGTGTCAGGTTACAACCCTCTGCCCTTGACTGTAACTGTGGCCAGGTGTCCAGACTGCACCTCGGCCCAGCCTCAGCACCAGCACACTCCTGTCACAGTTCTTTTCGAGCACAGGAAACAGAGACGGCGTAAATCGGTGACATCATTAAATAGCCGTCAAACGTTTAATTGCTTCGGGAAGAGATGCGATACGCTGGCCGCACATCGCAATTTGAAAACGTACACAGCCATGCGCGCACGCAAACACGCACCCTTACACGCACACACACTCACACACGAATACACATCCCACGCACACACCACCACCAGCGCTCTCTCTTCATTCCCCTCATTCTTTCTCACCCTCTTTTCCTGTCTCTTTCCCTCTCTCTGTCTGCAGAGGCGCAGGGCCGCGTGATAAAGGTTGTGCCGGGAGAACAATAACTGAGGTGGCCTGTCAGAATGGCGTAGAGACGGAAGGGAAATATGTTTTTCCCGCAGCCGATGCAACCCCAGGGGACCGAGCCGACCTGACTGCTGCCCTGTGAAAGCTATGCCTCGGACGGGATTAAAACCCGGGTCTCATTCAAGCGCTGTATAGGGGGCTGAACCTTTTATAGCACAAAGGGCCCGGCCGATCCCCACTGCACATACATCCTTTTTTTTTTATAATGGCAGCCATGCATTCACTGTGCAGTCCAATGAATCTAATCACCCCGGCGCTAAAGCCGCCAGTCTGCCACTCAGAGGTGCTTTGTGAAAAATAGCTTTCCTGTGGGACTCCGGGGGTGGTTGCTCCTGGTCCCTTATTGCGCTTTCACTGTTGCCGAGGGAGATAGGCTTTAAAATGGAAGTACAAAGCTCTATAGCTGCTTCTCAGTGGAATGTTCCCGTTTGGATCCCGACTCGCGGAATGACATTGTTGTGACTTTGCAGCAAGGTACTAGGAATGCTACAACACAAAATTGTAACGATGTTGGCGTTAGTTGGAGCTATTCTTCATGTACACTAAAACCAAACACCCCAGAGAGATATGCAAATAAGACATGTACAAAATGAAAAAGCGAAAACAAATATATCCTCCATCTACATAAAAGGACAACCATTTAATGCCGAATGCTTAATGGTGTATAATTAAGATAAACAATGCAGGAGGCCAATGTCCACAAAAAACATTTCCCTAAATACATTTATTGATGCGCTATAGCTGAAGTATCTGTGCGTTAGACATCCTTCTCTCACTGTGATAGCCTGACTGTTACGTTTCTGTCATGTTTATGCCATGTTTCATGTTTAGTGTTTGTCACAGTTTATTTTACGATGCAGTTCATTGTTTGCATACATATTTCCATGTTTTTCCGCAGCCTTGCGTTCATGCTGTTTCTTCTCTTGCTGTCACTCACGCAGCGCTTCCCTAATTGTTTCATTCTCCCTTGTCTAGTTACAAATATACTAACATTAGATCAGGATTGGGTAATACTAACTATCTAACCATGTGTTCATGTTTACCTTATGTTTCTCGTGCATGTTGATTACTAATTTACTAACGCTAGGTCAGGATAGGTTAACTACTAACGATTTACTAATTGCCTCGTTACGTGTCTCATTTTCTCAAGCTGTTGTGAATTTCCTGCTGCTCTCAAGCTAAATGTTTGCACCTGTCTACACCTGCATTTAAGCTCAGTGTTCATGTCTGTTCATTGCGAAATTGTTGCCTTAGTTTACTATTGTCACTCTTGAGCGGTTTTCCATTGTTTTGACCAGTTTATTGACCATCGTTACTGCCTGCCTATTGTTTCCACTGCCTGTTTTTGACCACGAGTTTTGCCTACTGTCTATTTGTACCTCTGCCCCGTGGATAGGACTTCGGTCTGACTCCTGCTACGCCCCACGACTACGAACTTTGCCTTTTCCCTGTTTTGTACTTCTGCTACGCTGACAGCTACTCTGGTTAACGAACTCTTGCATGGATACCGATTTCGAGACTGCCTTCTCCCTCGGTACTGTATCTTTGGTCTGGCTGGATTTATTGGTTTTTGGACTTTGCTTGTGTGACTACGTTTTTGGATTTCCCCATAATAAAGCCCTTGCTGGTATTTATTATCAAGTCAGTGTTCTGAGTCGTGCATTATGGGTCCAACCCGCACACATCCGTCTCACTGACTACATAACCAGAGTGCATACAGGTCTCTCCATTCCATTGACCTGACACAGAATATTTGAAGGCAGGTTCTGACCAGCAGGGAGCCAGCAGGGATATTTGGTCTAATGGTTCCAGCTACGGTGGGAAGCAGCTGATTGCTGTTGTGGTCTCAGGTCCGGGTGGATCGATTAAAATTTTTCATTTAAGGATCAATTGTTTCGCCGCATGACAGGTTATCACAACTAAATGGGACTATCGATTTCAGCGTAAAATCCAATACAGATGCAAATGGCACATCTGTATCACCTCCTCTTTGAAGAAAACAGACGACTGTTGTCATGGAAAAATATTGCTTAATGAGAAAATAAAAACAGATTCCACATGCTTAGTTATCTGTCAACAGAATTAATAAATGGAGATTAAACTGAATTAAATTGAAGTTCATGCATGCATTATACAAAGCTAAACAAATGCCAGGTTCCAATGTATGATCAGCTATTAAGGAAATAATGGTTATTTTGAACATCATCATAATTCTAAGGCAGGGATCACACGGGCTGAACAACTGAAAAAACATTATGGAATAGCAGCAATTATTTCCTCGCGGTATCTAATTACTGAAGTATCTATAGACGTGTAATGGCTACATGGAGTGGAATAGTCCCATTTTCAGTCACAGCATTAAAGTGCCTTTAATCACACAGCACAGTGCTGTTCATTTTCTGTTTTAAAAGGGTTTACAGACAGTGGAAACTAAAACATGCCTTTAAACATGCATGTCTACCTGAATCTAGTTTTATTTCTCATTTTGTTTTACCTGAAGAGGAAAATCTGCAACCGGTTCTATTTTGACATGGTTACATCAAAAATGCAGCATTGCATCTTTATATTCAACGTTAAATAAGTTAAGGCGAAGCGACTGGAGAGATTAGATCTGGGTTTTATTCCGATTGCTGTGTCTCGGTGCAATGTCCTTATGTAGTATGCAAAGGTTTAGAAGGAAATGCCATCACGTTAAAGCAGAATTATGTCAAACAAAGGAACCAGCAGCTGAAAGGTTTGCCCACATTTAAATAGGCAAGCTTGTTACTCTGGCAAACACAAGTTCGAGCAATATGAAGATGTGTTTTTAGCCTCTCACATTTCAAGCCCTTAAATCGACACAATTTACACATGACTCGGAGGCAGCGTTTTCTCTTTTGTATTTCCATGTTTCTTCCTATTTATCCCTGTTGCTGATGTCCAATCCCACTCCATTTTGTCTTCAGCTTTTGCTTGAGAAGATAGAATCTTTTTAACGATATGAGGTAACATGGCCTCCGGCCTCTGTTCCGCGGCATCTCAGAAAGGCAGTCATCTGACCGAGCAGCTGGAAAACGAGACAGTCAACAAACACCGAATCACTAAAGCGGTTTCCCAGAGAGCCAGAGAAAGCAAAGCGAATTCCCCGAATGCCAGGAATTATGCCAATTCAATCAATGGAGCCATTTCTCAACGATTTCCTGCGCAACAGATCCCGACGTGATACTGTCTGACTTTTGTCGACAAATAAACTCCGTGTCTTATTTAGACATACAGGCTAAAGCGATGGTCAGATTTGGAATCAGGAGCTTTTAAAACCCCCGGTTTGCTACTGTAGTCCGTCCCAATTCGTTTCTTTGGCATGGGGAGCCTTAATAGTTATTTAAGTACGGGCACAAGTAGTGCTTCAATCACAGAGTAGCGCGGCAGTATAACGTAGACGGAACTGGTTCAGAAACTGGGCTTGTTATTCAGAGATTACTGGTCTGATTCTCATGTGGGACACTGCTGAGCAAGGTACCCTTGACCTAGGCACTTAACCTGAAGTGCTTCAGTAAAATCTCCAGCTGTATAAATAGATTTATTGTTTAAAAAAAAAAAAAAAAAGTGAGTTATTTAGGTCTCTGGATAAGAGCTGAGTAGGAACACAAACCTGTCACATCTGCACACAGCTCAGGGACCCAAAGTCCTACTGACGACCTCGAGAATGGCACAATGGTTTTGACACTAAATGCATGTCCAGAAACCAAAAACTGATGTCCAATTAAAGCAACATACAGTCCAAGAAACCGAATACATATCCTTTGGTTATAATGTATCCATATGAGTAACAGTATACAGCAATGATTTCTTTAGAATCCTCTCGATCAAATTTAACAGGCATACTAGTGTTGTTTTTTCCGCCCGGTTATTGCTGTTATTCTTTTTTGTTTCGGTCTGCCTCATAGCCGCTTAATGACAATTGAAGATTGATGACTTAGAAATGTCTTTGAGGCCATGTCAGAAGCTTTCCGTTTCATAACAATGACAGCTCTCAACATCTCATTGAGTGCCCATTGAGCCAAGATGCAGCAATTCCCTTTCAGTTTCCGAGCTATTCTGTTCCATACATCGCCATCCCTTGGGAGAGAGCTGCCATTAAAAGGCAGATTCTCTTGATATGATCAGATTTATCTAACAGAACGGAAGCCCTCTGTTTAATTCATAAAGGAACACTAACGGATCAAGCAGGCTGCCAGGTAGTCTTGCAGTCCATATTAAAATATTTGTCTGGAAGTCTGTCCCAACTAATATAAACTTAGCAGCGTCTGAGGAGCTCTAGAATGCCTTTCACACACCCCTGTGTTCAGGTTGTCGTGTGTTTTGCCGTGAAAAAATGGCCACTTCTCGGCACCCAGTCTCACTTAAAAAGCCGACTCTTTAAAGATGAACGAATGCACTTAGATGCAGATTTCAAAGTTTGCCTGGGGATTTGGGAGAACAACCTTGTTTTCCATGGGCATGGTTTGCATTTCGTGGTTAATATGTGGCATGACATTAGGCGTCGGCATTCAAAGCAAGGGGCCGTGTGATTTGCGATCATGTCTAAAGCCAATACGCTTGTGCAATCTTATTCAATAGGAGTACGTCTGCATCTGAAACCTCAAAGTGAATTCACATAAGTCGGCATTTCTTAATAGCATTACAGAGAATCATTGAGCTCAATTGCAGTTGCTTGGGAATAGTAAAATATTGTAATGTGATCTTTACTAAGGTCAACATAATAGGCAAAGATAATATACAATATATAGAATATTTTTAAGAAAAACCAATACAAATATGAAGATTTTATAAAGAGTTCCCTGTAGTGAAAGGCTTGTTTGATGAAAAAATAATTCATATTTGCTATTTTGTGTGTGCGCATGTGTGTGTGTATATACATGTATACAGTATGCACTGTAGCCTATATTATATATCCATAGTTCTTTGCATTGCACAGTTATAATATATCCTTTGTAATACATTTTTATTTTCTATTCTGTTCACTGCTTCATAATATCAGTATGCATTTCTCTTGTGGTTCGAAAACTCAGTTCTGGCACACACACTCCACAGAGAGTCCTCGCAAAGTTAAATGGATTCTATCAGAGTAGATTTACATCAGAGACCTTCCCTGACGTCTACGTGCGCCGCTGCAATCCGAGAGAGCAGGGATCATGTGGCTGCGTTTCCAAGGTGATGCGCGCTAATGCTGCGGCTCCTTCATTGGCACAGGCCAGTTTGTCCAAGCGGTTTACTTGCATTTGAAGCTGTCGTATTTGAGGCATTTGAAGTCGTATTTGAGGCTTGGACACGTAGCTCTCTCACAAAGGCCTAGTGATTCAGAACACTCCAGCTGCTGAATTCTAATATAACATTGAATCAAATCCAAATATCTACTGCCTAAAAGCATAAAGAGGTAACTACCAGCTAGTAATTTGTAACATGGATCTACCTTTACACCCAAGGGAGCACCACACTGACATATACAATATAACAAATGCAGAACTTGGCACATAATTTAGCTTAGACTGCATATTTCTTTACCTTTGTAAAACTTTATTGAACTTTTTAATGGTTGAATAAAAATGGATAAAGAAAAACCTTATATGACTTTCCCCTACATTGTATTCACTGGCGTAGCCAGGGGGGGTGGATTTCGGGTTTGAACCCCCCCCCCCCTGAAATATTATTTGACAGTTCCAAGTGTCTTATTCTTGGGAATAAAGTTTGTGCAGTACATCACATATCCCGTCAAATAATACTGGTCTTATTTTTCGCAGTCCCTGCGCCTAAATGATGGTCAAAAATATTCGGTTACATCATAAACCAATCATATATTTTAACCACCCTCTTTGTCTGAGACATACTTTTTAACCTATCACGTTAATTCGCTAGGTAGTGCCTATGTATTTCCACTAAAATATAAGCCAGCTTGTTTACTTTCCGGTCTCTGTTGACAGCTACACTGACTCTTATTTACGTTAGCTAGCCACCAAACTTACCAGTTGACAGGATGCGCTAATTAACTTAGAGGAGCTATTTTTACGGACTATTTGATAACTGAGCAGTTATTTCTCCAAGCTTTAATCATAATGTTAATTTGCATTGCATTGGTACAGCCTGTCTCAGTGCAAGTACGAAAGTGGTTCAATACAGTGCAACACAAGCATTGAAAATTAACATTATTATTAAACTGCCCCACAGTTATCTATTAAATACATTTGTATATGCTAATCAAGCTTTTATTTGATAGAAAACCCGATTTAGAAGGCATTTCAAGGCTCGGTTGTGTGACCCATTGGACTGCTTTGTAAAGCAGAGACGAGTGGTTCTTGGGGTTGACAAAGCTCTGCAAAGAAAGACGTGACAAAAGTATTATTGTTACCGATCAGCATGGGGGAAAGCGTTTGTAAAAATAGGTTAGTGTAAAAAAAACCCAGAAGTTATTCTTTAATTGCAGTAATGTTGCTTTTTGTCTTTGATTGAAAATTAGCTGCAGTTGGATCAGGTCTTTACCAAAAACCTCTTTGGCCAAAAAATAATTTAAATTTCAGAGATGCAAGGGTTTACCACTGAACATTGCTGTGTGCCCATGTGTGAGGCTTCTGCCTAATTTAATACGGCCCTTAGCTTCCACACATTTCCATCTGATTAGAATTAAGGAAAAGGTGGATCGTTCTTATCAGATGGGAAAACTTCACCATAACCAAACCATATACAGAATCCCATTGTTTTTGTGATAGATGTCTATTATCCCCTGAGGAATTGTGATAAACCAACATGTTTGGGGATCTGTATGTTGTGTCTGTGATGACTGACTTTCTTCTATGTGTTCTTTCTCTCTTAGAGTAGACTGTTTCCTTGTTCACATACAAACTAATTTGACTGCGACCACGCCAGCCTTTCCCCAACAGTCCCCGACGTTGGTGCAACAGATAATTGCTACCTGGGTATTTTCTCAAACCCCCTGAAATTAATTCCTGGCTATGGAACTGATTCTATTTCAGACATAATCACATATATGTCCCAATTGGACGTACACAGCAAAGTGCTGAATATAAATTCAACTGTGATAGAATACTTTTTATACTGAAAAAGAGCCTTTAGCCCACTGTGGACTCATATAGTCTCTATTAGAGTGGAAGGAACACTAATTTATACAACAGTTAGTTCTGACCGAGCATTGTGATTAGCTGCGCTGCATTCACTGAGTCCTGGTATACAGTATACCATCAATTGGACCTCATAACTGGTCGGGATCACTGTGCTATCTTTACATTCTAATTGATACATTGCTGAAAATGTTTAAAAAAAAAATTTAAATTCTGAAGCGATCATGTGATTATCTTCGGCACTCAACCTGTGGCCTCATGACTATGACCGAATCACAGCCATGCTGATATACAGTAGGCCTATAACAGCACTCCCTCTTGTGTGATATTGCTTAATTATACCACAGCCTCGTTTAATTCTTGTTTCTGATTGGTTGAAGGGTGTACATTAATTTTGTATAAAGGGACACCAATTTATTGTATAAATAGTTTCAACTAAGGTTTATTCACCATTCCAAATCAAAAACTTAGCAATCTTGCAAAACATTTTTGTGGTTAGAGGTGCAGTATTTATTCAGTTTGGAAATAATGTACATAGTAGAAATTTACGTAATGTAACAGTAACAACATGCCAACTGGTTGCAAATGCAGGGAAGTTACTTCACAAAGTGCTTATGTGTATAAAATAAAACTTTTTAAAATAAATAAAAACAAATTTTTTTTCTGATAGAATAATTGTTTTCAAATAATTAACGACGAGAGGTTTTTCCTTAACAACAGTCCAAATAAAACTATCAAGCGGAGTTTTGCTTGACAATGCTAAAACTATATGGCCAAAGGCCCGCGGAAATATATTTCAGCTGATTAAGTCAATAAGTAAGCAATAATGACTGAGGAGCTGGGCATTATACAGTTTGAATGCCTGACATGGAGGTAGTAAATTGCCAGAGGCAAATATTTAGCTAAATATTTAACTAAATGTATAAAACATATATTTAAATGTATGAAACATTTAGCTAAATGTATGAAACATTTAGCTAAATGTATGAAACATTTTATTAAATATTCAAAATATTTACTAAATGTATGAAACATTAAGCTAAATGTTTCATACATTTAATTAAATATTAAGCTAAATGTTTTATATATTTAGTGAATGTTTCATACATTTAGTAAAAGTTTTGTACATTTAGCTAAATTATTTATACATTTAATTAAATATTTAGCTAAATGTTTCATACATTTAGTTAAATGCTTATAAATTTAGCTAAATTATTACACATTTAGCTAAATGTTAAAAACCACTAAATAATAAAACATTTAGCTTATATATATATAATTCTGGGATTGTACATTTAATATTTACACAAGTTTTTTTAAAGATAATAAATGTAAAAAAAGGGATAGTTTTTTGTTTAAATATGAGAAAAAAAGTGATGTTTCCATTAAATGTGAAAAAAGATGCAGAGTAAAATCATAGCATGTTGCATTCGGCACCCCATAATATCCAAGGCCATTATTGCATTTATATAAAGGCTTACCAACAAAAAGCATAATTGTAATCAAAACTTGCGTTTCAAAATACGTGATTATATTGCAATGTATTCCAGCAAATATCCCAAACCCTATACCACTTAGCAAGAAATGCAAATTAGTCCCTCTTCAAACAGGATTACATAGCAAGCTAGCAGAATTGAATATTCTGGCTGCTGGATGACTGATGGATGAGCCTCTCGGCCTCATATTGAATTCGGACTGTGCCAGTGCCCACTGTGGCCGGTTGCTCCATAGGGCGACACTTAATTGCCGATTGCGTCGCCTAGGGAATGGGAAGGTTCAGTTGGATAGGGGTCTGTCTGCATCCCTATCTAGCTACCCCTGCTGGTCGATCGGGCGCCTTTAGATTGCAGTCACAGCCCCATATGAACACACAGTGGGTGTGCACGTTCTCTCAAATTGGCAGTGGGGTTCGCGCTATGTACGTGGCTGCTGGCCATTTCAAATTTGGGAGGGAAATGGATATGCTCAGCCCTGTCTTGGGTGCCAAATTATTTAAATAAAAAACGAAAATAAAATTGAGTATTCGGCAAAGGCGCATTATGAAGATATAAGTAACGAATATTTCATCATTGTTAACCGTGGTATAAGCGGACACGCACGCGCACACACACACACACACACACACACACGCACGCACGCACGCACGCACAGGTCTGTCCCTTTATTGGAAAATAATGTCCGGGCGTAGATTTGGAGGACAAGATATAGCAGATACAGGAGAGTGCAGGTATGTGGGATATTTATGTTGAGTTTTATAACTCCAGATACAATTTTGTGGAAACTGTGTATAGATCTGCAGGAATCTTTTAAACAAGTCCAGTCAATGACAGAATGCAAAAATGTACTCCCTAATAAACTTTCAGAATTTTCATTATTCCCGCAAAAGAAGTTTGATGCCAGTGTATGTAAATATTTTTTACTCCACTATCAGCTAGTTCTATTGTCTTGATATTACTAATACCTCACAAAGACCTGAGTATTTCTATGTTGTTTTTTTAATGCCTCAAGTTTTCAGACAAGTTTTAATATTCAGATTGTGTATGAATATTTAAAAGAATCTGCAAACCAAATCATTGAAATCCACCATGGGACAAAAAAAATGTTAACACAGCTTTCTTTTGAAGAAAAAGATCCTCCGGTCACATATTTTTGCCTGACATACTAAATGATGGGTAGCAGAACTGGAGCTGAGGCTCTTAACTTGCACACATATACCCCTGACAATAAGGTTAATGCCAACCAAATCATGTAACAAGGCCACTGTCCTGCCTCAAGGGGTTTTCTCACAGATCCTAAGCTCTGGTGACATCTTCAGTATATCCACATGAAAATACTCCCACTCACTGTCATATTGCCTACAGGTACATCCGACTGATTCCCTTAGCTCCCCCTATCTGTACTTTGTGGCACTGCCAAACAGCGGCCCATTCTTCTGAGCAATCCCGCTCTTTCTAATCGGTGGATGCAACACAGACGGATTACTCCTGCATCCCTGTATCGCTCCCCCGTCCCTGTTTAATACTCCATGTTGTGCCTCTCCCCGGGGGTCTTACCCTCAGATGTTCTATATACTGAGTGAAATCAAACCGATTCTCCGCAGCTTTTTACAGAACACAAAACGCTGTCTCTGAAAGGGGTCTATGTCTCTTTGCAACGACGGAGAGAAAATCCTCTGGTAAGATCTATGAGATAAAGCGGGGAACTACTTTGAATATATTACCATACCGTAATGGAGAATAAGATGAACCTGGATCACTCGGGAAGCGATGCGATGCCACGCGTGGATCAGACATACTGGCGTAGTCAATTACCAGGCACACACATAATCAGCTTACTTAATCCATTGTCAAGTAATGGAATGGATTTAAGCACTCTATAATTGACTGTCTATGACCTAGACAGTTGGAATCAAGGACAATATGAATAGTTGAAGAGTATTTTTTTGCTACTCAACACACGGTCAATCTGTAGGTCAGCTAATTGAATTCAACAAAAGCAAATGTGCAAGAAATTCTTTTGAATTCGAGATGCTTGTTTATTGTATACATCAATATAAAATGGGATGAATCACACGAGGTTGGCAGTTTGTTCGTAATGCTTTCAATATCAGCTCAAACAGGCTATGCAACATAAGGTGGGCGCATATATTATAGAATATAATTTTAGATGTGTGAAAATACTGTGTAATGCCGCATTTACACCAAGAGCGGCAGTCCCGCGTCAGTCCAGCCGGAAGTCATTCAATTCCAATGGAGAGAGGGCGACAAGGCAGCGGTACGAATCGCGAGTACCACACTTTTCACTCAAGCAAAAATATTTTTACTTCTGCACAAATCGCCAGCAGGAGTATGCAAACCAAGTCAGTACGCAATCCAGTGCGCAAACCAATCATATGGAAGGAGGAGGGCCATCTCATTAAGACACGTCATTTCCATTCAAACTGCCGTTCATAGCTTTTCATAATTGCTTCCGCTATTAAATTTTTTCTAATTAATTTGCTTACAAGTTGTGTTTCAGCTTGCATAGCTAGCTTTATATCTAACTATGCTGTAACTACAGAAAGCTAATGAAATCTGAAGTGAATCTCCTTCAAACCTGACTGACACCAGAAGGGAACGCCCACCTTACGAACTTCAATGCTAACATTTTCAGTACCAGCGACGCATACCCGTGACACTACACGGCAAAACGCTTTTGGTGTAAATCCGGCATAACAGTTATTTCACTTGGAATACAACCAAACTTGTGCTCCAAAAACACTTGATAGGACAACTTGGACATCTTGTCGGTTTTGACATGATCTAGGTAACAGTGCACAATGCATGATCTGAGACATATAGCCAACATAATCATGCAATAGCTTGATAGGCACCGCAGTATAAACATGTCAAGAAAATGTTTCTAATGTTCACTGAAAAATGTAATACGGCCATCTGTGTTCAGAATTGTAGAGCTATCAGCAAAGATCGGAGCTACGGCACAACACATAAGTATACATAATGATAAGAACAGGCCATTCTCACACACCTAGAGAGTATCTGGCTCTGCAACATGACCTGGAAAACTGTTCCACACATTG
This sequence comes from Ilyophis sp. 1 JC-2022, assembly GCA_022702515.1. Classification (NCBI taxonomy): domain Eukaryota; kingdom Metazoa; phylum Chordata; class Actinopteri; order Anguilliformes; family Synaphobranchidae; genus Ilyophis; species Ilyophis sp. 1 JC-2022. Next base: position 19,692,420 of record CM040400.1, on the reverse strand, counting down.
CCTACTCTCTGCTTAAAGAACCTCCTGACATCTGTGCACAACTATGTCCCCTTTTTCTACCTTTTATAGTTCAGGCGGTATCTTAAAATGAATGGGAACAATATGACAATGAACTTTCATGCATTTAGTGATGGCGGCACATATTTGTTTTGTTTTGTTTAACCCCCCCCAACCCCCACATCACATCTCCCACATCACCCACCACGTAGTAACACATCTGTATTGACAAATGCATGCAGTATTAGTTGTGTTTTTTATGTGAACATATAACTTTATTGTTCCTTGTTTGCACTCGCTCTACGTTTAATGAGGGGACTGCCGGTGAATATCATTCGGAGACAACAAGCATACAGTTGTATAGATTAGGATCATGAATAAAGCCTCGAGGAACAGCCTTTAACCACATTGATATGCTCGATTCAAGTGTAGAAGCGCCAGCATTTTATTCATATGCTTGCCTGCAGTACAAAACGCTTCTTCAAGATAGCCTTTTTAATGAAAACTCTTTACCATTTCACTGAAGACCCAATGATATTCACAGACAGGCTTTAAGGAATATCACTCCCTGAAAATGTCCTCATTTATTTCAGGACTTGAGGGAAAGCGTGCCCACGATTGCCTGCACGGTTCATTGCCTGTTTTTAATTAGCATAAACATGTCTGATCGCACGCTGACGGCCATTCCAGTTGTTTCCAGGTTGTAAATGTAAAGAGTGATATGTGGAAATGGCAGAAGCTGTAGCCGATGCGCTGCCATAGTGCGCAGGAAAGCAGCAGAGCTGGCATTTCAGCCCGCAGTGAATGTGCACCTATTTGTTCCACCTGCTGGTTAATATAATTTCCATCTCTTCTTTTTAAAATGGAAATTATCAACGGTTACTTTTCACAAGTGTGTGGACTTCAAGTGAGATTCAACAAAGCAAGGGAACCACATTCTTATTATGGCAGTCATTCGCATGATTTCATATGTTTTAGCTAGGGCCTGATTTACTAAGACCTTCAGCGTGTGCCAAATCTTTTAGCACACACAAAACTAATAACACAACCAATGATTGGTGCAAAGCAAATACCATGACCAATCATTGGTCATGTTATTCGTTTTGAGTGTGCTAAAAGGTTTTGGACACACGGAAGGTCTGAGTAACTCAAGCCCTTAATTTTTTGCGTCCCTCCATTGTGCTTTTATTGACGTATAACTTTATTGCCATAATCACTAACATTTAGATCATCAAGCATATGCTAACAGGCAATAAATGATGTACAGGAAATTGACATATTGATGTAGATAATACTATTTTTTGGGAAGGTTCATCTCTAATATCTGTTCACACATTCATACACACCACACATTCATACACGTCACGCCCGTAGCTATGGGCGGGCCTTAGGGGGCCGGGCCTGCCCACGGAAGTGCTAGTGCCCCCCCCCCACTGGAAATTGAGAAAAAATAAATAAATACAAAATTAGAGTATTTTTCTGTTAAAAAATAAAAAATACTAACTTTTTAAGACATTAAAATAGAGAAAAATTGTGTTATTGTTTGAGGGGGTTCCGCCATACTTAAACAGGAAGTTACGCCAATGTAGGCTAGGTTACCGCGCCATTTCAGTTGGGAGTCCAGCAGAGCTCTATTTCCCAGTTGGATCGCTTTTGCTAATTTGCTTAACAATGGACATTCGTAAATGGTTTAAATCGCGACACTGACACAGACGAAAATACCGAGTTCATGAGATTATTTTACAGTGTTATCGATGCTGTGCAAGGAGAGACGGATGTACGTTTTGGAGAGCGCAGCAGCGAGCTCATTGGCGCGCTGGCTGCTTTGAACCCAGAGGCCGAAGATAATTTCATGGATCCATCGAAGGTAACCCCTCTTCTGAGATTAGCTGGCACTGAAGTGGTTGAATCGGAATATGTTGTGGCTCGTAAATTCCTGGTGAAGAAGATGACGGAGACCTCGATTCCCCCCAAAGATGGAAAATGGACAATAGCCAACATTCTCAGTACATTCCACTGTGCACTCCAGGCCATACCGACTGTCATCTCAGTTTATACCCTTGCCCTAACTTTGGGGGCATCTACCGCAACGTGTGAAAACTCCTTTTCAACACTTAAAAACGTTTTCTCCGAGCATCGGCGTAGTATGTTGCACAAACGTAAGGCTCAGCTTATTCAGCTTGCCTTTGAAAAGGATCTTACTCACAAGTTCAAGGATGAATGGAAGGACATTTTGATGAGAAGATTCAACACCCAGAAACGACGCATTAAACTCTACTGAGAGGGAGAACGAGAGAGCGCCATTCATAGTAAGTTCAGATTGTGTGTGTGTGTGTGTCAGCACCCGCCGTGGTGTTTTTTCAAGAGTGCTTTGCACTTCTTGTGTTCTAGTTAAATGTTGTGTTTGGTGCCTTTGCATATCCCTGTGTTGACTGCTTTAAATTATGACGACATGATATTATAACGCGTCAGCATCCGCCGTGGTGCTTTTTCAATTCGAGAGGTGTGGGCTGGTTTGCACTTCTGGTGTTATATTCAATGTGTTGTCTAGTGCTTTGTGCATAACATTACCTCTGTGTAATTGACTGATGTGGTATCTTTAGGCTGGTCGTTGCTGTTGATGGTTTAAAGTTATTATTTGCAATTGCACTGATTGCGCGGTCAAGGTGCCAACCTCCCCCGTTTAGTCATGGTATCCCATCTATTCATTTTCTAAAGCTAATTGTTTACAAAACCTTGTAAGTGCACCTGATTGGTTCCAATTGTCTAAACAGTGAATGTCTGTATTGTGAATGCGTCAGTTTTGTTGCCGCTCTCCACGTTATCATTGTAACTTACTGCATTCGAATAGTTTTAGGCATAGCCTAATACAGCGGGACATATTAAATCTATCTGAGACCAATTTGGTTAGTATGCGACCTCAGTATAGCCTAATTAGTATGCGTCAGTGCTGCACGAATACAATAGCATATCGGATTATCAAAAATATTTAATAATAATTGTGCCCCCCCATGCAGTTCATATGCCCCCCTTAAGACTGAGTCCTGGCTACGGGTCTGATACACGTTCATACATTTTTAGGAATTTAGCAAATACTCTTGTCCAAGGCGACTTCCACAGCTTTCATTCTTTACATACAATCCAGCTGGGTATTTACTGACGTAATTCATGTTAAGTTATTTGCGCAAAGGTAGAACAGCAGTGGTAAAACCATAGAGTTGCATGCCCAGTTCCTTAACCGTTATGCCACCTACCACTTCCACACCAATTTTTTTTCTATTTCATCTTTCATTAACACACAGTAGCTGAAAATAATTAGCTTGTTGTAGAATATTTCACTTTCAAGGCTTGTTAAAATTGCAATTCCATTACAGGTATTGCGTTCCAAATTACTTTTTTGCACTATCCTGCAATCTGATCCAGGTTATATTTCCACACGCTATTCATTGGTGAGTACGACGGCTTGCTGCAGGCCTTTGTGATCATGCTGTGGAACAGAACATTGAAAATCGTGCGCTGTCAAGCAAATATTGTACTTCACTTTGAAAACAAATCCATCTTAATCTTAATTTACATCCTGTCTTCATGAGTTGTCGTCTCTGTGAAGATGGCTCAGTGCTGAAGACCATTATGATCAATTTACCAACCACAGTGCCAGGCAGGGCGGTATAGAACTGCTGTTCACCAGCTGCTTGAGATGTTGTTGTTTATTGTCATCAACATTTTCTATGATGACACCTTTATTGAGCGCGACAGAAAAATCAACATTTCATGCAAATTCCAGAATGGTTGATACCACTGGGCTTTTTATGGAAGCAATCATGGTAAAATAATGCGAGAATAGAAGTTCAAATCATCTACAAATCATCAATGCAGAGGTAATTAACCTTGACTGGGTGTTGAGCATTGTCCTGTTGAAATTTTAATAAACCCTTACATTGTTAAACGGATCACAGTGACACCTTGAATGAGCTCAGAATGATGAAGTGCTAAAAGTTTTTGTGCACTTTGAAACCTTGCTTGAAGGGTGCTGTGCTGGAACAAGTCTGTCCATCCCCGCTGTCTTCTCCGTGAACATGCTCAATTGTTCTGTACGCAATTCTCCTGTCCGTTTTTCATAAGGGGGAGTTCTGAAACAGCACTCTCATGGCCGCAGTCCAACAGGTTTATAGCTCTCTTTAAACTATTAACTTACCCAGGCTCAGAATGAAAGCCTTAAACTGGATAACCTTTAAATGGATAATTACAATGTAAACTCCTGCAGAGACTTCCAGTGTGCCCAGGTATGAAAGACCGTGTACTTAAATTTCAAAAGGGTTTAAAATGGCAACAAAAAAAAATGACTTCAAGGATTAATTTTATAAACATGGGAGCAATAAAAATGGTCTATCGGAATAATGTTGTTACTGCTTCTAAATTAAATCTAATAGTATAGCATTAATGCTCAAAATGTATTTTTTAGCAGTTCATTTGCAGATCATAACATGCAAAAACCCCTTTGATCTCCCTTTTTTATGAGATTCAAGAGCGGGAAGCCCTATTAGACAAATCACGTGAACTCTCCCTGAACTCCAGCGCTGCACAGGGGGATATTGCACATTAAATATGAAAAAAAGAGAGAAGCAACGTTGTGACATTTCAGTCCATTGACATTCTTGGTTGTCAGGCCATAAACCAATACAGAAGTAGATAAGGCTGATGTGAGCTGAGTGTTTTCTAGCTGGCTCAGATCAGACTCCCCAGGCTTTGACAGATTCAGAACTTCATAAAAAAAACACAAAAAAAAAACAACCCTCTACATCGATGATTTATTAAGCCTTGTTAAAATCCATCCGAGTAAAATCGCTTGAGGAAGGATTCAACTACCCCCCGCGCTCCCTCCTCCTAAAATAAACCTACAAGTGCAAATCGTAGACTTAGGCTTTCTTCTCCATTAGAATGATCTCGGAGCCGTTACACTCAGCCTGGTTTCAGCAATGAGAAGCCATTACGCTTGTTATCAGAACCAGGGAAACATAAGAACCTAGCAATTCAGCAACGGCAATGGCCAAAAATGTGTTTCCTTCCTCTACTGCCTGTGCTGTTTGTGTATAGATCTGACCTCTGTTATTAAGCAGAGAAAACAATCTTGAAAGATCCGACTGTTATTGTGAATTATACGTCCTCTCTCCCAGACCATGCTATGAAGATGTGGCTATATTTCTCTAAAATAATAAATGTATGAATATGACATAATGGCAATGGAATTACATTGACTTTTATTGCCGTTTTAGTTTTTCATCGATTCATTGATGCCGGTGACAATTCAGTGTGGGGTAGACTTTTGCTCAGTCCTTTGAAATTCTATTTGCTTTTATGGTGCTGTTCATTACAGACAGTTTGTAGATAATTACCTCTTCAATTCATGCAGCACTCTCCTTCTTTCAGGTGTATAGTGCTGTTGACATCATGTGTAATAATTAAAATTCCTACAAGAGTATGGGATAACTTGTACGTATATGTGTATATGTGATGAAGTGAGCTAACAGCGTGGAAGTGTTTCAATTAAAAGGTCAGCCATTAGTTGGATAAACCTGTTTTGTCAGTAGATTATCTAGTAATACATGTCTGTTAATAGTAAACATGCACTTACATGCTTCACAACATGCGTTATTACACAAAAGCACACGTGCAACATTATTCAGATATTGTGTGGAAAAAAATGGTAAAACGTCATCTTCAGCCTATGACTCAGGCAGTGGGTCACGGATAAATGCATAGATAAATGTGTGCATAGTCAATTACTAAGAATCGCTGCTTAAAAATAGGAAGCACAGCTTGTGAAAGACGGGAGACAAAGGCTAGTTTTAGGGTGAGGCGATTAACAATGCATAAAACCGAACCAATCAAGTTCGCAAAGAAAGACCCTAATTGGTGCACATTGGTGCCAAGTGAGTAGACATTATTGTTCAGTAATACACAGACCCCAGGCTATGGACACATCTTTCCCCTTGTCCAGCCACCTATGTGAGCAGGGAGACAACAGGGAATATTAAAGGCCTGGGCTCATATGAAAGCTTCGGTTCAAAAGGAGGCATATAAATAAGAGGTACAGGCAACGTTCTCACATGTTCCATCTGACTCTCTCTGCCTGTGAAAAAAAAAAATGTAATTGCAAGACTTCTCGTTCCATGCCTATTAGTGCGTTTGTCGAATTAGTCTTTAATTGCCAAAATGAGAAACTGCACTTTCTTGTTTCCCCGACAGAAACGTTCCTAATGAGTAAAAATTGCAGAATGCTATTTGCAGATTGATCACCTGCTTTTGGTGCGCTCATTATCATGCGGCTCATTTGCATAAGGGAGATGAATTAATGAGACGTCAGTGTCCTACACTGTGCTGTTCCCACTGAGAGCGAAAGGTTCACGTGTTCCTTCATCGTGGAACAAAGAAAGAAAATCAGAAAGGCTCACTGTCTGCCTGAGAAAGAAATCTTTGTTTCCATGCCACATGTTATATTAGTGAAACCTAATACTAAACTCTTCTTGGAATTAATTCCACTGTAGGCAGCCACTAATTATATGAAATTCTGGGGTTATTCTTAGCACTATAACTCATTCTAATCAAAGACAGTAGACTAACCTACAGTGATTTTGCTATATAGTATATAATTCACATTTTTTCATCTTAGTTTTTATTGATCCCATACCATTGGGAGATGAGCAGCTGTATTTTACCATGATGTATTTTAAGTGTAGTAGAATCTACTTAATTGCATTACAGATTATCAAAAATGTGGGTATTTGCATAGAATTGCCAAATCCAAAGAGATTGCATATTTGCATAAACCATTGTTGCGTATTTCGGATATTTGCATAAGCACATAATGATATATGTTAGAAATATACACTGCTCAAAGAAATGAAGGGAACACTTAATCAACACAGTATAACACCAAGTCAATTAAACTTCTGGGATATCGATCTATCCAGTTAGGAAGCGTAAACGATTGTGAATCAATTTCACCTGCTTTGGTGCAAATGGAAGTGACAACAGATGGACTGGTGAGGCAACAGCAAGACAACCCCCAAAAAGTAAATGGTTTTGCAGGTGGTGGCCACAGACCATTTCTTTCTCCTTATCCTTCCTGACTGATTTTTCTCTAGTTTTGCATTTTGCTAGTGCCCTTGTCACTACTGGTAGCATGAGGCGGTACCTGCAGCCCATTCAGGTTGCACAGGTAGTCCAGCTCCTCCAGAATGGCACATCCATACGTGCCGTCGCGAGAAGGTTTGCTGTGTCTCCCAGCACAGTCTCAAGAGCGTGGAGGAGATACCGGGAGACGGGCCATTACAGGTGAGCTGGACAGGGCCATAGAAGGGCAACATCCCAGTGGCAGGACCGGTATCTGCTCTTGTGCGAGGAGGAACAGGAGGAGCACTGCCAGAGCCCTACAAAATGACCTCCAGCGGGCTACTCGTGTGCATGTTTCCGACCAAACTGTCAGAAACAGACTCCGTGAGGGAGGCATGAGGGCCCGACGTCCTGTAGTGGGACCTGTGCTCACAGCCCATGTTTTTGAAGTTAAATTTCATGCCTAGAACTTTTCCTTCCTTCTCCATCTCAGCTTCAAGCCGTTGTGTGTGCGTGCTACGTTTTTAATTAACGCTGTTATTATTTTTATTAGCGTGTTAAACATTTCGCATTAATCATCACGTGTCATGTGTTAATGCATTAATTTTGACAGCCCTAATTATTACACAAGGATATACTGCCGTATATAGAAGTAAATTCACAGCAGATTACAGAAGCACTATATTATTGTTAGTAATAATACGTTTTCATAAGTTGCATCACTCTTCATTGTTTCAGTGAGTGGACTATGGCTGGGAGTATGTTATGCCTACCTGTAACGGGCAATTTCCTCGCCCAGCCTCATTGCCAAGCCTCTCTTATGGGAAACTATCATAGCACAGGAAAATAGCAAGAGAACTTTGAAAGACAGTTGATACAGTAATGGCTTTATTGGAGCGGAGGGAATGACGGATGCTGACGGCGCTGACCGCGCGCAGGCTTTAGCAGGACAAGCGGACAGGCGAAGTGCCAGCGAGATCCAACGGGAAGATCCAGGCAGGTTGTCAGTGGCTCTGCACCTCCGCTTTGATTCCTCACATTACAAAGGCGATCCTTTAGCCTTTCTTGTGCCTGGAGAGGAGAACAATTACACATTGTTGCTGGTGCCATTCTATAATGCAAACCCAAAGACTCAAATGTCATTAAGGGGCTAACTGAAGATATTGTGAATGGAATCCCTTTTCCTTTGATATTGTCATTATGTGAGCATGGCTAGTATTATCATTTTCAGGATTTAAGGTGACTTCACCATAACCAAATTCATATTTCAGTGTGTCTAATGTTGCATTCCTCACTTGATGTGTGATATTATGGGGCAGAACTATAATATTATTTTTTTCCTGGCATAATTTTTCTGAATGTGTTTCATTTTTGTTTTCAGTTTCATACCCACACACAGCCAAATGATTTACATCTTGTTGGGAATTGGATGATTATTCATAGGAAGCTGAAATATATAAAGAGAATACACCTGGTCCACAGACCCACGACTTTCACATTTTACGATTTGCATATTCTTCGTTTCTCAAAGAATCCTATCAGGACACGTTACACATATTACAAATAGGTAGATACTTTATGAATCCCAAAATATCACATAATGCACAGCCTCAAATGCTTGCAGTGCATCATATAAACAGATATACAGCGTATCACCGTTTCTCTTTAACTTTCACACTCAAACGCTTGTGTTAAGTTTTTGTTTCACAAGCCCGGTTTGCCGTGATTATGATTCACTAAAATTAGCTTACTATAGAGTTCAATTTAGAGCATCGATGTAAAAATGCTAAATTTCAAAAAGAAAAAAAAAGTGGATTGAATCCAGGTCAGTGACAAACTGAGAAGCAACCAGTGTTGCTGTACTCTTAATACCGTGATGCTTAATAGAACTTAGTTGGCAGAACTCTAACCATACAGCATCCTGGATTCCTTGAAATTTGAGCAATGTTAAAGTGTGCAATGAGAAACAATAGCATGCATTTGGCATCACTGGTAATTCAAACAGGGCTCAGATGATGCCAAGGGGCCCCTTTTCCCTCTGAAAGCTACCCACAGAGGACGTATTTTACATCACAGGCTGGCATATCTATCTACCGCCAACTAATAGTCCTATTTTGTTTATTAGGTTAGCTGTTTGTACTGGTACTAGCAGATTTAAGCTTTGCAACATAAAACGAATAGATTGAAACAGCACTATTGCAACTATAACCTGAGGGACCTTGTCCAACCCCAAGCCTCAAGAAAAAACCCAGAGAATATAAGTAGAACAGACCATTAAAGGGATAAACCCTGGTGGGGATGAGCTGTGTCCTGCATACGGTACTGAATTGTATATAATAGCATTCTGAAATTTCATTAGGTGTAAAAATATATTTTTGCGATTTGGATGATTTGCCATTTGTGAGATAACTATTCGGTCATAGCTAAAATGCAGTGCCCTTTATCACCATCCTGTCAGGGGCCACTCAGAGGAATGTCAGCAGGGTGGCCCCCCGCAGCTCAGATCTGCTCTCAACCCCCTTTTTTTTGGGGGTTGCCTGCTACTGTCTGTGGGTAGTCATGCCATGCCTAGTGCTAGCAACCACAGGATCGCTGCAGGTATGAATAGTCATTACAGCGCCGTTCATGTCCCACACCACCTCAGGCAAGCTGTGCGCAGTCCTCCAGATGTGGGCCTGGCCAGCAGACATTGTTATAGCAGTGATAGAACTGGAGGAGATGCGCGTTGATGGGGAGAGGAGAGACGGTTAATGGCGCTGCCTCTCTCAGCTTGTCTCCCCTGGCAACCGGAGGTCAGGAGTTGAGTAGCACATTACTGATTCCGCCTCTCGCCGAACAGTCGCTTTCAGATCGGCTTTTTTGTGTCGGCCTCAGCGCGGCGGCGCAACAGAACCCGCCGAGATGAGAACATCCAGTGGAAAATAATAGAAAAGTGAGAATGTAGCGAGGCTTCATTGCGTCTGCGACGCGGCGCTCGGGTCGTGCATACTCCGCGCTGTCAAACAGTGTCACTTTTGCTGGCTTCATATGCCGTACGTTCCATTTGCCTCGAGATTGGTACGCTACATAGTTAGATTGTGTTTGAATCGATATTATTTATGCCTTTCGGTGGACTCTAACTTTGGGCCTCAAATCAAAAAACATAACAACCATGAGAGACATATTTATGTCATGGAGGTCTGAAGGTGACACTTCTATATCAGTCATATACAGTTTGTTTCATAACAATGAAGTCACCTGTATTCTACTAATAGGGAGGTAGGGAGGTGATTCCGTCTGATGAGGAAAAAGCACAAATTGAGTGTTAGTGGGAGAAGGCTTATGTGACACAGCTATGTTAAGCTCCTAGTACGGTAGAAAAAAAACATGTCCCATGATTTAAATGATTACAACACTCTGACAACAACTAAGATCGTTAGTGTCCCATTTACCCAAATGCATTGAGTGTGGCAGTGTGGTGTAATGGGTAGAGGACTGGACTTGTGACCTAATGCTTGCAGCTTCAATTCCCAGGTAGAGCACTGCTGTTGACCGAGTTACTTGCTTCAGCGTATGTGCAGCTGTGTGAATCGATACTATGCAAAAATGTTACATCTCTGTAATTCGCTCTGGATAACAGCCTCTGCTAAATGCATGTCATGTTTTAATGTAATAATATTGAAAAGCTGTCATCCCGGTCAAAACTCCTTACAGCAAATAATGTGACAACTCAACTGCAGACATCATCAAGTTCACTTAATACAAAAAAAAAAGTATTGTTCAGGTGTGTCAGTTATTTGAAAATGCGGACTATCAATCAATGTTAAAAGGATGAATATTCATCGAGAATGAGCACACCTCCTCAGTCCTCAGAGAAGTGAGTGTTGCAATTGCTTATGAGCTTTGCGAACAAAGTTCGCAAAGGCAAGTTCTGTTGAAGAACCTCTCGCTGTAGCCGACTATGGTCGGCTAGCAATCATGCATCACATACTCAACCAATCAGATGCACACACCTCTAATGGAGCGCCCTTTTTAAGCCAATAATCTGTTCTCTCTGTACTGCTTACGCTCATGCGCTGCTTCTTGTTTGCTTACGGCTTGTGCTAAAAGAATTTGCTGTCACCCTCCACCACCCCAGCTTCCACCTGTTGTTTGGATCTGCTTTAGTACGAGGGGTTTCTGTTCATCTCCTGTTTAGCAGGGGGAGATGCCCGTGCTCCGGAGCAGTACTAAAGCAGATCCATTCACCGCCAAACTAAAATAATTATGCAGCACATTCATTCATTAAACATGTCATTTAAATACGTGAGTTGTCCTGACAGAACTGGTATCTACTCTAAACAATTTGTTTTGAACCCATGCAGTACATCACCTATATTCTGCTGCTTGGGAGTGGGTTTCACTGTTAAAATTATTCCCTTTGATGAGGGAAAAGCACACAGTTCATCCAGCGGAAGTTAGAGGGCTCATTTTGCTTTGCAAAAGAGTTGTGTGCGTTATATGCCATGTGTTGTTGTATATCTTGGAATAGTTTGACACAGCAAGGACCGGGTCTTTACAAGCAAATGAAGCCTTCTCTTAATTTCACGTTTGGTATGTGAATTCCACTTTCCAGGCCAGACAGGTTTCCCTTTTCTTAAAATGGAAAGTAGCCTGGTTAACTGGTCATTTCTGCTCTTTCCCGCATTTGATTGCCCTCCTTTTGGTCAATTTAGTAAGAAGGTCTCCTGGGGGATTGAGTGGTGCTCTTTAGGCATTTGTTGGTGGGTTGGGTGGATTCAGTTAATTATAGGCCGATATGCTTTGTCCACATCAGATGCGATGGCAATCATAGTTCCTCTGCCTGACTCAATAGTAGCCACAGCAGATGAGCGGCTGTGTTCAGTGTTTTTTTTCTGAGCTCTCTAAGCTCAAAGTAATTTACAAGGCATTAGCTCACCAGTTACAGTAAAATAAACCTCTCCAAACAACATATGGTGAAGGAGATGTGCCCTTTTTGATACTAATCTCTTTTCCATTAGAAAGAGGGAGGATGCAACAGGATCCCAGACTTGTGCTGCATCTTAATGGTCGGTCGGAAGATGTTTTTTCTCCAGTTGGGTTCTGATTGCTGTCTTTATGGTAATTTCATGGTTTAAGACAAGCATTCCGCCTCATTAAAATGTTATTCTGCAAAGATTGCTGGGCACAAATGGATTGAGTGCTCTGAATATTAGATGAAAACTTTAGCTCTTCACTTTTCTTTCGAGTGCCATTGAGATTGTGCTGGAAGGTACAATATGATAGAATTCTGACCTTTTAAATCAGGGGATTCATCTCTTACCAGCATGAGATGGCAGAAGGATATCAGTCATTAAGCAAATCACTGGGTTAAGCTTGCGACAATGACTTTTGGGAAACGATTCAAAGCTCCAAATGTGCTGGATCTGATTGCATTAAAATGACATAATTTAAGGTCCAAAATCGGGGAGTTTTCAGGTTAAATACCATGATTCCAAGTTGTGAGACTCATAACCCTCATCAGATTCTTTCTATCCATATGCTAAACTGTCATAGTGAAGCATTGGGCTGTCCATGTAACCACACCAAGGTCATTCTACAGACAACCAGCCTCTGCATTGATAATACAATTTCATTTCAAAGCCAGAAAATGGGTGTCTTAAAATCTGTTGCCTGCAAAGGTAGATTCTTTGAAAACAATATCACAGTTCACTGTTGTAAAAGCCCTCAGGTCAGCCTGGAAGTTATTCTGTGCGTGATTCATTCCCTGTTTGAAATTCTATCTTGTCTACTGAAAACAGTCAATGTGGTTCCCTCGCTTTTCGAGACCCTGACCCAGCTGGGTAATAAAGACACTTTCTACCCAGGCCTCAAACTTTATTTTATTGACAAATTGGCAGTTTGGCAACTCTTTTTGTGTTTCATAAAACCGGGAGACAAATTGCGCATTTTTCACTTGTGTGCAGTTACAGCGCTCCCCAGGAGCAGTGCTTAGTTTGTGCTCTTTGATCTCCGGGTTCACAGCGCTCCCTTCACGTGGAAGCTTGTCGTTCTCTTCATGTGGGCAGAGAATGGTAGGGTCCTGGTGGATCCCATGTGCAGTCTCCTTTTAATTGAGCTCTCCGGTAGATGTTTCCATCGTCTTCGCAACCTTGAGCGCCTTCAACTGTCACTCACTGGGAGTAATTGCAGCGGCGATGTTCCTCTCGCGGGCTCGCGCACCCCCTGTCAGACAGAAAGAGAGAGAGAGAGAGAGGGAGATGGGGAGAGAGCGGGGAGGGAGTGATGATTGGCAAGTCTGCGTTTTTAAGCTCTGAAACGGGCACCGTGTTTTTTGTTTCCTCGGTGGCTTGTTTCAAGAATCGTTTACAGAAAACAGAGGGTGCTTTTTGCTATTATTCTTTTTTTATGTCCTTCTTCTGACGAGCCAAGATGGGTTGAATGGTCTTCTGCTGTCATCAAACATTTTTATGTTGTTATGTTCTCCTCATAAGTGAGCTCTTTTGTTTCGAAGGGGCAGAATATCTCAAGTATATACACCGTAAAATATTTATAACACACATTTACATGCTACACCTTTGACTTTGAAAATGAAATCAAAATTTAAGCAAAATTAATGTATTTTGTACATTTAACACTTTGTCTTTCTTCAGGTTTAGTGAATCTAAACAACCTTAAATTGGAAAAAAGAAACGTGGCTTAAAGGATGTTTGGTTGTCAGAATTAGAATTTTACCCATTAAACACAATTGGGAAATTACGGTTTCTATTAGGAAAAAAAACATTCTGAACTGGCCTGAATGTTTAAAGGCAGTTTGTTGATGCGATTTACTTGCTATTTAAAAACTGGGAATCATAAGCACATTTCTCAATAAAATTTTAATTTTGTATTAATTCCCCCACAGTCTTGTATGAAGTCCTGACTATGCCAGTGCTGACTGTGGCCTGTTGCGACGGCAGAGGTGGAAAGTCCAGGGGTCAGAAAGTCCTGCCATGTTTTTCTTCCACCCATGAACTGAACCAGCTTATTTTACTAATTAGTTCTACCTCCTGGTTTAAGAATAGCAATGATTAGCAAATCCAGGTGATTGGAAAAAAATACTGGGAAGGACTTTTACTTTCTGAACCTGGACCTTCCACCTCTGGCGTCGGGTAGAAAGGTTTCTGTAAGCAGAGTTGTCCCCTCCTCACTGCACTGCAAAGGATAATGTGTACTTGGCTCTGATTCTTGAGAGATGAAGTCCACTCAAAGTACTGAAGAATGTCCTTCCAGTGGCCTCTTAAGCCTCAACGACTTTATATGTCACTGTAGTTCTTACCTATTTTTGCACTTGTCCTCTCCACAAATCTCAGCCGGCTCGGGCAGGATATGAACGGTTCGCCTGTAATCCATACAACCGACAATTTCAATACAAACTAGTGACTTCTTTAATACACCCCCAGCCAGCGGCATCAGTGCTGAGCGCATATGTTTCATTGTCAGAGCTTAGAAGTCATGTTAATTTTTCACTAGTTTGTATAGAAATTATCGCCTATAGCTCGCTAAAAGTATGGATTACGGCGGAGATTTGTGGAGAGGACAAGTGCCAGAATATGTAAGAACTTTCAGAATTACGGAACTCGATTCCGTTCGGCTGCAAAACGGCTGTTAAGTTACAGCGTTCGTTTTTTTACATGGAGCTCTGTCTGAAAATATTCATATCGAAAGACAGAGGTCCTAATAGAGCAAAGTAGCTACTGTCGTTTGCCGTGAAACCTGTCTGGTTTGTAATGTTACTCGGGTAAGTTTGAGTTTTTGCTATCAATCTTTCTGTTTGTCGAGCTGTGTCCTCCTGTGTACTAGATAAGCTAGGCTAATGTTACTGCTTACAGTGTACTGTTTAGTGACATACAGTAGCCAATATGAAAAATATACTCAATACTATTATCAGCGAAAACCTAAGCATAGTAAGTATATGCATAGTAACATTTCGCCTACTTAACAACTTTCTCACAGCTAGCATACTCAATAGTAGCCTATAGAAGGGCGTTGATTCAGACCGATTCGGACACATTCTTTGTTTAGCAGAAACCAAGTTAGCTAATAGTTAGCTATCTAGCTAGCCGCACATCCAAACAATGTATCATTTGCAAGCATTTTTGTTGTGATATTCTTATTTGTCTGTCTTTGTTTAACACAAACTAAGCCATTGCTGATTAAGCTAACAGTTAGCTTTCTAACTAGCAGTGTGTCCAAACAATGTATCTACAAGTGTGTTCATCGTGATTTTCGTATCTCTAACAGTCTTTGTTTAGTGACACAAGCCTCTGAAATCCAGAGTCTGATACTCTAGTGGGAGTGGTTTGGGGTGGGGTTAGCCAGCTACTTTTCACGCCCATTAAGTTTGCCAGCCTGAGGTGTGAATCTTTACAAATCTTTGAGAGCTGTTTCTCAGGAAAGTGTTTTAAGGTGTACCGACATTCAAAGAAACATATCCTCTTCAAATATATGCATATTGCAGTGAATGAGACATTTGAAAGCTCAGAATCTGTGCTTTTATAAACTATAAAAAACAGAAAAATTACCCTGTGCTACTTGTGGACCATTTTACCAGCACCAGTCACATTTCACTGGAATTCCACCAGATTACTGAATAGACTGTATTTTCACTGGCTTCATTATTGTAAATGATGCATGGGGCTGCCCATCACAGGACATAAATCACCCAGACATCCATGAAAGTGTCGGCTTATTTTCTGTAATATGTATTTATTTCTCTCTTCTTTTACTCGCCCTGTCATTTCCCATGAGTTCAGATCTCCTGTTATGGGGTCAGGGAAGCATTTTCTGGTGTTTCCAAATTGATTAAAATGTGTTTTTTTTTTTTTTAAACCAATGTGAAAAATGTTGCGTGAAGTGCGGTGTGAAAACCTATATGTAAATGCTGTCACGCAAAAAAGATTTATTGTCTGACTGAACTGATTGTTTTATTTACTGACTGAACTGGCAAAGGAAGTTTTACCCAAGAACACTATTTGCAGAGTTTACAGAATTTTTAGGGGTAAAAATAACAAAACAGTTGGTTTTTCTAAATATTTAGCAAAAAACATATTCAGGAAAAAATATATATCTCAGGTTAAAAACTATGTCTACTGAAGTAATAATTTATGAAGGAAAGCAAATGAAAATAACAATTATAAAAATTTAGCAAGGACAATGTACTTTACTCTACTACTGTAGAGAACAACAGAAAGAGGAGAAAACTGTACACATTCACACTCGTTCATCCTCATGCCAGTCGTTCTCTCTTTTTTTATATAGCTTGAAACGTCCTGGACATGCATTCCTGTGGCAGCTGTTCAGCCTTCTCCAGTGTGAAATCATCTAAAATTGACCACTGAGTGTGATGGAATTAGGTGTGCAGACAGATAGAGAACCACTTCTTAGCACGTAAGGCTGAGTGACTGAAATGAGATGGACAGTCCGTGAAGTGATGGAGAAATTTGCACTGAAATTTCACCATGTAGGATCTCTCCATGGGAGGACTTATCAGTTCAGACCATGCAAGTTGGGATTACTTCTGATGCCATCTACAGTCCAGAAGGTGAGCCAAGCCATGGCCTCTACATAACAAATGCACAGCCACTAAGTTCTTCAGAGCAGAAAATTATTTATCTATTTATTTTTTCCAGAGAATGAAGAGGCAACGAACTTGCCATGAAAGCTGAGCCTATGAACTGCCACCTTAAGGAAGCGTGACTTCCTGGTAATCGTCTCTTTTTTGGGGAGTGGATATTGGTTCTCGGATCAAGATTTAAAAAATAATGTGTGGGACCGTAAACCTTTGGGGTTTGTGGGGGGGGGGGGTATCTTTTTCTAAACTTTTTGTGAAATATCCATCAGTTAGAACATCACAGCAGCTCAATACTATTGATTTAGGTTTGCTTTACGACAGAGACATTCATGCCTGTATACTGTGAAGCAACAATAAATCTGAGTATATTAGCTGCTGGGTGAATCATCCTGGTAAAGCACTGTTCTACTGCATGGATGGGTCTTGCATGCTAAAGCTGCACATGGAGTGTCTTCCTCAGACTCATGTCTGTGCAAGTTTGACTTGTGGGCTGCATTATGAAAAGAAGCAGTTGTTATCCCATGCTTCAGAGGAGAGTGAATGCTTGTCTGTGGAGATAAGCAGCATAAGTGTGGCTGTATTATTTATCTTTATTTATACAGGGTAGGTTGACTGAGCACACATGCTCTTTTACAGCAACGCCCTGTTAACGCCCCAATTAGCCTAACCAATATGTTTGGGTAGTCCAAACTGGGGATAAAATAGGGGGAATGCATTTTTGAAAGATTGCACGCTTTCTTATTTGAAAAGAGAGCCTGCAGCCGTCTTACCCCATGTTGTCATAGTTAATTCACTAAAAGTATACAGTAGTATGATTTATGAGTATCTCTTAGACAATGCAGTTCAGTGCCACTGCCATACAAATACATAAGGTTTATTACACATGCAATTACGTTTTAAATTAATAAAATTAGGCTGCTGTTACGTCAGCTTATAACGTATAACCAAACGCATACACGATTCTCGGGGTACATTTAACAGGAGCTTCAGTGGCAAAGCATCTAAACTTGATGTTTATGTTTCAGGAGTCACGGTGAGATATGAAACATATTGAAATAAACAAAAAAAACACATTTATTGGAAGGATATTGACCTTGCTGTTCAAAAAATAAATACGTAGGCCTACAAATAAGAAGAAATCTCTGGCTACAGGCCAGTATATACTACATGTAGGCTATTCTGAATTCTGGTGGCCTGATGCTGTAATAAAGTTTATTTTCCACTGGTGCCTCATTTTTTGTTCACAACCACTAAGCAGGGAAAGCAGGAGAAATCCACCAATTTTCCTCACTGCTGAAATATTTAGCACGAGGCTATCATAACCTTCACGGCGCACCATTTGGAGGCATCATTCGTCTTTTTTATATATTTCAGTTGGATATAACTTCCTGAGCAGGGGCAACTCTTTAAATCAGTTTCACGGGACCTCCTCATCTCAACAGGACTAACAGAGCTATTTGCATGCATCCCTGTGCATATCACATAAGAGTATCCGCATGAATAATACAGGTTAAGTGTCCGTGGGTTAATGTATCTGCACACCCTGCTGCAATTATTTCGCTTTTAATTGCAGACAACATGAATATTTAAAACCGCCTTTCATTTCCTCCTGTGCTAAAATCCGCAAGCTTGTAACTAGAGATCTTGCGGCGATTAAAACCACACCCTTGCAAAATATCATCATTTACATATTAATTAGACCATTTATGAAAGCATTTCACCTGCATTCTATTGTGTAAATGGAAGCAATTAGTGCAAGCATGAATTACAGCCAATTGCCAACACGTGTCTGTGGACACACTGATATGCCAATAAATTATATCTATTCTATAGTATATGAATTATACTTATTGGGATGGTAGGTAGGCCATCAGTCAAGTTATGTCTCGGGTTATAACCCCTTACCTTTTCGTTTATATACCCCGTTCTAGATATTATTCACAAGCAGAAGAACATACAAATCTAGGCTTCTCAATTTAACCTAGTATGCGAGTATCAAGGAGTGCAAAAAGCCTTGCTCTTGAACATCTCAAGGGTTTCCGCTTCTTCAATGTCTTGGCGCAAGCCATTGTATTAATGACTCTCTCTGCAGAAAAAACTACTGCTAACATCTGTGCAAAATTAACTAATGAACTAATTTCCAAAAGAGCTGATTGTATTTGTTGTTGTTCAGTGCAGATGGTGGCAGAGACATCAGGTCTACTTCAGGCCCCATTGTTGGATTGACAGAACGCCGTTAAATCTTCTGTTGCTGCTGTGCTCGCCCATTTAGTACAAATTGAAATACAAATTATGTGTAAACGCACAAATCCGACATGTGAGGAGGGGGTAAAAACATAGAAGTTTAGTATAATATAATGTCATGTATACTGTACCTGCAAATCACAAGGAAAATATATTGCATCATTTATGGTTAATGAGCTGCAAATGGCCAGTCATTTAAAATTCCAAAAGTATCCTTATAGTTATAATTTAATTCCGGATGAAAGAAGTATAAACATAAATTCAAGCATAATAATGATGATGATAATGATTGATCACATAATGATGTGCCGGTCCCCCAAAAAGTCATAAAAGTTTGAATTATTTACAAATTATTACAGGAGGTAGTTTAAAGTTCATGAATATATACATATCGGCTATACCATTCACACCAAAAGGAAGGGAATATATTAATACCGACTCAATGTTTCCCCAAGCGAGTAATCTTACTCTACCATAATGATTTCATAGCAAAACTGCCTAAACTATAATGAAACAGCTGTATTAAACTGCTAAGATTTATTTCCTGAACATCATTAGTTAACTTTAAGAAATGCAAATAAGTCTGCAGGGACCAACGTTCCATACATTATTATTATTATTATTATTATTAAAATCCATGAATACTCCATTACCCTCCATGTCGGTCTAACTGTTCCCAGAGTTCTCTATCTCTCTCATCTCTCTCCACACTTTCAAAAGGCATTATGCAAATAGCACAGCGGGCGTTGGGTCTCATTCTTGAGTCTACTTTAGCTTCAGTAACACCCAGAAGCCTTCAGCTCATCGGTTCCTACAGGTGCCCATAAATGTGCCTTAATTAAAGCCAGCAATGATAATAGATAAAAAATGTATTGCACCACCCCGATGAGGCATGCATTCAGCAGGGTTGTTTAACGGTCTAATTTTTCAGTGGTTTTGCAAATTTTTTATGTAGTGAGCAAAAACAATTATGGCATAATATATGTAAGCACGGGGACAAACGCATAATGTATCGGTCCATGACGTATGAGTCCACACGGCTGAATAGAAATCACGAGGATGGCCAGAGAGAACAACCCTTTACCTGCAGGCCATGAGGAACGAACAGAGGAGAGACTTGTCAAAGTGAAAGTGGTTCCGGTCGAGGAGGTAGTGGAATTTATTGTGTCGCATCTCCAAATTTCCTGCAGGCAATTTGAGCTTAGTGACAGAGGGCTGCTCCCTGAGGCCAGTGCTATACTCAGGTGATAACTGCAGAGCGAATGTCGGTCCGATATTTCTCACAAAATGTGATGCTGATCAGATTATTTTGAAGTGTTCCTTGCCAAAGCATGATTGAATCAACAATTTGATACAGTAAAATAAATAATAATTATTAATAATAATAATAATAATAATAATATCACACATTTTAAATGATGAAATATGTGTCAATGAAGAAAACCCAAACTCAGTCATTTCACATTTCCCCCTTCATATGTGCAAATGTATCCATACATAGTAGAATGGGTGTAATTAAATGTAATTTACTAAAACAGGTATCAAGCCCTTGAAATTATGGCACAATAATGGATGCACAAGTACAAGCAGCAAGCGTATGTTTTGGCCTATTGGTATGCATCTTGCATGTTTGGATTCATACTGCCTTTACTTAAGGGATTCCCAGTACAGTACTCCCTGAAGAAGGAGACCATAAATGATGAATAGGGAAATCATTTTTTGCAACGCGAGGAGTTCGGTAGTTGAACAGAGAGCTTCTTGCTCGTGGCCTTGGGGCTGGTGCGCTCTAACCTGCGCTATCAGCCTTCTCCAGCTGTGACGGAAAAACAAACACCAGATTTCCGGGCGGCGAATCCCTAGAGTTTCCGGTTCTCTGACTTAACACATCTGAGGAAGGAATAACGGTATCCGTACCCTTTTATTTCAGTGCTGGACGCTGTGACGACGGGGCTGTGGTAATGAATCTGATTGAATTGGAAAATTGAAAAAAGCATTCACAAAGGAAAATGCTAATATCCGTCTACTTTGAACCTGCCTGGGATTAAAAATGAATTGAAATATTGCTCATTGGTGAAAGGTCAGTGATGAGAAATGAAACCGGCGATGTTCTATCTGAGGCGTAGCTTTATTTAGCCGGCTTTGAAGGATGACAATAAAGGGAATCTTTGCAATAGCTGTGGCAGAAACTGACATTTTAATTACATGCTATTGCTGTAGTCCTACGCTCTGGCACATGTTTAATTATTGTAATGTTAAATCACTGTCCAGTAAAGGTCTGCAGATGTAATAGAAACACAGCATGATAATAACTGGGCACTGAAGGGCAACTCATATTATATACATATGGAAAGTAATAGCGTTCTGTTGATGTGCTACTCAATCAGATAACGCTTCTTTGTACTAAACAGAGAGTACACCGCACAAATATGATCTCATCACCATCACTGCAAAATGAGTCAGTTCGTCTGCTCAAATATGTGGTTTATTGTGATCTAAAGGCGAATATATAAAGGTTGATTCCTTGCGTAATGACTCGTCAATCAATAAATGTGCATTTTACTGGATTCATAATTTTATGGTTTGCAAGTGCCTGAGTACCCCTTCTGTAATTGATGTATTGGGGTAAAAACATTATGGTAGAAAATTACTCTGGTGGAGTATTTATGCCTGCTGACATGAATCCCTCCTCTGGATGCTACAGGCTATTTCAGTGCTCTCCTGCTCAGTTTCAATACCTGTAAGGAACAGCGAGATATAAATCTAAATATTCCCCTTTTGGTCAACCGTAGATCAAGAGCCCTTAAAGCACTGTAGCCACCATTGGTTGAATTAGTAAATAATGATCTCCCACCCTCACTAAGAAAAAACAAGAAGAAAATAACAGGGGGCGGATAAGTAATGTATGATCTGGCTGGTATTAGAGACAAACTATATGGGGCTTTGGTGTGACACGTCTGAGGAAAGGAGAACATTCATTTTCGGTTCTGAGAGAAAATAGTGTAGAGTGTAAACCCCCCCTCAAAAACATAAAATAAAATGACGTGGTGTAAATGGTCCAACTAATGATCATTGGGTATCCACAAAACACCGGGTAGATGGAGCAGCAACAGTGGCATTTGAATAATGGCTGTCTCCTGTTCATAGGTGGAGGGCAGTACCGACTGATACTAAACCAGCTCAGTGACCATCTGTGAGGGGTTGGCATGAGGTTCGGAGAACCAAGCGCGACTGATAAGGATTCTAAAAGCGTATCTCGAAAGATACGCCACAAAATAACCCGCACCAACAAACAAAAAAACGGGAGCTAAACTTCTCTAGCACAAGACAAATCAAAACAACCTCAGAAACGGAGGCGTATCTCCATAAATGGTGAGAATAAATAGCAACAAATAAAAAACCTCACGCACTAAATCATTAGGCGTAACAAGAGGTTGAGATAAACAAAAGAGAAACACAGAAAAACAGGTGAAGGAAAGAAAAAGAAAATCAAACCTGTTACCTAAGCTCTAGTAAGAGCTGTACACCAAAAGGTAGCAGGTAGAGAGATAAAGATAAAGCAAAAAATTGAAAAAAAATGAATAAACCAATCTAATCCTAATTATAACCGGACTTCCTGCGTTTCTTATTTGTACAAACCAGAAATGCAGTGACCAAATTCCTATACCGTTCACCGACTTCGCTCGTCAACAGTTTAGACAATATCGAAGTGAAGGAAGACGGAAGTCCTGAGCTATTTATAACCTGCAGGGAACTCAAAACAGGTGCGAGGAATAATAGCCCGGCGATATCCAAACACCGAAATGGAGGCGGAAAAAATCAGATAGATCGCCCCACCGCCGTCAATAAGACAATAAGAATGACGACCGCAGAAACAATAGAGGCTGCCTGTAACCATGACACCATCAGCCATTTTAAAGCTGTGGTGCTCTAAAAGACGTAACTTCACATTTATTCTTTAACCCCTGAGATTTTGTGTTGACAGGATACTGGAAGCTTAGCAGACCTCCACTGGTGGGTTAACTCCCCCCTCAGTGGTGTTTCATCACCCTTGTTTAGGAAGGGAGGATGGGGCTTGACTTGGGAAACATGGATGACTATGGGAGATCAGGAGAAGGGTAAGTGTAGAAATACTGTAGTTTGAAGTGTAAATAGCAAATAAAACACTTAGCTTTGTGCTACACATAATAACATCCTTGTGACCATTCTCTGGTCTTTGCATATAATGTAGCTTTGCATAAACTGGCACCAATGAGTTTGGAAATGGGGGTTTGCAGCACACCTAGGCAAGACAAGAAATGGATTTAACAGGGATTATGGGTATTATATCTTGTGAGATTGTTGAGCTTCCCATTTCTGTGTAAAACTCCTGAACCACAACATTTAGAATAGGGAAGGGCACTAAATGGCAACAAAAAAAAAAAAATTGTAAATACTCTGATGCATATTGTTTTTTCAAGATCTGTGTATGGCTATGATTTTTTCAAAAAGAAATCTAGTAGACAAAGTAATAATATACGTAGATGACAAAATGAGAGGTAAAAGTCAGTAGTACTGTAGAATTCTACTTTCTGTTTTTTGAAGAGGTAGTTGCTTTACACAGCTTACATTCTTTACATACAACCTATTTGTACAGCTGGATATTTTCTGAAGCTATTCAAGTTTAGTACCGTACTCAGGGATAGAACAGTGTACGACATAAGAGTTGAAGCTATGACCTCAAAGATACAACCCCAGCTTCTTAACCGTTATGCTAACCTGCCACATTTTTATAAACTACTTATAAAAAAATAGCCAAAGCTTATACAAGCCCCAATTCCAAAAAAGTTGGCACAGTATGTAAAATGCACATAAAAGTACGTCAATTTTTTTACATATATTTAATTGAAAACAGTACAAAGAAAAGATATTTAATGTTTTACCTTATCAACTTTATTACTTTTTGTAAATATACACTAATTCCAGATTTGATGCCTGCAACACGTTTCAAAAAAGTTGGGATGGTGTCATGGATCGCGCCTTCCTTTCCTTATCTCTGCGTTTTGTATTCCCTTTTTCTTTTTACCTGTAATCTATCGGATTTTTCTGTGTTCCGCTAAGGGTTTTGCTTTTTGCTCCATGTTATTTCACGTAACATTCTAGCCGGTAAAGGTATAGGAAGTTGTGCTGCTATCGACCGCTTTGCTTCTCAACGCGGGACTTGTTAGCAGTACAATTTGCTCTTTCGCTCTTTTATTTCAGAGCAGAGGTTTTTTTTTTTTTTTTTTTTACTCAAACCAACCTCACCCTAAGGTTTTTTTTTTTTTTTCTTCCTTTTTTTTGTTCACTCCACAACGGGAGTTAGATAAGCGTGACTGCTTATTTATTTTGTTTTGCTCGGATATCGAGCTCCTCACTTTTTATCACGAGGTTATTTGTGTTCTCCTTATTTTCCCCATCCACTACGGATTATTGTCCGTCTTAGTGGTTTTCGTTTGAACACTTTAAGAGTCCTCATCTGTTGCACCTGGACCTCCAATATTTCCTCCGTGTCTCTGGCAATGAGATCCCCTACACATGGGGGCAAAAATATGACCGGGAAGTTCAAAAAACACGTTTGGAACATTCCACAGGTAAACAGGCGATGCTATCAATAGGAAAATGAGTCCGGAGAAACAACCCTTAAAGTGATCCATTCATATCTACTGCATATCTGGCAGCAGAGTGATGATTTGAGGCTCATTTGATACCTCAGACCCTTGATGACTTACAGCCATTAGGCTTAAGAATTGGGGCTTGTACATACTTTGATATTACGTGCTTGTTGTTTTGTTGACATTTTGTATGCTGCTTTTTTATCTTGAAAGCAAAAACTGTAACAATGCTCTCCTCCACTGAAGAAAAAATGTGATACTATGGTATTGAAAGTTTTAGATATAGGACTTTAATATTTAATGTTGATACTCTGATTCTCCATACTCTACAAAAACAAAATATATATTTGGATAGTGCACACCTTTGACAGTTAAATCCTGATCTTCATTTGATGGCAGTATCTATGGCTTCCCTACACACACTGCCTCATGTTTTTGGATTTAGTTATGTCTTACAATTGGAATGTACTAACTGACTTGTTAAGAAACCCATAAATCAATTGTTGGTTATTTTTAATGAGTCATTAGCTGGAGATGTGGGGGCTGTCTAAATAGTGGAAATAATCTATACCTCTTGTAAATACTTTGGGGGGGGGGGGGGGGAGGGGAAGGTCAAAAGGTCATAACCCCTGTTTTGGTTTTTAAATGGCCTCTTAAAAACTCTGACAGAAGGTAGTGAAGCTACATCCTCCCAGCCTTGGCCACAGCTAATTTTCTGCTCTGCATTTTAGAGATCAAAAAAGCCATCTCTAAGCTGATAAAATTCCTTGGCCACAGGCCACGAGGGATCAATGTTTGATCTTACCTTCTGAAAGGAGTATAGCTAATGTTCATCTTGTGTGGTTCAATAGTCATTTATAGATTGAAAAACAAACACTGCATTGTTTGCTTAAAATATCTCATGCAGAATGACTTGTTATGTTTGCTATTGTACATGTAGAATATCCTCCAACTGATATATTCAGATGGAGGTGTACTGGAGCAATGCTGGGTGGGATGTCACGATAAAGAATCTAATAGCAGTTCGGTCCTGTCTGGTTTTCCCTTTGGGTTCAGACGTACATGCTATATACACGACAATCTATGGAACAACACTGGCATTGTTGGTTGTGCTTCATGTGAGAGCAACACTCGTTTTTACCTTTCAGTGCCAATTAACTCTTTGCTCCTCCAATTGTGCTGCTACTGCTAGTGTCTACGTTCCACCTCTGTGGGCTGCCAAAGACCAGCCACACATCACGGGCCGTGGATATGTGGAAACATCCATCTGGGACTCCGTCAAGTCTCTGTATTGTTGCCATGACGATTCAATATGGACCATCACTGGGACAAAAGGGATCTGTGGCTTCATTTATAACAGGTGTTTGCTGCACATGCAAATTCAAAGCTGAACCATGCTGATGTGTACACGTCATTATGCGCTTTGTGTAACATGCACTCTTTCCCATGCTTACCATGAAATACTGGGATGGAGAAAATCATATCCGAACATGCATACATTTACCTTATACTGTTCGCCCATAGGTTCAGTATCTGACAATCAAGGGAATTCCATTAATTCTTCCTCGATATTTTACTGCCAGTCTCATTCTATACTTTTAGTCTGTTTGTATTCCTTTGTCTGTTATGTATCATTCTTGTCATCTTTATTAACAACTGTGTTTAATTTTTCACAAATCACGTCTCTTGTACTCTCATGTGCACACTGTGAAAGGCAATGCGTTCAAGGACCCAGCCCTCATAGCTTCAGGCTGTGCCATCAGATGTCAGCAGCTATCTCTTCCAATTATTCCTCCAGTAATCTTCTTTAGGACTAGAATCAACACCCCGCTGGTTTTATGCATCCCGTGGGAAATGCCTAGAGGTAGCTCGCAGTGCCATACCGAGAGCAATGAGGTCCACGTCGTTGGTGTCAATTCCGCGGAGGGGACAACTAGCTCACAGACCTGCAGGGAAGGTAGGCTTGTGTAGATCAGGGCCTCTCTTCCTATTTCACAGCAGATATCCCCTGATAAAAAGCGCATTGACCTTGCCGTGGACAAAGCGTACATGGAGAAAGGATCCTTGCGACAGAGACAGCGGTGCTGCCCGGCAGTTAGAACTTCCCCCGTTATAGGACGGTTGCAGCTTTGATTCCGAGGTGGAGCGATGCATGCTGCTGTGCTCCTCTGAGAGTCCCTTTGCCAGAATTGCTTCAATGTGCCACCAGGCGAGCAAATTGACAATATGCAAAAATGTTAACTGCATGAGTCACACTGGATTAGGGTGTCGAATGACAGAATTAAAAAAGAAATGCTCCTGATCGTGGGTCTGTATGAGGCCTGTGTTGTCTGTTTGGAGGGGGCAGCGGGAAAGTTTTGAAGTTTTTGCTTGTGAAGTTCAGTCCACAAAGTGCAAAGCGTTTGCTTGTTAAATAAGAGGGGGGCTAGTGGAAGGACATGGTTCTCTGATAACTTATTCCGCTTGTCTACTGGCAGGCAGACTGAAACACTTTCAAAATATGAATTCAGTACTTGCGGTCCTTCTGCTTGCATTAGGATGGAACCAGGTCATGTCTAATGCGACAAATAATTCCATAAGAACAATTTTACTACTTTTCCACTGCCAGGAATATATATTCAGACGGGATGTGTGCTGTGTGTAGAACTACTAAAATAAAGATGAGACAAAGCTGAGATATAGTCAAATAGTCAGTGAAACTAGCTGGAAGTGAATCGCTTCCAGATTTTTATTGCACATTAAAAAGACCTGACTGAAGAGCATGTTAATGCATTTCCAATTGTGTGTGTCAATAGAAGGCACGTGACTAGACCACCTCAACTGGTCAAATATTCAATAAGAATGCTTTTATAATCAATCAAAATTGTTGCCCTGACACATTTTATTATTTCTTTCATGACAATACAGTATCTTTTGCCATGAGCTGTAATTGAGTCGAAGCAAAAAAATAATAGGGAGAATTAAGCTTCACGCTTCATCTGTCTCCCAAGAATAGAATACTCACCACGCCATATTACTTGTTGGGGGGTATGAATGTTAAGTTGATGCACTGTGACATAAGAACACTGTGAATGGCAAGATAATACATTTATGGGCTGAGTAGGTCAACCTCTGAGGGACTGTCAAAAGAGATGGCACTTGCTGGGTGAGGTTGCCACGGGGCCTTGCATGCATCTCAGTGAAACTTCACACACTGCCGGGGATGTAATAATATGCAGTTGTCAACTCGTCACGGTAACGTCCCCAGGTTCATTTTTACTGGTTCATCTTAATTTTCAAGTGCAAGAGCAGTGTTATCGTTTTCCGTGCGGTGTATTTCCAGGAGATATAGTTCTCAGACTTAACTGAGATGAGAATACTTGTGATCTCTATGACTTTTGAATTTGAACCCCAATGGAAGAGATATTCCAGAATTCAAACAAAAAACAAAAAATATAGCTGCAGGCAGCAAGCACGGGGTCCTACACATAAGCCCCCAAAAAGCAAAATATAAGCATGCAGAGACAATATCACTGTAACAATGTAGAAAGTTAATCGTTTTATTCCACAGTAGAAACTATTGTTGGACATGAACCCTTGAGCTTAAGTTTTACACATCTATGTCTTAACAGTATGCCAAATACTGAATGTAAGAGCAACTACGGGTAAAATATTTTGAAGAATGGATGACCATGAAATAACAGAACTGAAATGATTATCATAGTTATCATTTAACTAAAATAATTTACAAACTTTCAGCTGCCTTAGATGCATACTTAAACATACTTAAATTTAACACATTTTGACAACTACTTTATTTATGTTATTAGCTTGCTTAAAAGCATACCTAGGAGTCAATTCAAATTTTAACATCTTGGCATTGATTAAAAGCGAATTTAGCTAACAATGAAAAGGTTGTTATTCAATTGCCAGAAATATCTTTCAACAGCAGCGCTACCAACCAAAGACTTGTCTACCATTGAACACGAGCCCATCATTCCTTTGTTACAGCATGTATAATTCTTGTGGCTATTACGGTCTGATAGTCAATAGATGCAGTTCACATTCAGTCATACATTCTCTGCAGTGAGTTGTAGGTAGGCATATGTGCAAAACTTGCTAGTTCCTTTTACTGACTTTGATGGAGTTAGCTTAATGGATATAACCATGCATTATTTCAGCATGACAAATTCCAGGGGAGATAGGACTGGGAGCTGTTTACAAGCAAAGCGCAGCCAGTGATTACCAGGAGGCAGTAATCATATCGCCTTTCGACGACGCGGTCAAGGGCACGCGGGAGAGTGTTCTCTTTGTCGCTTCAGGCCTTCGACTTCCTGCCACGGAAGCCTCATTTCCCACACTGGGCCTCCGCAGCTTGTGTGCAGAGCTTCCAGCTGGACCTTTTCTGGCGTCTGTCATCCCAACACACTCCCTTTTTGCAGCCCTTGTTCTGCAGCCCACCTCCATTGCTTTCCATTAGGTCCTTCCCCCCACCTCCCCCAACCCCCCCCCCCAAATACCCCTTTCCCCGCCGTTGCATTCATTTTGATGCCTCTCCCAGCTCCTGTGTTTTAGCCTTTTTATTTCTTTGAAACCCGGGAGCTTCAGCTTTTGGTCTGCATGAGCTGCCACCATTAATCTCCCGGGCGACTCCGCGGGGAGTGATATACATCGGGAGGACAAGGCAATAAACCGCCGCGCCCCCACCCCCCGGGCAAGTCTGCTTCCTGCGCAACCGCGCCCCACATCTGCGACCAGCATCTTACCTAATGGGGCTGTATTTATACTTCCAGGAAGTTAGGGGGTCTGTCACATTATATCATAGCTGACCCATCGGGCGATCTGCCTGTCTGTGCCTGGTGTTTCATGAGGTCTCAGTGCGGGTAGGCCTGCATTAGCTCCAGACAGACAATAGAGCTTGATCCCACTGGCCTGTTAGTTCCAAGGGACTGGGATGGGCGAGGAGGGCCAAATCTACTTCTGGATTTCAGACCAACTTCTGCTCTTAATGACATAATTAGCCCAATCATTAACATGATCTGATATTTTATCAACATTCTGTGATATGAACAGAAGCTGATGAATGTTCATGTGCCTGTATGCCAGGATAGCTGGCGGCAGTAAAAACCAGCATACACACCGGCCCTCCAGGACTGGAGTTACCCACTCCCTGCATTAATGGGTTCTCATGAAACTCACTTCTTACTTGAGAAATGTCAGTAATTTGAATGTCTCATATTCACACTGTTGGTTCTCAAAATTGACCAATTGGCTCTGATAAAAGTCATAACAAAATGGTTGATCTGCCCTTGACAAGCCTAGAAATATGACATCACAGTCCATCCATAATAGAAATGGTATGGAATTGTGTCACCTCTCAAAATAATACTTCTATAATAATATCGTACTTTCAGTGTGCATATTTGCTTGGCAGAAGACAAGAAAATAAACAGTATAGCATAAAACATAGTACAACAAACAGTGCAAGAAATTAGCAACAATTAAGCAAAAAATGATCTCTGTCCGCCTGTGCTGAGCTGCCATTTCAACTTAGTTTGTGGATATGAATAGCCTGTCAGCAGCAGCGTTGAAGCGCCTCTTTTGACCCCATTGACAGCTCCTGTACTTTCAGCAACCTATAACCCTCACTGAGAATACGGCGCTGTCCCCGTTCAGCTGCAAATATCTCATAGTCTTTTTGTAAAAAATGATACGGGCCTGCTGTGTGTGTGGTCTGTTTGTTCAGAACCAGGGCGGGGATATTCAGTGGGAAGTCAGACGTTTTCAAGGACAACACCACGATGCATTTTTAAAATGCAATCCCACAGTACTGAGATTCGTTCACGCGGAAATGTCATACACAGAAGAAGTGAGAGACAACGATTCCCTTTGTTTTACAAACTGTTGTGTAATTAGCCTCTGTTTTTTTCGGGGGTAAAAAAAATAACTGGCTCTGTTTTAGATACAAAAAATTACATAAGGATAAAGGCCAGTTTGTGGATTTATAGTTATCGGAGTTTTAACATAATGCATGTGTTGTGGTTCTCTGTGCCAGAGACATGGAGGAAATATTGGAGGTCCAGGTGCGACAGATTGGGAATCTTAAAGTGTTCCTATGAACACCACTGAAACTGACAATAATCCGTAGTGGAAAAGGGGAAAATAAGGGGAACACAAATAACCTCGCGATAAAAACGAAGAACTCGATATCCAAGCAAAACAAAGAAATAAGCAGTAACGCTTATCTAACGAGGAACTCGATATCCGAGCAAAACCACGAAATAAGCAGTAACGCTTATCTAACGAGGAACTCAATATCCGAGCAAAACAAAGAAATAAGCAGTAACGCTTATCAAACTCCCGTTTGTGGAGCGAACAACAGAAAGAAAAGAGAAACTCAACAGACCCCTAAGACTTAGGGTAAGAGTACTCGTAGGTATGAGTGGAAAAACAAAGAAACGAAAAACCTCTGCTCTGAAATAAGAGCGAAAAGATCACTTTGCTTTCTTTCTAAATTGTACTGCTAACAAGTCCAGTGTTGAGAAGCAAAGCGGTCGATAGCAGCACAACTTTCTATACCTTTTTTATCGGCTCGAATGTTATGTGAAATAACATGGAAGCAAAGAGAAAAGGAGGAAGCGGGGTATAAATAGTGAGAGGAAATGCAGTACAGGTGAACTCACTAATCACCGAGGCGGAAGCAAAACCTGTAGCGGAACACAGAAAAATCCGATAGATTTAAAGGTAGATGAAAAAACGGAATACTAAGCGCGGGGATAAGGGAAGGAAGGCGCGATCCATGACAGCATGCATTACTAAAGGACTCTTAATTTTACTTCAGAATTGATCAAAAGGGTTTCTTATTATTATTTAATGACATTATTAGATAATATTGTAGCATACACTGCCTGGCCAAAAAAAAGTTGCCATTGCACCCGTCATGCATAGTCCCCACTGTACAAGCCTCTGGAGGCAGCGTTATAATCTGGGGTTGCTTCAATTGGTCAGGTCTAGGCTCAGCAACTGTCAGCTGAGTACCTGAATGTACTGAATGACCAGGTTATCCCATCAATGGGCATATTCCAGGATGACAATGCCAAGATTTATCAGGCTCAAATTGTGAAAGTGTGGTTCAGGGAGCATGAGGAATCATTTTCACACATGAATTGGCCACCAGAGTCCTGACCTCAACCCCATTGAAAGTCTTTGGGATGTGCTGGAGAAGACTTTACGGAGTGGTTCAACTCTCCCGCCGTCAATAAAAGATCTTGGCCAAAAATGAATACAACTCTGGACGGAAATAAATGTTGTGACGTTGCATAAGGTTGTCGAAACAATGCCACGACGAATGCGCACCGTAATCAAAACTAAAGGAGGCCCAACAAAATTAGAGTGTGTGACTTTTTTTTGGCTAGGCAGTGTATGAGCTTAACTGATTTATTGTACTGTAGTATATGTGCTTATTTATCTGGAAATTAAAAAAAAAACACACACACACACCCAGACACAAGAAATATACCAAAATATTGTAATCCCAGATATGATTACCAGACAGGCATTTAGGTGTTAATAAAAGGGGAAAGGAATGTTGGTCAACTGCAAATGCTATTTAGCTGTGAGATTAATTCATTGAATTCTAACACATATAGTAATTTACTTAATTAAATAAAAATATTTTAATGTCATGTAAATTGGAATGAAGGGAACCAATTCATCCTTCCTCAGTGTTGAAGAGTTTTGCAATCAGCATCATGTGTGTGCTGATTGTGACCTCATCACCCACTCTTGTTCTGTGCAATAATATTTCATAAATTCTGTCCATTTTCAACCAGGATTTTCATCAAGACATTATTGTTATTTCTAAACTGGGACATAATCATAATGGATGGTGACATGCTTTTTCACATTGCTTTACAATAGATGTAATTTGCACCTAAATGTAGAGACAGGAATATTTTTTTGGCAGAAATCACCCTGCTTACCAGGGATCTCACACTCTAAAATGTTGCAAGGCATCAGGGCTTTATACACATTACCAAGGTACCCTGACCTGAAGAAACCAAGCATTTAATGTCGACTCTTATTAATCAGTGATCTGTAGAGAAGCAAATGACTACATTTAAAATGTCTGTACAACACTTCAAATGGTTGTACTAAAAATAAAGCTGCATTTAACTGGTTGTTCAGACAAAAGTAATTTCAAGGTGTTTATACTGGCGCGGAGGGTGCTAATCCTCATGAAACACTGAGGGGAAGTGATGCTTTTCGGTTGGTTCATTATATTGATAAAGCGTAGCACCAGAGTGACCAGAAACCTTATGTCGAAGATAATCATTATTAAAGCAAATCTCAGCTAATATTAAGATGTAAACCATTCTTTAAGAAGTATAATGCATTCATTGATATTTTTTAAAAACGTTAACAGTTGTGTCTGGCGTCATAACCCAACGGGTTATATTCTCGAAGTCAAAATAAACACAAAGGGAAACAAAATTACTTATTCTGTTAAACATCATGAATGATTTTTGCAAACAAAATATGTGACAAAACTACCAAGAGGACCATTTTTGCTCCTTTCAATGACGTGTCAGGCACCCACTTAGGCTATCAATTGCCATCAGAGAGACTATCACTCACCAACCAGAGTTAGTTTTCTTGTTGTATTTTGTAGCCTGTCATTTGTAAAAAAACAAAAAAAACAATCCCTGGCTCATGGGTAAAATAACTGAGGAAAAGCACGTGCTTCCGCTACAATGTACCTAACGCAGGTGCGGGTGGCACAGTGGTGACGCAAGATACACAATCAAGAATTACAAAAGGTCTGTGTTTTTCATCTAGTCTCTTGGTGCAGACTTATATTAATGTCACCGGGTACCATTCGTACCCTTGAGCCTACACATTACATATGACAAGCTAAATAAGGACTTAATAGAACTATTTGATTTATGGCTCTTTGCCAGGCATGCTCAACTGGTGGCCTTCAGGCCATATCCGGCGCTTGACTTTGATAATTTATAGTCCCCATAAAGTCTACAGATTATTCATTTAATATTTACACTTTGAACCTTAGAATTGGTGAACTATGATGAATGAGTTTGAACCTGTGTTTCCGCTACTGCGTCAGTGCAGCCTTGACTTCCTTTCGTGATATATTGTTCTTGTTTCTATGACATCAGTTACCAATTACAGATTTATCTAGGACAGAACGTTTTCGTCTCGGCTCTCAGAATGAATAAATTAAACGAAACTGCAATTCACATGGTCAGTTATAGAACCAAAGTAATATTCTGTATTCCTGTTTGAAGACCCTATGGCCTTACAGTAGCTATGCTGCCAACCATATTTTATGTTTTAATGATTTTAAAGTAGTTTAATAACAAGATATCATAAAGTAATCAATTGAATGTGTACATGCAATCTATAGACCTCCAGAGAGTTCAAAGGGAGATTTTCCACTTTGTTTTTCATCAGTGGCTATAGCATGAAATCACTGAGGGAGTCAACAGATGTTTCCATGGCAACTAATTTATTCAGTTCTGTTTTATGTCAGAGACTGGCTGTCTTTAATGTGCATGACAAGCTGTGCTTGTTTCAAAATTGTGCACATTCTTTTTTAACCTACAGCAAGCTGTTGTATAAACATACATTTTAGAGGAAAGCATTTTATTAACCTGTCCTTCAGCGTAAATACAAAGAGTAAAATAAACCATTGCTATGATGTGACAAGGATCACTGAAGCTGGTGGCTACAATGTCCTGTTATGTTTTTGTAAACGCTATGATGTTACATCAGAAACAAAAGGGATCTTAACATGTGATACACTCTTTCATTTTCTTTATTATTTTGGTGACCAGTGATTTGTACCCAGAAATATTATTGACAACGTATAGTGTGTAAAAATCTAAAATAAACATTTATACTGTAGTCTACGGAGGTACTGAAGTAAGATTAAATCAAATGCTACTGTGGTCATTTCCCTTAACATATGTAAGGAATAAACCACAACAAGCAGTTCGGTTCTCGTAACATATATGCACACCTGGGGTGGTATTGTGGCCAGAGGTCATAGCAACAATTTATTTCAGAAGTTGATTTGCTTTACAAAATCAATTCTACGTCATTGTACAGAAATTATGTCATTTAGTAATGATTGATGGTATCACCCAGGTAACAGTTAAAAATAATTACTGTTATTAATTTCCTATAATGAGTATAAATAAAAAGAATGGAAAACGGCTTTGTTGGTATGAATGTGGTGTTTGGTTGGGAAGAACCATTGTGTGAACAATAAAACAGGTTTAGGAGCATTACTGGCCAGGTCTGGCTCTGCTATGCTCTTGTGTTTTAAAATCAACACTTAATCATCACAGTATAACACCAAGTCAATTAAACCAAACCAGTCATGCTGGATGATGTTGCAGGCAGCATAACATTCGCCACGGCGTCTCCAGACTCAGTGTGTCACATGTGCTCAGTGTGAACCTGCTCTCTGTGAAGAGAACGGGGCGCCAATGGCGAACCTGCCAATTCTGGTGTTCTCTGGCAAATGGCAATCGAGCTGCACGGTGCTGGGCTGTGAGCACAGGTCCCACTACAGAATGTCGGGCCCTCATGCCACCCTCATGGAGTCTGTTTCTGACAGTTTGGTCGGAAACATGAACACGAGTAGCCTGCTGGAGGTCATTTTGTAGGGCTCTGGCAGTGCTCCTCCTGTTTCTCCTCGCACAAAAGAGCAGATACTGGTCCTGCCGCTGGGATGTTGCCCTTCTACGGCCCTGTCCAGCTCATCTCGTGTAATGGCCCATCTCCCGGTATCTCCTCCACGCTCTTGAGACTGTGCTGGGAGACACAGCAAACCTTCTTGCGACGGGACGTATGGATGTGCCATCCTGGAGGAGCTGGACTACCTGTGCAACCTGAATGGGCTGCAGGTACCGCCTCATGCTACCAGTAGTGACAAGGGCACTAGCAAAATGCAAAACTAGAGAAAAATCAGTCAGGAAGAATAAGGAGAGAGAAATGCAAAACTATTTACTTTTTGAGGGTTGTCTTGCTGTTGCTTCTCATGTCCATCTGTTGTCAGTTTCATTTGCACCAAAGCAGGTGAAATTGATTCACAATTGTTTACACTTTCTAACTGGACAGATCGATATCCCAGAAGTTTCATTGACTTGGTGTTATACTGTGTTGATTAAGTGTTCCCTTAATTTCTTTGAGCAGTGTATATTGTACATATACGGTTTAGTAACATTTTATTAGTTTTGTGTCTAAATACATGTGTGTGCATGTGTGTATTTATGCATGTGTGTTGATTTGTTTACAAAAAACATTTTAAGAAACTACATTCAGCTTGTTAATACAATGCTAATTTCACAAGGCATTATGATTTCTCAATAATGCACTGTCAAGTCATGTAACTGTCATGCTAATAAAATATTGTATTGATTTTGAAATCAAATTAAACTGGGCCATCTAGTAAGCTAAAGTATTACAAGCGATGTGGTAGACACCTGCTTCTATACATGATTCTCTGTGGCTTGGAGAGGAATTTCAAGTCTCCAGGCTTGTTCACTTATCCAAAATAAACCCCCGCCCCCCCAACCACACAAACACACACACACACATCTGTGCAATCTCTCAAGGCTTTGTAATAAAACCAACCATTCATTAAACATAAAAAAATAACAGATTTCAAGGGAAGGAGTTGCATGTATTCTACAGTTGACCCCGTTCCTGTTTTCCATCCTTAAGAGTGACAATCCTATTGGCACTTAGATTTTCTTCCACAGTTTTTAATAGATGTGAAAATGTATAACCTAGAATAGCATTTATACTACCAGGTAAACACTGCAAAAGGTTACTACATGGCCTGAATTCGTGGGTTCTAATCAGAATCACCATATTGTCTACACTGGTAGGGAAGAACCAGCTATCAGCTATATCTATCAACTATATATAACTATTAAAGTGAGAGGAAAAAACAATGTGTTTGCAGTAAAGCAGAGATAACTGTGACCATATCCTGTTTTTAACAAGTTTTTTTTCTTTTTTTATATATAAAAATATACGTATAACATTGGCCTTAAGGATAATACAATTTGAAATTGGACTGGCCTACTATTGGTTCTCCTCTGAAATTAGGCATTTTTCTAAGGCAACACAAAATCCTCAAATACAGAATGTACGTTTCAAATCATTTAAAATACATTTTTTTAAAGGGGTTGTTTGGTTGTTTGAAAACCATGAGAGGGAGGAACCCAACAACATAAACAGGGGTGCAAACATACAAGACAATCATTACAATTGTACGATTCAAATAAATAGGAAAATGACCATATTTATTCATTAATTCTGCCATTAATTCTGAGTGAACGTAATGTTTGGTGGTCAGAACACTTTGAGCAGCGCTCAATCACAAACACCCTCAGGGTTAAGATTCATTTAATAAGAACATAGCTTACAGATATCCCCGGTAATGCACCAACTGTATCACAAAATCTACGTTCTTCAAGGTCCCCCACCCACCGTTGATACTTCCTCAGCTAAATGCTAAATATATCTGCGCCAGTTTGTACCACGTGACACACCTCCAGTGGAGGCAATTACGGATCGTCCGTAATTAAGAGAAGCCACCGCGAGATGAATCACAAGAGATAAGGAACAATAAAGCAGTGGAGCAGCGCTGGCGTGCAGGCATCCGCTAACTGACTGCAATGTGTGCGGCGGTGTATACCTTCCCCGCTAACCCGGACGTTAGGAAGGGAGGGGCGGTTCCGTAACGCACGGTAATGAATGGGATGACGTATGGCGAGCCCGCGATAGGGAGAGGAGAGAAATCCGCCCGCTGCTTTTCCGTTATACGCGCCGTTCAGGGGCGAGAGGACAAGACCCGGGGAGGTGGGCTCTCGCCGGCCGTGTTATCGCCAGCGGGTGATCGCTGGGATGATTCCATGCCGCTGGGCTTTTCACCCGGCTGGGAACCTGGGGGACAACGGATGAAATGGAAGCGCAGGTGTCCCAGAATACTGTACACCCCCCACCCCCCACCCCACCTCCACCCCAACCTCACTGCCTCCTCCTACCCCCCAAAAATCATCATCTGTTCCTTGGAAATTTTCCATCTAGCATATGGTAATACCGAACACTTAATCAGGTGCATTGAAAACCAGCGTCTGTAACTGGCACACGGTTGCGGGGGGGTCGCCGCCGACTATCATGGCTTGGATATTCCCCCAAAACAAATGACACCCCAGAAGACCGCCTATACCTAGAACTGGCCCTGTGTGTGTGTGTGTGTGTGTGTGTGTGTGTGTGTGTGCATGTACGTGTCTGCACATGTAATACGTGTGTGCATATGTGTGTGCATGTGTGTGTGTGTTCAGAACAAACGGTTGGGAATTGAGGGGTTTTGTTCTGACAGCTGGCCTTATTGGACAAAAATAAATAAATAAAAATTCACTGAAGCCAGAAAACCTGCAACAAATGCTCTCCTTCTGTCATAACATCCAAAATCTAATTTAACCCACAGTAACTTTCCCCGGGAGTGTTAACTCGGAAGAGAAAACACAAGCAGATTGGCTGGACATTGCACAAAAGATGCCAAATAGTATCATAGAAATATAATTACGGCCATAGCTGCAGTCTCTGAAGGCCAGTGACTCATTGTGCGGAAATCTTCTTGACTGATCTTGAGTAATGGTCCAAAGATCGATTTACCAGACTTGAATTCATGAGAAGTTTAAGTGACCATGTGCCTTATTTTTCAATAAAACAGATAAGTTAATGTGCATAAATCATATTCATGTGCATCCCAATCAGTACTTTTTCCAACGCGTAAAAATACACTTCTGTTGCACTGTTGAAATCCATATGTGGAGCGAATTTTTGCTTCTAAATTTCTGGAACTTTTTATTTTTATTTTTTATTTTTTTACAATTCAGCCACTTGTGCGTAGTAATTGTAAATGTCTGTTGTGTTGTAAAATGACAAAAAAGGGTGTGATGTGAGACTGAACGTTTGCCATGGCAAGTGGCAACATTACATTACTGCTGTCCACAGTCAGGGCTCAATGTGGAAAGAAGGTAAGCAGTGCTATAGCCTGTAGCTGGACACAAACGCACACACACACACACACACACACACACACACACAGGAAACACATGCACTACAGGGAGGGTGAGCAATCCAGTCATCTCGCTGTTGGATGACATAATTGGACATGTTATTGTGGAGATCTTAGCATCGGGTATTATCCCTGATGGTGACAGTAATCACCCTTCTCTATAACAGGTTTTAAATGTGTTTTTTTGTGTGATTTGTTTTTGCCTACTACGGAGGCCAATTTAAGATCGGATTGGTTCCTTCTCAGTAGAGACGGGTGCTATATCACATTGTCATGTTGCTATGCTGTCAAATCAGGAAGTATTGAGCTACGCATGCTTATAAATTTGTAACAGCATTATTGGTGGTTCTGTTGGCTTTATTCATTGGCTATGAGACTTCAATGAACAGTATAGCCAAAAATGTTCAATTTTCATAGAATCCCTTTTGTTAGCAATTAAAATCATTTAGATTTCACTCTAACTGCACTGCTCTAGTCTCCTGCATTTGGTCGGACTGTTAAACACCAATTAACTGTTTTTCAACCACCTGCAAATGTTTGAATGTGATGTCTGGAGCTGCCATCAATATTTTATTTTAGACACTGTGCATTCATGTTCGTGTGAAAAATCTAACCTTTTCCATGTGCATATGCACACATCATGATTAAAGTTTTATCATATGATCATTTGATAAATAAGGACCCATGCTTTGTGAAAACAGCGACAAACTGAGCAGCTGCCTGAAGGTGAATGAATGGAACCTGGGCCCCTGTATCCACAGAAGCCCGATTACATAATACCACAGATAACTGTCCCGATGGTTGAGTTAACATCTCCCTTCCATTGATGCTCAAACATTCCAGTTTGATGTATCTTCTGCAAACTCGTGACCAATTCGACTGCGGTTTCCGTGGAATGTTTGGAAGCGCCAGAGACTCGTGTTACCAACCCGAGCCTCCTGTAAGGCTGACCGTCCGCCTTGCTTTTGTATTGTTTGCACTTTAATCAAATGGGTGGAGAGCAGAGAGAGATACAAACAGAGAGGGGACCACAGTACTAAGAGTGGCGGGAAATCAAACCCCCTCAGCTGTGTAGGGGATTGATACCGGCTATGGGCCCCTACGGGCCGCACCGTCTCCACATCGTTCACTCTTAACGTCGCTTTTCCATTTAGTTTTTTACTTCAAAGTCAAATAATCTTTTAAACAGTGTGGCGCAGCCTTGCTCTTTACAGATGACTGCTGGCTACTGCGTGTCTTCCTGCCACAGTGTATTTCGTCCACAGCTGCCTGGCACAAAAAAAGCAATAAAATAACAGCCTAGCAAATCTGGAATGAGCTGCTCCCGATAATGAATTATGATTATGCCATTTATTCTTACAATAGTTTGCTACAGGAATAGGAAATTGCACCTGGAGCACTCAAGCAAATGTGCAATTACAGAGGGGAGAGTGAAAGGCCTCATTTCACATTTCGGGTGTGTGCACAGGACAGCTTAACACTCGCCTCTGAGACAAAATGGAACGCCGCGCCCAATCGGCGAGAAGGCCCTTTACAATTCTGGAGTGAACATCTAGTCTGTCAGAAAACTAGCGGTCAGACAATTTTGCGTCTGCTGCTATAAGTCTTTTTTTTTTTTCTTGGCGAATGGGGCTGGTTTTCATAGAGGGAAACGAGTGCTGGTGTCTGTGGCTGTACTTGGCCGTTATCCCCTTATCGGCAATTGCAGTCGAACCGCCATGCCTTTAAATATTCATTGTGTGCGTACTGAGCCCCGAAGGGCGGCATTGCAAATTAGAACAGTTCATCCTTTGATTGCCGAAATGCCACACTAGCTGGGGATTCAAATGATGTTCCGCTTTATTATTAATGAGCGGGAGAGTGCGGCTTGACATTTGCAGGTGTGCCTGTGGATGTTAATGAGTCCCAAGCTCGCCTGGGAAGAAGGTGGCTCCATCGACTGAAGTTGATTGCTGGGCTCGGCTGACCCAGATAAAGAGAAATAGAAAGCAAAAAGATAGCGGAAGTAATTTCGCGAAAAAATAGCAACGCCGAGCTTTAAAATGAGCAAAATTTTTCCAGAGCAGTTAATGCATTTTGGCACACTGGGAAAAAGACAGAGCTCTGCAGTCGCGGAAGACTAAAGATGGATAAAAACATGTCAGTATCACCGGAATACCGCAGTGAAGATCTATCACTGTGATCCCTGTAATAATAATGCCCGCACAAATCCTGTTCACATTGAGGGCTGATGGGAGGTAATGAATAAACTACTGCTTAGCATGTAGGGAGGAAGGAAGGTGGACTTTTGGCCATACTTTCCTTTAAGTGGTACCCTCATTAAGCTGACATAATACCTTCACAAGCACTGCGTAATCACTACATGAATCGTTCATGAATAATAATGATAATTCACAACTGCTGACATTACTGCATGCTATTATGAAAATTATATGTTGTAACAGAGGGGAGCCACGCTCAGATTCAACTTCTGCTCGATCATAAAACCTCTCTGAGCACTTTTGATATTTAGATATTCTGATTGAGCTATTCAGAATTCAGTTCAGTTCAGCAATTCCTTTGAGAGTGTCTTTAAATGGAACTGTCATGAGAAGTTTACAAATATTAAAAGAAAAACGTATTAATTCCTTGCTTTGGTTTTTATTTAATTCCTTCTTGTACCCCCTGTGTTTTGCACAGGGGGTTCGCGGACCGCTGATGGTCCTTTAAGGTACCGCAGGGGGTCCCTGGCCAGACTTGATATTTAATGACTAAATATAGATTTTAAAAATGTAATCCTGTTTAATTTATAATCGGGGTCCCCTGGATGCTTTTGAGCCTGAGTAGGGATCCCTGGATAAGAAAAGGTTGAAAACCCCCCTGCACACAAAGGCATTGTGTAGGTATACTATATATGTCCTGTTTCAAAATAGGTTACCTTGTGTTCAATAAGTGT
Organism: Ilyophis sp. 1 JC-2022; assembly: GCA_022702515.1. Classification (NCBI taxonomy): domain Eukaryota; kingdom Metazoa; phylum Chordata; class Actinopteri; order Anguilliformes; family Synaphobranchidae; genus Ilyophis; species Ilyophis sp. 1 JC-2022. Next base: position 19,650,808 of record CM040400.1, on the reverse strand, counting down.
TTAATAGGGGTGTGTAGTCAGTGTGTGAGTGTGTGTGCATACACACAGACATGTTTTTACCTGAACATGCAGGACTTCACATTGATTTCCGAGGCATTTGTGAGAATTGTATGCTAAAGTTAGACTATAAAGTCTAATAAAGTGCAGGAATCATCTGTACCTGCATTTTATATCGCATTTAGCAGCTTTCCTGAATTTGACTATGGTACAATTTAACAACAAACACATTTTGACAATCTTCCTTTAAAATAATGCAAAATGCAAGTAGCTTAGTACTTTTTTCATTTCCTCATAGTCTAGTGCTAGGTTGATTTTGTTGTCCCAATGTTATGAATAGCATAGGATATGTTTGTCGATAAAGTTTCTGGAAATATATGTGTCGACATGGGAAACTACCACTCACGACCAACACGTGGCACATTTCCCTGAACTTTAACAGGTTGGATATCTTTCAGAAACTCTTCTTTTCATGCACTTGTTTTTATTAACATTTTGTCATTGGATCACCTTTTTTCCATGATATATGCGCACGGTACATTATTGAAATAATGAAGTGTACCATTACATTTATATTAACCAATCAACATTAACATTTTGGAAGGTTCAGGCTTCAATATTTTTTACAATGCGCATGTAAAATTTATAGCTAAAACAAGTGATTATGAAGCTCCCCAGTGCACAAATTATATCCAAAAATATGGAAAATCATCATTATTTTTCTCGCACTCTTCATTCTTTGTTGTTGTAGTTGGTGTTTTACTACTGCGTCGAATGCTAATTTTGATAGCATAGCTCGTGGCAAGCAGACAATACACAGACGACTGCAGTATTAGTTTCAGTTGACTGTATGACAATACAATTCTTGAAATAAGACACTGATGCTTTGTGTGTGAAATTATTGCATCTCTGAGTACAGCTTCTTTGGGCGGACTTTGAGGAAGCATCTTAATGCATAGAGACAATAACAATTGGCCATGACTCGACCCAAGACACACATGGCAATACATAGCAATAGCCTATGTCAACGGATGTGTAAATAGTGAGGGTACTGGATTGCATGTACAGAATCAAACGAAGATGCGAAGAACAGAGGAGAGAACAAATATGAAGTGAAGCTGTGCAAAATTTGGGAATAGAGCAGCAACCTACAAGTGTGTGTGTGTGTGTGAGTGTCTGTCTGTGTGTGGGTGTCTGTGTGTTGGTCAGTGTTTGTTTTGGGTGGGGGATGCCATACCGTACAATGGTTCCTTCCATTGAAAGGACAGTTCCAATAGGTTGGTGAAATACGGTTCCCCACCTCAGCCCCACCTGACAAGATAACATGTAAAAATGGGGTCTCAGATCAAAAGGCAAGAATAGCGACACCCGGCTTACCCCCAGTGCGACTCCTGTAAAGATATAAATAATTTGAATGTTGCTTTCCCATTTGTAACTGTCTGTTGCAGCTGGTTTTCCTTGCCAGCGAGATACGCCAGGGATGTGATTTCTGTATGACCCCCCCTGCCCCCCACTGACACCAAAAGCCCTGATGGAGGGGGGGGGGGGGGAGGCAGTGGATACAGGAGAGTAGCTTCCTCTGTCACTGACAGATCACCCTCTAGCCCTGGGGCATGGCAATTTTGAAGAGATAGATTATACAATTAGTGTTTGACTAGAAGGGGTTAGCCACATTGTATGTTCTCCAAATGCCACTAACAAGCTGTAAATGCCATTGCCTAACTGCCCTTGATCAAAAGCGTGAGGGAGGGAAATTAGAACCGTTGGTAATGTAGGCATGAAAAATATTTCTTTCAGTTTTTCACATCAGCATAACATATTATATGAAGAGTTCAGTGATGCAGTTATTGATTCAAGCAATTGAACTCAATGGACTTACATTTGAGTGTCAATTTTAAGACAAAAACATTTTTGGACAAAAAAGTGCATTGTGGTTCCTGTAGATTGAAGGAAAAACATGATGTAATTTGGAAAAGGGAGAAGAAAAGTTAATCTTAAATCTGAACAGGAATCTATGCTACACAAGCTATAGTGCAATATAATAATAATAATAATAATAATAATAATAATAATAATAATAATAATAATAGAGAGCACCATTCTTCTGATCTTATGGGATCTCCAGATTTCTACCAAAATACACTAAACTGAATTAGTGTCCCAGGCTCAAAACCCTCCCCCAAAACTTTTCAAAGTAAAAGCTAATAAACCAAAATTAACTAAAAACTAAGAGGCCAGAGCTAACCATCCTCTTCACTCTTTCTGCTAAGAACACAGGCGCATAATGGCAGCGTGTGGCAGTTTCATTGCATACGAGATGATGACCCGTATGGGATGGCCTGCCAGTAGAGGGTGATATTATGGGATGACACAATGTGCAGTAAGGAATGACGTGGGTACATATCATCCCAGAGCCTGCCGATGTACAGTGGTATAGGCATATAGATGCCATACGGGGCTTCAGTTTCCTCAGAGGACTTTGGATATCCGCGATTCAGGTGCTTTCTAAATGAATATTTGAAAACAAGATTTCCCAGGGTGGTTTTTCAATAGCCATGGAAGCTTCACGGGCTGACAGCGCCCCAGGGAAACTGTGATTGCTACGGTGCGAGGCGACTCTGCGTGTCGCATGAATTATTCCACGCTGCTGAATGAAAGTCTCAAAAGTTCCAACCCAAAGGTTTCACCTCTGACTTGAGGTTGGAAGGTTCTGTGTTAACAGGGGATTGGATACACTCAAGAATACATATGAAGCGTGCCATGCATAAAACCCCCAATACATAACGACCTATTGCACCCCCTCCACCCTCATAAATAAACAAACAAACAAACAAACAAAAGGCAGCACACACTTCAATATTTATATAATCGTGATTGAACTATGTCAACATGGTTCCTGTGACAGTGCAGTTATATGACATACATATAGGCTATGACATAAACATTGGCCCTTGTGTCCACAGATCCCATGCGTTATACATAGTATATTGAGAGAATTAGATTCACAACTCCCGGACTTTAAGAAGTCAGATTTTAAACATTTATGGTGATGATACTTTTGAACCTCATGGTGTGGCTGTATTGGAGACGTGTGTTTTTTATAATTGATGTCCTGGGGTGTGCTAGCAGCGTGAGGAAGAGTGAGGCTGGAAGGCAGAGCGAGAAGGAAAGGGATTCGGAAATCCAGAAGGCTTTATGCTTGCATGTGAACAGAATCTGATCTGGACAACATCCATTGCAACTCGTAATATTTTGTGTCATTAAATACTTTGTGTCCTATGGCTGTCAAAATAGGATAAATTATTTATTATTAATAATAATAATAATAATAATAATAATAATAATAATAATAATAATGTAAGAGTAAGACTGAAAAAGGGATGAGCCAAACACAGTTAATAATCAGTGTGTTCTTTATTCTGCAGAAGGGGAGTCAGTTCACACAACAAAGATGTACGTCCAAATCCCTCTGAGCATTTATATTATTCATATTGTATTACTCATGTTTGCATTAACTATTCGCAAATCATCACTTGTAATGCTCTACTGATTCCCAAATACAGTTAGCAAGGTCAGTTTCATTACCTCTGAGAGAAAGCTCAGGCCAAACTCCCGCACCACCTAGACTAAAATATTAGTAGTTAGTTCAAATTGTATGGATATTATTCATTCATCATATTGGTTAGTACAATATTAATATTAATTATATTAGCTAATAATACTACTACTACTACTACTAATAATAATAATAATAATAATAATAATAATAATAATAATGTAAGAGTAAGACTAAAAATCAGTGGAAAAAGGGTACGACCAGCTGGACTTCAAAGAGCACATCAGGGCAACAGCACGGTTCTGCAGGTTCCTCCTGTACAACATCAAGGGGATTCAATCGTACCTTACCACCTCCTCCACTCAGCTTCTCGTCCAGACCATGGTCACCTCACGCCTGGATTAATGCAACTCCCTTCTCGCAAGCCTACCAGCATGCGTCATTCTGCCTCTTCAACTGGCCCAGAATGTGGCTGCTCGGCTTGCGTTCAACCTCCCGATTTTCCAGAAGTTCTCGCATGTCACCCCCCTGCTGAGGTCACTCTACTGGCTGCCAGTCGTGGCCAGGATCAGATTCAAAGTTCTGACCCTGGCCTACACTACAGCAAATAGGACAGGCCCCTCCTACCTGCAGGACTTAATCCAGCAGTACGCTCCAGCTCGACCATTTCGCACTTCTTTTGTCTCTGGGTCAACAACTCTCGCTCGTCCCGACTGCGGAGCTTTTCCACCGTAGCTCCCCAGTGGTGGAACGAACTTCACATTTCCCTACGTTCTGCTCAAACACTGCCTGCTTTCCGTCGTGGCCTGAAGACACACCTCTTCAGACTCCACCTTGACTGGCCTACCAATCTAGGACCATTCTCATAGTACTTGTTTCCTGTTTTTTGCTCATTTCCTGTTTAACTCTTTTTTGATTTTATAGTTAGAATGTATAGCTGACTTACCCATAGATTACTCTGTGTACTATATTCAATGTTCATTACTAGGGATAGCTGCTATGTTATGAGAAGGATGTGCTTTGTCTGATCTGTTTTGTAGTTGCTTCAATAACCTTCGGTATGCACTTATTGTACGTCGCTTTGGATAAAAGTGTCTGCCAAATGATTGAAATTTTATGTAATAATAATTATCACAAAACTCACCATCACGGTTTCAATCGGATCGGATTTCGGATTTTTTTCAAAAAAAAAAAAAAAAAAAAAAAAAAAAAAAAAAAAAAAATTATTTTCCATTTATTTTAAAAAGCAAAAAACTTTTGCATAAGCTTAAAACTTAAAACTGAACTCAGATTGTCAATGTTTTATGTTAACTAAAAAAAATAAAAAAAAAAAATCAATAAAAAATAAAAAAAATCAAAATATTCAAATGTCAAACCAAAGTGCTTAACCCTTTAACCTTTAAAAAAAGAAAAAAAAAAAAAATGAAAAAAAAAAATTAGATGACGTTATTAGGTGAATTTTTATACTTTAACATTAGCCATAGCCATATTACATAGCCATAGCGGTGGATCAAGACAACAACAGTGTACCATAGTATATAATTAAATATATATATAATTATTATAATTATAATGTTAACATGGTGTTTTTCATTATCCATCTTGCCTTATCATTAAAATAACAAAATTAATTTACCATTGTTTGACGAATATTGAACGAAGACTGGAACGTAACATAAAGTAAATTAACTTCTAAAAGAGACGAGCGCTCTGGACCTATAACGCTATGTAAGTTGTAATAAAAAAAAAAAAAAAAAAAAAAAAAAACACACATTTTTTTTTTACAGTGGCAGCGGCAGTTTGTTGACGGATTTTTTGATTTGGAGTAGCTCAAAAATGAAAAATGTAATGAAATGTGTTAAATCCGTGAAAATTACATTACAGTGGTGCTGGTGGAGCTGCTGTCTCCTCCTGCGAAGAGGGGCGGTGCGAAGCGGGGGGGGCGATAGGTCCAATGCGCTTCTTCAGAGTAAAACACAGCACATCTGTCTTTTTCACTCTGCACTCTCTGCATCGAGATTTAATTATTTTTTAAAAAAAAAAGTACTAGCAGTACTACTGTGGTAATCACTATGATGGTTAATTGCAATTAAAAATTCGGCGGTTCACATGCGTGCCGAACCGTGGGGGGCGATCCGTACGGATCACGGATCAACTACGATCCGTTACACCACTAATAATAATAATAATAATAATAATAATAATAATAATAATAATAATAAATTATTATCATACATGCTAACACAAGACAAGGCATCAAACATGTTTCACTGTTAATTTTCAATGACAGTGTTAATACCATATTGTGAGAATATGTACCTCAGCCAATTTAAAATTATTTGCTGCCAGTTGTAATGATTAAAATTCTATCTGGCAGCAAGTTATTCAAAATTGGCTGATGTATGTTCACACATTATGCTACGAACACTGTGTCAATGACAATGACACTCTGTTGTTAATCTGCAGGCAGTTTAAACTTGTTTGTGTCTGTAGCACCTATGGATCGTCCAAATGCAGACCTACAACCATGAAAATAAAAGTATCCCTTCATAATCTCTCACATTGACAATTATTACCACAGATATAAAATGTTATAGAATGCACTTTATCATTAATAAGTGTACACAACACTCCAATAACTGTATATCTCTTTAAAAACATGAACAAATATGCGTGATTGTAAAAGTTTTATGTAGTCTTAAGTCTGGATGTGTTCTAAATGTGTGTGTATGCATATTTCCCCACAAGGAAAAATATGAAACAACTGGTTTTCCCCACTAATTTCCCATCAAGGCAAGCTAAGAGATACTAAAATGATTCAAATGATAGGTATACGTAAAGTTGTTATATTCATATTATTTAGCAGACTACCTTTAACCAGGGCGAGGTGTGACATGACATTTAAACACATATGCATGAGGACATAACCATTAAATCAACAGATGGAAACAGATGGTATCTGTCGGTGTACAGAAGTGGCACATTCTTCTTGGTGATGTAAATATAATGGTGTGTCTGAATAATGCACAGCTCACTTATATAACGGGGGGCTCGGGGGGGTTGTTCTGCTGATATGAGTTCCCTCTGGGAATGGTGAGAGGATTTCCTCCCCTTGGGCCGCACCTGAAAATGTCTGGAATGAAGATTGGATCAGAAGTAGCTGTGAATCGTTCAAAGCAAAGCGCTCACCTTGGCGCTGCGAAACTCCCGGACAAGCAAGGAAAAAGCACCTCATGAAATCAAGACAAACCATTTTATTGGCACTTTTTTTTTTTTTAGCATTAAAGTTCTTCCGGTCACTAGCTTGCTACCAGGGCTGGACTGAGACAAAAAATCGGCCCTGGCATTTTTGGCCCAGACTGGCCCACCACAATCGGTCGGACACCACCCACCTGTACACCATCTTTGCGGTCCCCTTAAATATTCCCCAACATGAATATACATTCAGGTCCAGAATTGTTGGAATTCCCTGACAAAAATGTGCAAAAAGCTGTACAATTTAAACAATACCGTACTGGTAATGAGCAAATAGGTGTTTATTCAATTAATGTATGGAGCTGTTCCATCTTATTTCATTTGATACTAACTATTCAGTTGATACAGATTTCAAGTATCCAAATATTGAGGATGAATATTGCATAAGGTTTACACAGTTAATAGATCACCTTTTTGTTTTATATTAATGTTCAGAGAGGAGTAATAGTTAGATTTTTGTATGTGATAGTGCAATTAAATCAATGGTGTGCTTGTTTATTTGGGGAGTTTAACCTTCAGTTCATGTGCCTACCACGTGAAGGTGCATGCTCAATGGACAGCAGCACCAAACAATTTGAACTTACTGTAGGTGGAGAGCTACCCCACAGATAGTAATAACACTAATCCATACCATATATATCCTAATAGTTACCACCATACCTGGCTGAAAATAAACATAGAACAACTTTGTTGCCTGTTGTTGGAAATGAAAACGTTTTTTGTTTCTTTCTTGTAGACTAATACATAAGCAGGCATGCATTTTAGCACAGTACAGCTACAGGTGTTGTATATTTTACAGCCTTTTTGTGCATCTTTATCAAGGGAACCCAAGTCTAATAATTTTAATAATATTATGACGATACGATATGGACCTAGGTCACTCACAGCAATGTGGGCTTAGCCAACGCGTTGTTGACAAAATAACGTTAGCTAGTTAACGTTAGAATGGTCAGCCGAAGTTGCGACTGCATTAGGGAACTATGCTAGCTACAAAAACAATGCCAAATGGCTTATGCTGCGCTATTTGACATTGACTGACTGAGTGACCACCAGCAGTAGGTGACGGTCTCACTTTATGATAGCGTTACGATTATGTTATCTTATCTTATTATCATCGACATTAATTGAATTAATCATCATCATCATCGTCATCATGGCATGGCGCGCACACACTACCTCCCTGCTCCCTTCCTGCGAGTCCCTCTTAATCATGAAGCAACCATGCTTACCACTGCAACTACACTCTCCTCCTGCTCCTGCTCACTCTGTCCTGCACACTCTGTCCCTCCTCGGCTTCCCTGTCACACGCCTGCTCCTCTGCCTGGCAGTGGCCATGGCCAGCCACCTCTCCTCCTTCAAGTTCCACCTGTTGCTGCACAATGTCGGGTACTGTAGATGTTGAAGCTACTGCAGCCCCAGCAAACATGACTGTTATTTTTTGCACATTTGGCGGCATCCACCTCTAGATTTTCATTTTTTTTGACCCGCAACTTCTCCGGACCCCCCTTGCACTTTTGTTTATCCATTTTGATGCCCTCATCCGTTTTTGGCTCTGAGCCACGGCATCTGACATAAGAAACAGAGAGGACAGAGGGGGAGGGGTGGGGCCTAGTAAGAGATATATTTTTTTTTATTACAAATTATTAATTAAATTATATCGGCCCACCGGGAAAATGCCCAGTATGCCAGATTACCAGTCCAGCGCTGCTTGCTACGCTAACCTGAAGGCAGCCATCCACGCTCCTCATCATACAGAAGTTTGTTGATTTCTGTTTGCCACCGAGAGGTACTATGTGCTCTTTCGCTCCACTCTCCCTTCCACCTATTCACTCTGTAATTTATTCTAGCTGACACGTGTAAACAGGTGAATTCTATTTATGCATGTCCCTCTGCGCCCAGGCAGAGGTGTGTAAATAAATGTCTCATCTCCCTGTAATTACAATCGAAGGGCCACGGATTTGGGGGGGGCGGGGGGGGGGGGTGCGGGTCTGAGTGTAGAGAATTGTAAGTGACTGCAGTGCACCGGGAGGCGCATGGAGTGTAGGAGGAAAAGCAATAAATTACGTACAAAAAAATGCCAACTCTAAATAGGAGCCGTGATTGGTCTTTAATTGCAGTTTTGATGCAAGTCAAGAAGTCAATGGTATTCGTTTCGGGCAGCAAACTGTCCTCTCCTACATTTAGTGAGTAATGTTCAATCCAGTATCGGTACCAGCTGCACCCTGTACAATGAGTAACAACAACAATTACAACAATAAAAAAAAGTGGAGCAATTAGCGGTGTGCATAGCGATTCCAGGGATATTGTTGCTTGTAACATGGACCAAAAACAAGATAAAACCCTAATTGTTTCTGGTACATGTTTCATTCTTGGTTTACATATCTGACGGATCTGTCAGCTTGGATCATATACAGATTGCATTCCGCCTTATGTTTGGCCTCGTCGGTTGTACTCACCGTGATGTGGTCTCGAACCACAAGTTCACTACAAGAGCCAGGCTTTTGGTTCACGGTTAGGGCACGACTGGGCAGCCCAGCCAATATGCGGCCAACAATAAGTCAGCGGGAACCACATCAAGCAATCCCTGTGATGACGACGAGAAACAAGTAAATATGGATGTGTTCGAATATTACATATCAATGCTGCACATCAAATATTCCATCATTCAGAATTCACTTGTATCACTTCTGGGGGTTATTACTGCATTATTCCTCTGTACTCTTTCCATCACAGTAATGTATATTTTACGATGTGGTGTGCAACACATTGAGATTGATTTAGAAGCTCCCTGAGAACCATAACCCACACAATGAGAGCCGCTGTAGCTTGGTTTGAGCAGGACTGTTTATCTGCCGGAAAGCAAATCATTTTTTGTGCAGCCCCTGAGGAAAGCCAGGGACGCATTTAATCTATACAATTTTTTTCTTTGCTCCCTCCCTTGGACTGTACATCAGTCTCTCGCAATTTAATGGCCCACGCCACATTTCTATTACTCAATTGTCCAAAGTCAGTTGCAACAAACCTTTTAAAAAAGAAAATAGTATTGTTCGTTTCATTCCAGACGACTATCTGATGCCCGTTTCCCTGATGTAAAACTTACAGCAAAATGTGCCACGATATTCTGGTGATATCAAAGCAAGTGTTCTGCTGTACGACCTGAATAAGTTCTGCAAGAGGATGTCACGTTAACCTTATTGAATAACAGTTGCTCATTTAAATTAGTTAAGAAAAATAACTCGGAACCTCAGTAATTCTGTCAGGGAGGAAATTCCGCTTAATTTATTAAAGTTTTAAAAAATAACTTTCAATCAAGCAAGTACAGTTCAGATGCTTCTGAAATATGAACTGTTATTTATTATTAGCTGTTATTCCCCAAAAGACACAATAGCAATTTACAGGTATTGGAACGCATAAATACTGACTGACATTACTTATAAAAAACATGAATTGTCTTTCACCGTTGTTGAAAGGTCTCAGTACCCGGGTATGATCATGCCCAATGTGTATTATTCAGCATCAAGCTGAAAAATTATACAATATGCCTTACAATGGAAGGTGACAGCCAGATTTCACTGATTCCAGAGACGTATATGAAATGAAATATATATTTCACTGTTTCTTTTGGGCTATAAACTTCTGAGGAAATATGGAATGCAAATGAAATTTCTGCAAAATGAATGACTCAGTTCTGCATTTCATTTTTCTACATATTTTTTGAAGGTGATATTATCCCCAAAGCAGCAATTGTTGACAGAGAACAATTGTTCTTTATCTCACAAGTTTATGGGAGACTTGCTACATCCAAAGGTTAAGCAGACTTGAATTCCTACATTGCTAAGAATAAAAAAAAAATACATATCAATGTAATTTAGTAAGCAGGTAATCGTGAAGGCCATTGTTGTATATATGAATGTTAACATGTCAACGGGAAAACAAATTATAAATCACGTGTTAAACTCATGTTACAAACATGTTCATATTAACACAATGAGAACAATGATGAGGACATTGGCCTCTACCACTGCTACCTCTATTAGCACCTCCCCTTATTACTAATGGACATATAAAGCTATAGGCAGAGATTGTGAAGCATTTCCTTTATTCAGTCATTTGCAAGATTGGTACATCAAGGACCTCTTTAGTGGCTTGATTTGGAGAGGAAGCCGTGATGGCAGGGTGAGCTCCAGATTGTTTGGCATAAATAGAAAGCATGACGTTTGAAAGAAGCATCGCCCATCAGTCGTTGTTTCTTTTCACTGGGTTGTACTTCATATGATTGCTCTGTCTCTGCATTTGCCATTTGTAGTAATTTCACCCATAAAAGAACAACTACAATGTATTAGCTGTGCGTCGCAACCGATGTACTAACTCCAATGCAGTCTGTTTGTTCTTATTAAAATGGTTTAGCACATAAAACACACAATTAGATAAAAAGGAATCCACTGCTGATTCACAAATTAAACACATTCTTTGCCTCCCTTTATTAGTATTTCACTATCTGCTACTTAAAGAGTTTTCATGACCTTTAACCCCCTAAGATTATTAAAGCAGCACGTGGCTATTTCTATTCGCTGAACACATTTGTCAAACATGATCGCAAATCGGAAGGTTGGAAAGCAGACCCGTTTGACAGATTAAATGCACGTCGCGGAGGCACCCAGTGTCTTGTAAATTCATGACCATAATGTGAAGTTACACACCTCTGCAGTTCCACCTCGATCGGAAGTAAATCAAAGGCTATAAAATCAGCGCTGGGCAAACGTAAAATCTCTTAACGTGAGTGAGCCTGAATACGTGGGCGAAAGTGGGAGTCGGCCTTCCTGCGGGACCCGGAACGCCGTAAAATGGGATTTATCGAGAGCCGCCATTGTCCCTCTTCCTTTCTCGGGCAATCCTCGGAAGACAGAGCTAATCAGAAACCCGGACAAGCCCAGGGTGAGGGGAAGAGTGGCGCGATAACTCACCGCCACGCGCGCAGCGGCTCAAGGGCCGAACAGCCAGGCAGCGAGCGCGGCGGAAAGGCCGCCGGAATGGGCCTCTAATTACCGTAACGGAGACAGAGCGAGGCTTCCATTTCATCTCATTTCCAACGCGTAACCGGATCCGTTCCTTCGCTCCGTGCCAGGCCGAGAGAGTCTAATTGCGACTGGGAAAGGTCAAGGACGACATTCCCGCACTGGCTATCCCTGCTGGGCCGTGGATATTAGATTTACAGGAGCCGGAGCCGGGGGGATCAAACTCATCAGGGGCTTCATTTGCCTCGAGGAGCGATGTGCCGTGTTTTGCAATCCGAGAGGACAGAGGGAAAAGGGATTTGTTGAATAATCAAGGCCAATTGATTCTGGTATGTTAACCGGAGGTAGCAACGCTGGCTTTGGGAGGGGAGAGGTGGGGGTGGGGGGGGGGTTATGTAAAATTCTGTCAGAAATAAGGTGGGGCTTTACGGGTGATTATGTGAGAATTCCTGTGAGAATGTATTGTTTGGGCTCAGGGCCTGATATGACAGTGGGATGGGTTTGAATCTCAGGTGGAACATTGTTGCTGTAGCCGTAGGCTAAGGCACTCCACCGGAATCAATCAAATAAAAACCCACGTTGTGTTCAACATGTAAAACCACATGCTTTATGCAATCATCTACTGTCTATCAAAAAAAGCAAACAAACAAAACAAAAAAAAAACGGTAAGCTGAGAAAGTAACTAATGGCTTCCGTTGGCCACACCACCGTGTGCAACACCAGTAAACTGAAATGTAATATTTAACTGATGACGTTTTTTTTTAGTTCATTCCAATGCAGTATACAGGGTTTTATTGGACATGGGAATTCCAGTCATAATCACCAGTCGTGACCACACAGCCCAAGATTTTTCTGGGGAACGTGACAGCTGCATTCAAAGTGACAGTTATTTTATACGGTGCCAATGACTGTTGGCCCATTTTAATTTGGTTTTAGGTAAACAGGCCTTAAACCATGCAATGTCTGAATCTGAGTGCTGATGTGTCCATGAATGAAATGTCAGCACACGGCTTTATATTTTACACTCGGTAAAACATACCTCCCTGCTCACGGTGGCATAGACGGTATTTAGAAATGAATAGAAAAACAAGATGGATGAATCTGTCCCCCTTCAAATAATTAGCAGTAATTTGCAAACATCTGCTAACTAGAGAAATGTGGAGGACCGCAATTACCGCACATGTTTATTGTCTGTCGTAATCAGCGTTCAAAAAGTGGCTTAGCTGATTAAACTCCTTTTTTTTCTCCTTTCCTAAAACAGCAGGTTTTGGGGAGGGGGGGCAAGGTTGCCTGTACTGAGGCACGCATCAGAAATCTGGCTTCCCCTTTTCCGCCCGCTTCCTCCTTTCTCTGGGAGCAATTATAACAACAAGCTCACAGTCCGTCTCTACGGGAGCCAGTGTGGATGGGGAACTTCAAAGACTGACCTCAAGGGCTATAACAGGATCGGCCTTGAACAAGCAGACCCCGAACCCCACAAAAAAAAAAAAAGGTTTGTTCCCTCGCTCTTTCTTTCTCTCTCTCACTCGCACACAAAAACAACGGGAGAAAGAGAAAGCACCCCGTCTCATCAAAGGACCTTGCAAGAACATGTCCTTTGATGCAAGTCCATTCACATCTTATAAGATGTCAAGGTACAAGACCAAAGGGGAGTGAAAGTCTTGGGAGTAAATAAGGATGGGAAATGAGGAAACGCATGAAAGCGCCGGGCCTCTCTCCACACCCCTTTCATACGGCCCTTTAAATGGAAAAATTGAAGGAGGCTTCATTCAGAGGGACTTTCCCCTCCACAATCTTAAACATCTCTGGAGTAGAGTGTTCAGGCACCGGGAGGTCAGAGCCAGGGGAGTGCTCTTGGCACGGTGCCAATGGTCCCACACATGAAGATTTGTGAAGCTTTGCTCCTTTCTTCTGTGGCCTGTGTCATTAACCGCCCCCCCCCCCAAAAAAGCACACATACTTTCTATTGCAGCCAGCACAATGGTGGAGCACTTTTTGCTGGCTAAGGTTTCGAGAGCACCAGAAATGCACAGCCTAAGTACTGTACTGTTTTCCCCCTCCATTATCCAAGATGTTGATGACATCCCCTGTGCTGTGGCCTTGCGGCGGATTGAAGTGCATCTCCAATGTAGAACTCTCTTCTAACAATAGACCCGAAGGGAATACAGGCGCCGTTCCTTGCTTTAATAGTTCTAAATGTGCATTGATGTGCCTTTTAGAAGGCTCAAGTTCAATGATTTGTCTTTCACCAGTGCAGATTTACCATTAATCATAAGGGCGATGATGATTCTGTACTTTTTTTCATGCATACTCACTCTTTATTGCAACTGGGAATATTGAAGGGGCACTTTAACTCATAAAACCTACAAGAAGAATGTTGGTTTGTAATGTAAGATTTCAATAGATTTTAATAAATTGAGTTTTTTAATGAACATGTTATCATTTCAAATGAACAAAACAGCTTGCTCTTCTGCATGCGCACATACACATACACACTGGTGAGGTTAAGTTGTAACAGGATGCACACGCTGGTGGCTCAAGCTTAAGCATTGAGATGTAACATTTCCATGCAGAAAGGCAATGCAGGGTCTTGAACATGAGACTCCTATCCACAGGCTATTCATTTAGTCTTATCACACACATCACGGTTAAGCACAATGCTGTCCACACTGCTGCTAATTATGGAAACGGCAAAACACATTCCCTGACAACCAGGAGCGCAGATGCCACAGGCAAATGTTATAATGACAGCCAAGCCAGCTAAACCCTGAGAATAAATATGTGTAGGATGCAATTAAGAAGCTTATGTTTACGTTGAGATGACAAACCGATTACAATTGGCAAGTACCTAGTCCTGCAGCAATGTAATTTTATTTAAAAAGTAATAGGTAATTATATTGTGATTCCACAATGTAACTTGACTGCAGTTGAGGCTCAGTAAGATTAGGCTTGCCTAGCACTTTAGTACAAATATAGTTCCAGTAGCTAGCTATATCAGGGACTAAACTGGATTCTACCTAGCTATCAACTAGTTATCTTAGCCTTTACATTGGTAGACATTGTGAATTAATTGTTGTTTGCTCACTACACAACTCTGCTCTTGAAATACATTTTAGACTATAGAATGGAATAGAACAGAATAACTTTTATTTTCCCGCTAGGGAACTTCAGTTGTAGCCCCAGCAACAACAAAAAAGACAGTGGGGCAGACCCACAACACACAAACAAACACATCAAACAAAGACATCCAACAGAATCATTACATCAATCAAGTGAATTAAGTGAATTAAAGTGCAATTTAGCCATGATTAAAAATAGCCCCCAAGATGTCCAATGTCAACAAGCAGTCCAAAACACAAACTCCACCTCCACGACTCTCCTCCATACACGCAGCACCGCGGTCTCTGTACACCGTCGAAACAGAGCACCGAACTGCGTCAATCTTCCCAGTTGTCTCCTCACTCCTCCCCCGCATTATGTTCTCTTTCCCTGTTTGCCTTTTGAAGTTTGCCTGCACTCCCAGATCAGTTCCGAAATCTTCAACTCCGGTGAAGAGCGACTTTGTTGCTACAGTCTGCAGATCCAACGGACATTCCCGAGCATATGTTGCGAATGCATCTCCATGGTGACGACCACAAACAAAATTATATCGACTAGACAATTCGTCAATATTATCAAAATGAGCAGCAGGAGTGCCCTGAAAAATCTCCAGCCCGCTTTCCCGTCCCACCACAGACACACAGCGCATGAAAAAAACAAAGACAAAAGCCAGACACAACAAAACACATTCAAATGAACAAACACAAACACGAGAGACAGCTGGACTACACGTCACCATTACAGCGTCACGTGACGTCACTATATTAGACTATATTCAGTTACAATAACTGTATTAACCCAGTATTAACATATTTTGTTCCTGGGCTAATGTTAATAATGAAATAGAAATTTAAATTTCTAATAAATGTACACAATCCAAGACAGATGGTGCAAAACTACCTCTGATGTTTTTTGTTTACATTTCTTTTGGTCTTTTCCTGAGCAATTCATTAATTTGGTTTTGTTTTTTATTAGGAAACGCATTTGCAAACTGAATTCAAACTGTAATGAGGTAGGCCTACTGTATATTTAGCAGCCAACCAATCACAGTTGGAAATAAGTATCCCTACAATATGGGAGTGAGCTATAGTTAGTCCGCATCACAGATTTGTTCAGCTAAAAGTTAATTAGGCAAGAAGGGGGCAAACCGCAGAACTGGGACAGCCTATGAGCCGCCAAATTCCTTGTTCACCTTTTAATTTAGAGAAGTCTCTTTACTCCTGTCTCCTTGACTACTGGAGACCAGCAGGTAATTATCTCAATGTGTTCTTGTTGTCTGTATGTGGACAGTACTCCCAGGTGTCATTGTGCTGGGGAAGCAAGGAGCACAGGCCAATGAGAAAGTCAGATCACAACCTGCGGTTTCTCTCCAGTTTCTCATGTTCTGTGCGATCATTATTGGCATGCTGTCAATGCCTACAGAGAGGTCCCGTAGTGTTGTTTCCCCTATGCACCTGAGCACCTAGTTATTTTTATCTCGCCGTTCTCCGCCAGTGTTTCATGTTGCTCTAAAGCCTCTAATCTGACCCTATACCGCAGTATGATTTATACTTTCATTTGAAGAGTAAATAAAAGGATAGGAAATAAATTATGTATTCATATAATCTATTGCTTTGTACCACACATTACCATATATTTTGTCATGCTGTTCCCATTGGTTTGGGATACATAATGAACTATTTCCATGTGTGGGGATATTGAAGCCAGTTTATGTCAGACATATCAATGATAGATAACCATGCATGACTCACAGATTCATAGCTTATGGTTTTTAGTGTCTTGGGACCAAAGCAGGTTGTTTGCTTTGAATACCTAATTTGTATAACTGTTTCTGAGAGTGTGAGTTGTGTTTAGAATTGTTGATGACCAGAACATAAATGATTCCTTAGGACATTCAAACTTCTCACCAACATATAAATTGTTGGTAGAGATCCTGGCAAAAAAAACAATGATTCCAAAAAATACCACTGTAAACATAATTTGGTGGTATGGAAATTCATACAGGCCATTTAATCAAAAGCATTTCCCAGCATTACTGTATGGAAATGCATGGAGCATATAGACAGTCTGCAGCATTGTTTTCTCCACTGTAAAATGACATCCCCGCTTACATCCCAGCTTACAGCACATACAGTATTTTAAGTGAGCTTTGGCCCACAGCTGTAACTATGACAAAACACATTTATAATTTATATGACGCGCTTATATTTAGTTTGGACAAATGAATGTATAATTGTCAAGATGTGCATTCTGGATTACCAGGATTATTTTCCTTTTTTATATGCCCTTAAAAAATAATGGCTCCATTTACATAGCACTAAAATTATAATAACAATGAAAAATTCACAAGGACAATTTATGTAATTGAATAAAACACCACTAATATCTTATTTATAATAGCCTCAGTGGGTGCAATAGGATGGACTTCAGCTCAGCTCACCCCTCCCATTAACTGACCTCTTTGTGTCTTCAACTGTTTCCAAAAAAACTTATTTTATGTAATTTTACATTTATTACACCCGCAATGAATTACGCATACACACATACACATCACGTGACTTGACGATCTTCTCCACAACAAGACGAACTGGCTGTCTAACTTCTTTTACTGTTGAAACTATATTGTCAATAAAGGAAATCCAGCGATATTGCGATTTTTCATATCTTCTTTATCTGTGTGGGTGGCTATTTACATATATCCCGTGTGCCATGTCCCAATAGTATTATATTACTGCTATCTTTTAACAAGCTACCCCCGCGTAGCTAGCTATATAGTATATTAGTCCATTCAGATCAGTGCAGAGGCTGCATTATACTATTATTAGCAGATTTAGCTTGTGAGCTAGACTTCAGAGTGTAGTTTTCAACAACAAAAAAAAGTATAACATGAGAGAACTGAGCAGATCTGTCTAATTTAAGAAACAACAATGTTCCCCAGTTCTTTGAGAAACTGAAATTTCCACAATTCAACTGTCTGTATGTAAACATGTTTGGTTCCATTTTAATGCAATATGATATATCATTTTCTAGCTTTTTCAACTCTCCTTTATATGTGTGAGTGGCTATCTACATATATCCCATGTGCTATGTCCCACTTGTCTTGTATTACCACTAACGAGCTACCCAGCTGCATCCTACTATATAGCTAGCTGTAGGGTTATCAGAGTGTTTTCAAGTGTAACACAAGGTATTTAATCAACACAGATGTTGTCTAAAATGTGTGTTGTACTTCTCTGATATGATTGAATAAAGAATAAACACAATTGGAAACGTAAGCCATAGCAGTCAGCCTTCGCCTTCAACCTCAGAGTACATTACATTACAGTTATTTGGCTGACGTACAATAATTGCATATTGAAGGTCCTTGACACAACTACAAAGCGAATCCGACAAAGCACAACTTTCTCACAACGTAGAAGCAATTCCTAGTAATGAATATAAAATACAGTTGACTATACATTCTTAACTATAAAATAGAAAAAGACACAAATAGAAGCAAAAAACGGGAAGTATGTACTATACAATTGGCCCTATATAGGTAGTTTAGTCAAGGTGAAGTCTGAAAAAGTGTGTTTTCAGACCACAACGGAAAACAGAGAGTGTTTCAGCTGAGCGCAGCATAGTGGAGAGTTTGTTCCACCACTGGGGAGCTAGGGTGGAGAAGATCCACAGTCGGGACGAGCGATAGCCATTAACACGGAGGGAGAGAAGTGCAAGTCGCCCTGCAGCAGCAGAGTGAAGTGGCCGAGCAGGAGCATAGGAGGGTCCTGACCTTTTGGCCACAGTGTAGGCCAGGGTCAGAACTTTTAACCTGATCCTGGCCACGACTGGCAGCCAGTGGAGTGACCTCAGAAGGGGGGTGACGTGTGAGAACATCGGGAGGTTGAACACAAGCCGAGCAGCCGAGTTCTGGACCAGTTGTAGGGGCAGAATGGTGCAGGCTGGTAGGCTTGCGAGAAGGGAGTTGCAGTAGTCCAGACGTGAGGTGACCATTGTCTGGACAAGGAGCTGAGCGGAGTAGGTGGTCAGGTACGGCCGAATCTTCCTGATGTTGTACAGGAGGAACCTGCAGGACCGTGCCGTTGCCCTGATGTGTTTTTTGAAGGCCAGCTGGTCGTCCAGGACCACCCCCAGGTTTCTTGCAGAGTGCGAGCCGGTCACCATGGTTTTGTCAACAGTGATGGACAGGTCTTGTATGGCATGAAGAGCAGCTCAGTTTTTTTGGCACTTTTCACCTAGCTAGCTAACACCGCTGACAAACAAGACAAGTCGATGTTCCACTGAAAGAAAAAATGAATTGATAAAATAAACCTGGCAATATGCTGTTGTTTTAATACATAAATAAATAAACCCGATTAACACATTGCTTGCTAAAATGATCAAATATTAATGTTATATTTAATAATTTAAGCCGAAGCGCTATAGTAACCGGTAGCCGTTATAACTAGGTCAGACTGATTGTAAGGTTGTAAGATTTTACACTGGAACAGTATGGAACACATGGTTGGCTAAATGGCTGTAAGTCATCAAGAGTCTGACGTAAAACAAGCAAACAAGCCTTAAACCATCACTTTGCTGCCAGAAATACAGTAGATATGATTGGATAACTTGAAGTGTTTTTTCTCCTGACTTATTTGTCCATGGAGTTCAATAGAAAAATGTGTCAGAAGAAACAACCCTTAAAGTGATCCATCCACATCTACTGCATAACTGGCAGCAGAGTGATGGTTTGGAGCTCGATTGATACCTCAGACACTTGATGACTTACAGCCATTTTAGCAACCATGTATTCCATACTGTTCCAGCATAATTTACAGCTAAATCTAGTCCCACCCCCAATACCCATAGAGATCCATTCAAATGCAGAGACATTATAGTATCGCTTGTAAGAGTACCAGAAAATAAGATATCAAGAGTCTTTTGATGTTGCGGGGTCACAGACATCAGGAAGTCATGGCATGCAAAAGATATGCAACCATATATTAAAAATGATTACTTTATTTTATATGTAAATGCAGGGCTGCCAATAATTGTGGCACATGTGGTTTTGTTAAATATAATTATTTCTTGATTAGTTCTTTTTTTTTTCTCATAATAAATGTACTTCAAATAAAGGTTGGATTTTTCTCGTTTTCTCAGTGTGACATTAAGCTAATTCACCAAACGATCCATTTTTTATAACCCTTTTAACTCATCTTTACCAGGGGTGCCAATAATAGTGGAGGGCACTGTATATAAAGGAGAGATGAAAATGCAATTATGAAATAAGAATGGTTTTCTATAAATGCAGTTGGAAATACATTATCGTTAGATTATCTTCATTGACTTTATTGTTTCACTAGTAAAAAAAAAAAGGTGGAAATTCATTCTGGTTCGTATTGATTCTGAGAAACTTGTAAAGTCACGTGATGTGGAGTCCCTCATTCGTAAGATAAGTAACAATTTTATGGTGTTGGAAATATGTTACCAGGTTCATCCTTCTTTAATTTACGTCAGTCTTTTTTCTGTGTTTTCTAACATATGGCTTTCAAGCAAGTTTAAAATAATCTGTGGTGAAGCAGTTATTCTCACACAGCCGATGCTTTTCGGGTGACGTGTTCAGGCCACAGCACTCTGGGATAGTTTTTGCCCTGCTGAGGGAAACTACTGCACTGTATATATCAAATGAATACTTCAGCCTGATCAAGTCACTGCTTGCATTCCTGTAACTTCTTAACATTTAATCGGGCAAATAATAGTTTCGCCTCACCAGACTGAGAATTTCTGGGAGAATGGCAGAGGTGGTATCTTTGGAACTGTAATGAAACAAGGGGTTTATTAATAATTAAAAAAGCAATTTGAAATATTTACCCATTCAGGCCTATGTTCTATTTCTACTTTGGAAATTTGTAATTTTAATTTTATGGTAAGTGTTAGATTATGGAAGTTGGTGTCATGGTTTTACTGCCTGCTTTGCCTTTCTGCAGGTGTTGCCTCTCGGGGCTATGAGAGGGCACTCCTGTCTTTTCTTTTCGCTTTCCAGGGTCATCAGGATTATGAGTCGCAGGTGCAGGCCGGCTATTTAAGCCCTGCGCTGTTTTTGCTTCTCGCTTTTGTGTCATATTCTGCCAAGTTAAGGTATAGCCGGAGGACTGCATTTTTTTTTGTCTCTGAACGAAACGCAGGAACTTCCCTAGTTTAAAGTTAGGATTAGTTCTGCTTTCCTTTTATTTAGCTATTTTCTTGGTTCTTTCCTCTTTTACCTTTCTGTCCTTTTTGAGGCAGTAACTTCGGTTTACCTTTTTATATTCCCTCTTTGTTGAGCTCGTTTGGTTACTAGAGGTCTTTCCTTTCTTTTTCTGCTTGAGTTTTGAGCCTGTTTCTCCCTCTTTTCTGGGTTGTTTTTTGTTGGCTTATGCCGGGAGTTATTTCTTTTTGTTTTGTTATTCTTCTCTGTCCCTTTAAGGTAACTCCACTTCCGTGGTTTAACTTTTAGATTCCCCTGTGGTCGCATCTGGTCCTCCGACCCATCCCCATCACAGTTGGGCTTATATTCTGTGTCTGTATGGGCCAAATTAGATATTATTCAGCCAGTTTACAGACAAACATCACTGTGGTGTTTTAGCAGTTGAATTCAAAGGAACTGAGCTGAAGTAATTCCCCATTCTCCAAAAAAATTATGAAAAGCTTTATGATGAAGATCAGTCTGTTACATTTGTGTTCCCACTCCGTCACTCATTTCTCTGTGTTTTTGGTAAATTCGGTGTTCTCTGTAATTTCCTGCTATTTCCTTTTTTCAGTACTAATGATTACTAATTTACTAACTTCATAGAATTAAGGTTTACTAATCTACTAATCTACTAACCTCATAGAAATGATGGCTTCTACTAATCTACTAATTATCTAACGTCATCTTCTCTATTCACTACAGCTGTCTCTCCTTTCCGTCTTTGCTGTCACTATTCTCTTTCCTGATTTCTTCGTTAACTCTTGTACTCGATACAGCTGATTCTCACTTCCGCTTTCTGCTTTTTGTAATTTGTTGGATTGCCTGCCTGTGTTTTTGACCTTTGCATTGAACCTACTACGAACTGCCTAACGCTCTGTACCGTGCTACTGTGTGTAATAAAATCTCCTTCGGGAGTTTTATTTCACGTCTGGCTTCGAGTCTGCCTTTTTTAGTTCTACATCTGTGTCTGGCCGTCACACAGTCAAACTCATATTATTAAATGATATGACGTGTGTGTGTCTGTGTGTTATTTTTTTAGCGACTTTTTATTCCCCTCTCTAAATTTGGAATTGCCTGTTTCTGCAAATTCACAAGAGCATGCACATGTCCTCCGGAACGTCAGTCGACTGCTGCTTTTCTTGCCTCTGCAGTCCACTAATCTGCATTTACGGAGGCGTCGTAAGCAGCGCGTAGTTTCCCAGTTAATCAGATGTGTCGCTATTGTGCGATTAAGAGAGAAATACCCTGCAAAACTGAAATGCTCCTTCTCTCCACAGCAAAAATCTTGGTCTACATTCGAGACTGTGGTCTCATATAAACACTCTAGGGTGTTACATGTACACTCGATGGTGTCATAAAGTTACACCAATAGTGTTAGATTTACACCAACTGTCTTTTGTCGTGTAGGTGGGGCTGTTCTGTGTCCAGTTGTGTGCCGCCCTGACCGTGTGCGGCTCCTGGCAACAGTAGGATCAGTGCCACAGTAAGAACAGGCATCTGATCTGAATATGCCACTTGGCAGCTCAAATGTTCTAATTTCTTCTTAGTTTTTTTAACAAATTTAAAAAATCACAGACGATTTATTAGCCGTCAGCTTCTTTATACTGCAAAACTAAAAAAACAACGAAACTACAAATCATCCTTCAAGTCTTCATCTCATAAATTAATTTCCATTTCAGGGTTTTGAAAGAAATCATGCAAGAACACCCAGCTATTGTGGCGATAAGGAAGTAACAACAAAACATACAGTAATGAACAAATACAATAAACCTCCTTTGTGCAAAATGGCATCCATTGACTATTATCTTTTCCCTAAGGACAGATGCTACATTTTTCCATTTTCAATAATTATTGGATGCTTACATCACATGGAGGAACAGGCGAGACACAAGACCTTTAATATGTTTAAAAGCCTTGCTCATGTGTGTGCAAATGCGATTACTATCATTTATTATTGGAAAGTGCTGCCAGTGGCTTTTCCTCCAGCGTTATCTCGTAAACATAAACTGCGCCTCGCGTGTTCAGATTGGGGGCCTAACAAACACGTCGTGTCCTTCAACATCGCCCGCCTTTCACAAACATTCGCTACGCTCCCCCCTGTCCGTCCCCTCCATCTCTTTAAATGGCGACATTTTGCGGTGACCCGTTGTTTAATTGACGTAACATTATCGTGGCGAGTGTGCAGGCGTCTGATAGGGCTCCTGGGATCCGCTCCCTTTCTCATCGTTAGTTTGATGGAAATACCACCCGTTTTGCCTTTCCCTGTACCGTTCCTGCGGTACGGCAGATATTTATGTCACCGAGGATTTATGAAAAATTTGAGGAATTGGTTTTGCAATAACGGCAGCCGCTGTTTTGAAAGGCCAGGCCGACCATCCAATCCATCAGCGATGGTGATTTAAAGACATTTAATTTGGCGAGTTCACGTTTAACTTCTGAGGGGGAATGTCCTTTTGAAGTAGCACACTGTCAGGTTATCAGTCAGACCAGTATTTTCAGCCCGGGCTCCTTGCCTCCCCACATGCCAGGACTGTGCAGCTGTCACTCACACTGAGTGCTGTTTTCCCCATGTGATTAATGGGAGTAATTAAATACATTGTTGGGCCTTTGTGATGCTCTTCTATTTCCCCGTATGCTGGGGAATATTTTCCTGGGCTTCGGCACCATACTGATACGTTTCAGAATCAGGTATTTGCTTTATTATTCAAATAGGCAGTATGTCATATATAGCTTGGGACAACAACACCAACAACAATAACAACAATAACAATAATAATAATAATAATAATAATAATAATAATAATAATAATAATAATAATAATAAAGGTCCATCCCTCCACAGCAGTTCTGTAGATGTTTCGAGCTGTGTACTAATCAAAAAATTCTGCATTGTTTTTTAACATATTGCCAGATTATTACTTAAAAATGTATTGCAGTGTAACAATCATAGTGTTTTAATTGCCCTTTTTTCCCCTGTTAAAAATATTAGCAAATGGTTTTTAATGATGAAAACATACTCATTTAAGCCTTAGGATCCATCATGCAGCCACATGAAAAAGCGTAATGCTCCACTTGTTCTGTCATTTTATATCACATTCTATTCAGCCAGTAGCAATAAACCAAACATTTGTATGTAGACATTCTACAATATTTGAAGAGTGATTTATTTCCCTTAGTTCAACTTTTCAACTTGCAAAAGTGTTTTTTCACTGAAGAAAAATAAAACATCAAAACAAAGTGAATCTCCTTAGGCACTGTATATTTTAAGTATTGTGTGCTCATCAGTTGTATGTAATATTGCATAACCTCTGCTATTTTAGAACAACAAAGGGATTCTTCCCAAGAAGATCAGAGCTGAACTTCATTGGGAGACCTGCATGGTGGTATAAATGAATTTTTTAAAAAAGAAAATAATTCTCTGGCATAATTAGTAGCAGTGGGTCAGAAATAGACAAAATTTCAAATGAAATATAATGAGGCGAGCCAGACTTCACAAGCTGCTTCAGGGTTTGGAAAATATTATGACAAAAATAGAATTTCTGTTTCAACAATTTACACAGTTATGTGTAAATATGCTGAATTAAACATCAATGTATCATTTCCAGTACTAATAACAGCAATTCGGTTCACACATCATTAGTGATGTGAATGTATGGTTCGTGTTTGCAATGTTATGGCAATGTGACCCCGAAGTTTGAATTAGCCATTATGCCTCATAACTACCACTGTGTCACTTGTACCTGCAACCCAGGAGCAAAGGAGCCATAATGCATGCACTTCTCGATTCTGTCAGCAGACCAGTGCCTATTGTACAACCTACAGGCCGCGCAGTACTATGAGAAAGTAGCACAAACTGGAGAAGAGCTATATCTGTCACTGACATAACATGGCTGCCTGTGGGCGCTTGCCTTTTTGTAACCCATCATGTCCCATTGCTGGTCATAGCAGATTGTTGAAATAGCTGAGGCAGAGGCTTGGATCTGCATCTAATGGGATCAGTCTGCACTTCAACTGAATGCCATTAATCTCAGCTATTGGTTATGGACATTGAAATTGAAATGTGCAACATGTCTGTAATGTATGTGTATGTGTATGTGTTTAATATATGTGTAATATCCACCCATGGTAAGAGGACAGCACCAGCGTTCTTTCATAGTTCAGGAGGTCAACCAGGCGCCCTTACCATGCTGGCTCTAATTTACTCATAACAGCTCTTAAATGCCAACAAAACCCCCCATTTGAAGGGCAGAGTGTCTGACAGCCCTTACCTTTGCCCATAAATGGTGGCCATTCATCTTCCCAGACGTCCGTGTGGCACTCTGCAAACAACACATTCATCATCGCAGTTTGGAGAAAAATAACAGCCCATAAATCAAAGTCGATACATAAACATAGTTATCTGATAATGGCATTTGTCCCCTCTGAGTCATCAGAAGACGGTTTCATATTGTGTGGTTCTTGACATCTCCCCGTATTGATCCACTTGGCAATAGGGCTTTTATTTTCTATTTGGATGTTATTCAAAAGAACACCAGCATAAGGAGAGAGTGCCTGTCGAGAAGTACGGGGAGGGCGTGTTTTCACTGAACTGCAGCAAGAGTACATTGCACTTGTTTCCATTCCGCACGCTGTAGCTGTGTGCCTTGCAGATCCTCTGTGATAGGGTACGCCACTCTGCTATTGTCAGGGCTTTCAAACGTAATCCGGACTTATTCTACCAAGCTGCTGATCTGACCAACAGAAATGTGTTGTGTAAGATAACGATAACGGTGATAAGAGATATCGAAAATAAAGGATTGCCTTCGGTGACGTGAGAGGAAAAAGAATAGTGAAAATCAGTTTTCGTCTGTATTTCTGTTTTTTTCTGTTATTACTGATGGTTCCTTCCACTCACTGTAGGAATGTCAGTGCTATGTCTACTTAAGTTGGATTAGCTTTATTTCCCCTGCCTGTTCATAGAATATAAATTAAGAACAAATGCAGGTGTGTTTTTTTTTTAATGGGGTTTTTCCCGTTTTATTTTCAAGGGACTGTAAGTAGTAGACTAATGGCTAACTGCCCAGCTAGCCTATACACAACTACATTACATTGCTATTATAGACTAGTAACATTAGCCTGTAACAACTTACAACTGTCCCATTTTGTGGTCAAGACCCTGGGATGCAGCATGGAAATGAAGATAAGGGGAAAATCATGGGCATTAAGTATGTAAAATTACAATATACATAAATAAAAACTAAAAGATTTCTAAAAATAAACAGTTCCCTGGTGTTTTTTTCCTTTTTTTTTTTATTCCACAAAACCATACAAACGTTTCATACTTGCAGGTGTCAAAAAACACAGTAATGGGAAGTAGTGTGCCATGGTCGGATTTAAGTGCAAAGTTGTTGAGTTGTTAAAAATGTTAAATTACATGAAAGATAATATACTCTGCATTGAGAGAAGAGTGGTGCTCCTCTATTTATATTTTTGCCTTAAAACACGGTAGAAAAAGGAATTTAATAGCCTTTTTGCAAACACATTTTCTCTTGGGGCGGGGGGGGGCGGGCATGTTCATCTCAACCCGTCCAATATTCAACCCAAAGTTATGCCCTTGCCCTCTGTACATTCACCTGTAGCCAGTACCACGGGGATGTTTGAAATTAATTTCTTCTCCAGGGGTGAGTGTGTGGCTCATTTCCCTCAGAGATCAGAGGAAGAGAAACAAACTGCACAGGAACTTGTTCAGGGCTAATTGAACTCTAACAGAGTCCAAGGGGGATTGAATGTACTGAGAGATGATTTAACACCGAACAAGTGAGCATCAGACCTGTTATAGCAGGAGTTTATTTAGCGATAGAAAGACTCAGTATGATACATTTGGGCAAATGAGATGTTGGTAGATTGGATTTCTTCTGCTGTGCAGTTGTGTGTCCTGGGTTTTGCGCAGAACGCTTTCCTTCAGATTCCTCCGTGCAATTATTAATTGTTTTTTATTGTTGTTGTTGTTGTTCCGCTTTGGGTATTTATGTGTTTTACATAATTTTGCCAGTTATGCTTGAATTTTACGATTGAGTTTCAGCGTTGTGGCTCAGCTCAGGAAAACACACCAGGTCACACGGAAATTCAAGGCAGATTATTTTCCATTTGGGCACCGGGCCATAAGTGTGGGGATATGATCTCCCCCCAAGTAAAAACTGCTTTACAAAATACACCTGAAGGCCAGTCGGAAGAAAAGGGACACGGAGCTTCCTTAAAACACCACAGATTAATGGCCATTGTGTGACTTAACAGCTGCCGGTGGACTGTGAAAAGTTATTCTTCTGCAAGAAAAGTTCCCTTCTAATTATCTTGCCTCTGAAACATGTGTTCCTGCCAGTGCAATTAGGCACAGAAGCCATGAATCAGCAGATTGCTGGCAAGAGGGTATCATTTGTTCTAATGTCTGCTGTTGCCACAGAGCCCTCCTTCTGGCAACGGGCCTGAGAAAGGACGCTAAGGGGGCTGGGGTTATGGGTAAGCACGCATGATTGGCCAAGCACCCCGCGGTAAAGACACCTTACGAAACATATCCGCTGGTTACGCCATAAAGTCTATCTTGTAGTCGGGAAAACCTAATAACCCAGGGCTGAAATAAAACGTGGCATCGGTTCTTAATTATGCTTCAAATATATCTGGCAGCATGGAAACAAAGTATTTTGCCATTCTATCTGATGAAAGTTATATGCTAAAACTTGAATGAATTACAAAAGTATTTTTGTTGTTTTTGTCTGCAGTTTATTCCCCTCTTAAATGCTTTCCCCCCCCAATACTTCAGACTAGGCTGTTTAAACCAACAGTTGATCATTATTTTAGGGATTTAATCTCTATCCTGGTGGATTTTTTCTTGCCAAAATAAGGAACACTTTGACTTGTCATGGCAACAGGCACTTCTGTTAATAGATCTACTCTTCTCTTAACATCACGCTCTACCTGTTTTCATGAAAGTGACATTTAACCCCTCACAATCTCCCATGAGCCTCTTACACTGATGCATAGAATTAAGCTGTTTAACTTGCATATACATTGTATGTTCTTATTACTGTGTGTCACTCAACCCACACACATGTTAACAGCTAAAAGCCAGCAGTGCAATGCTTTCTTCCCATCTCATGTAGCTACAGCCAGTAGAAATGCCTCTAATTCAACCCTTAGCTGTGAAATGAATAGACAACCAATGATTTCATACAAATAAATTATATTACGTTTCTATGTTGTCCACTCGTAAGGACAAGATGGGACCCCACTTTTAGAAAGCGAGATTCTGATGTACACCCTCCTGGATTCAATCTCAATTTATAGTGATTTATTTCCAGGGGAAATCATTTTAGGTATAGTAGATGCAATTGAGTTCAAACCTTTTAGTTAGAAATTATACATTGGCAAGAGTGATAAACTGAAGATGCCTTGTTCTTGGTTTTCTCATAAACATATGAGCATATTTGTTGGTACTGTGTAATTTATTCAAATTTGTAATAAATCCAAGATTTCCAGCTAATGATTGAATTTGTAGATGTCTGTTTAATGCTGTAATAATGACACAAATCGGAATAGGAGACATTTGTAAAGTATGACCTTCCAGCTACAACAAATGTTCAGCCAGTCTTCTGTTTGCCAATCATTCTTATGTCTGCCCACTAGCTTTGTGGAAGTAGGTCACATTTTTGTTTTTTTCCCAATCTCTCATAGCTCATTTACCTTTACGAATCAGGATTGTTTAATTTTAGCCCAGAACTGTTCTAACCTAAATGTAATTTCAAGGAGCAGACGCTTCTCTGCAAATGCAAGATGACTTAATGAGGTTTTCAAAATTGAAAAATAGTACTTTTGTTCCCTCCTGACTTTAAAAAGAGTTAAAAAGGCTCCAAAAAAATTTTGTGAGGCAATATAAATTGACAAAGGTAGCCATTTAATTTTTGCTCCAAAAAAATATATTTTTATGTCAGTTACAATCATGAATTGTACTCTGCGGAGAAGATCCCTCTATCACCCTTAATAGATGCATTAGCAGAATAAAACATGTATTCACTTATTATTTTTGTGCTCCATCAAGAAATAATTTCTTATTCATTTGTTCAGAACTGTATCCTGTTCAAATTCAACGCACAAAGAAAGAAGAAACAGACAGGAAATACACGCACACGCGGTGCTCACAAAACCTCGTCTCCCCCTAGTGGTAGTGCAGGTAAGACAAACAAACATTGTTCAACCCAAATTCCATTTTTTGCAATAAAACAATTCTTCATGATTGATTTGAGCGGAGTCAGGCAGGAATGAATTTGATTAAGGAGTGAAAAGGTCAGAAGGTAACACGGCGGCCGTATCTGTTGATACGCAAACAGTGCAAAGAACCCCCAGAAACAGCAAAGGCAATTTACGACGCTGGATTGCCATGGCTCCTTATCGGCTGCTTCCCCTCTCCCGTGAATGTGTTATTTTGTCCTCCAAGGTTAAGCAGTCGCCAACTTCAGATAAAGCAAGTCTTCCTGTAGTGCAAATTGGCCAGCTGCCTGCCGTCCATGTCCCTGCACCTCTGCTGTCAAAGACTGTGCAAACGAGTGCTCCCTGAGCAAAATTAATGCCGTTTGTGTCAAGGGGCGTCGAGGTACACATGCAAGGAGTGTGTTAATTTTCTGGCTGTCTGCTCTCTCTCGCTCAGGGCTTGGTTGCCAGAGGGCCCCCGGGGGCAGGCAACGCCGGAGGAATTTCTGTAACACCTTCCGACACCTCCGAATTGCTCTCCAGTCAGCTTAACCCCTCTAACAGTTGGGCTGATTTTTCAACCCAGTGCACTTGAGTGCCACACGGACGTGCTTGGTCAAGTCTTACAGCCATTAGTGTAAGCAGATTGAACTGCGCAGGGAATAGTTCTTCATAGGAGGTGATAGGTGTTTGCTGCTAACGGATGTTTTTTTTTCTCTCTTCGGTGGCATTAATGGTAGCTGATGGTCCGGAAAAGACCTGTTACATACTGACTGAGTTGTCAATCATGCAAGGCATCGGAGGTCGGCATGGAAACTAGATGATGATGTTTCAGCAATTGCGGCAGTGGGAATAAGAGCCCGTAAATTGACCTACAGCTGGAATTATTTTTTTACAAGCTGTGTGGGAAAACTGCAAATGATCTTATTAATAGTAAAAAGAAACATGCCATTGTATTGTGGC
This sequence comes from Ilyophis sp. 1 JC-2022, assembly GCA_022702515.1. NCBI lineage: Eukaryota > Metazoa > Chordata > Actinopteri > Anguilliformes > Synaphobranchidae > Ilyophis > Ilyophis sp. 1 JC-2022. Next base: position 19,620,495 of record CM040400.1, on the reverse strand, counting down.
ACAGAATGTGCTATACCCTAGTGCTATACATTCTCTGCAAAGTAAAACGAAAACCTTTGTACCAGTTTTGCCACTTTGTACCATGACTACTTTCTCAATAAAGAACATAAGCTAATAAACTTCTAATGAAAATACAATTATAGATATATTTCATGGTACTGCTGAACTTAAAGTGTCAGAAATATAAAATATTTGGACTGTAGCCTTCTTATTAAAAAGGCCCATTGATTTATGTCTTTGACATTGTACATTTTACTAAATGTCAGATACAAGCAATGGGTCCATATGGGAAAGATTTTGTGCAAATATCTATTATTTTTGTTTTAGGGAAAGTCTGTTTCCATGGGACCTAATTCAAATAACGTGCTAGTTTCAGAGAGAAAATAAATGCTAGTATGAGTCGAGGCACCATTTCAAAGTCCAATGACTCCAATTTTAAGACACATTGGAGATGCATTTGGAACTTGAGCCACATACAGTGATCAATTTGCATGGCATGTTAGAGCTGAACCCATCAGGCATGAACAATGGCTGATGCAAATTACCTGCTGTTTGCAACTCTACCTCCTGCCTATGACACTAGCCAGAAAATACCTTGTTTATCATTTTAATGCAACTGGAAAACAATAATAAGTAGACCCAGACTGAACCCATCCCCAATGTGTTTCGTCCTTAACTTAATGGTAAAGATGTAAGAGGAACATTTTATCCATTCCTTCCACCACATTATTTTTGTGCACTGAAACCCAAATTCTTTTACCAAAAATAAAACAAGCAACAGTGTCAGATTCTCAGATATGGGAACAAGCAGATAGTGGTTAGATCAGAGGCTAAAATCCCCACAGTAAAATCATCTGAGAAATATGCTTTTTTTGCTTCAAGTCTTTGCTCATGGAGACATACCTTGTGGTTTATGCTCTGTTTGGCATCCAGGGTCTTTCCACTGTTTCTATTGGCTTGCTTTTTGGGGATTTAGACCTGTGTATAGTGTGTGTTGTGACACATTTTTGTAAAATGTGCTGTGTACATTTTCAATTTGAAACTGATTTGATCTGACCACGAACATAAAACTACAACCACTTCTGTTATCACCCCTTAAGGAATTCTGATCGTTCCACAGGTGAGGAACACGTTGACAGGAACCCTTTGGGAGTCCCTATCACCTTTCTGTTCCTTTCTTCGTCTCTGTTCCGTTGTCGTCAATGGACGTTTAAGATACGACCCCGCCGAGATGCCCCTCCCACTTATTTCGGTGATTACAACAACCCCACCCGCACCCACCCCCAAAACTCCAGAGCCTAAATTCCAGCAGGATCCACAACAGCATCATCCATTTCTGTTCTGTTAATGAAATCCCAGAGGAGCGCGGGGCGGCGACTCGGAGCGGCGCCTCATTTCAGGAGCGATTAATTACAGAACGCGCAGTTTTGTTACATTTTCATCGCGGGCTCGTTAATCTTGGGCTTCCTCCACTCGGCGGCGCAGGTACCGTCGGGGTAATTACAGTGAATCATGGAGACGACCATCGGGCCCGATTCCGGGGGGAAAACAAGAGGGGGGGGGGGCAGCCGAACGCACAAAGGAAGTCGCTCTTCTCTTTTGTGTTTAACCCAGAGACGTCCCTTACACTTGCATCACATGATGATGGGCCTAGACTGCCTTCTGTGAAGGCCTGCTTCTTTACCTTCTCTAGTGATTATCATCTGTACGCGGAGCCCGAGCATGCAGAACCCCGACTGGTTATGCGTGCCGTTGTGTCCATTTGTTGACAGTCTGTTTTCGTTCTGTAGAAAATAATAATCTGATTTAAACATGGCTTTATACAAATCTGCATCTCGCACTGTATCTGGACATGTGGTCTGAAGGACATGTGGCCTTCAGCAATGTGTGCGGAGTGGACAACTGAATAAATGCAAGCCAGTCTACGGAGAACTGAATAAAAGGTCCCTTTCAGTACATTTCTGTAGGTTTTGTGATATTTAATAAAAAAAGAAAAACTGGGGTCAGCAAAGGTAGTAGCTTTGAGATAACTGCTGTCCTGACACAAAACATACAGGGACAAAGAGTGCAGGATATATGTATGCATGCTAAACTCCTTAAGATATTTATAAGGCTTAATAAGGCTTACAACCATACGATGTAAGTGCTGTTAGGAAGATATAAGCATGCTGTTTAATGTGCTTAACATGCAGAAAGCAATCATGAATTGTTAAGTGGAGATTCTGTGAGCTCTTGAGGTCGTTGTTGAACTCCAGAGGAAATTCAAAAGATTTAGGATACCAATTTTCGACCCCCAATCAACAGCTGTAAAAGGCAGACTTGAAATTTTTGATAGACACTTCTATATCTAGACTTTACTTTATGTCAAGCGCAAACATAAAATATAATTTGTAAAAATGTATAGAAGTAATTTGTCTCACCAGCTATTCAGGAATGCCGCTATTGCTGGTAAGCATGACCTAGTGCAATATTATGTTCATATAAATTTTGCCTCAGGAGTTTATATTCGATACTGCACTAGTGAGAGCTACAATACGCCTCACAATAGCAGGAAACATAATTAATATTTATGCGACGTGATAAATGAGACATTATAAAATTGCAACATTCTTATGGACACGTAAGCAGAAAAAAAAACTTGCTTCCAGAAGCATTTTGTTAATTAGGAAACTGGATCTTGGATGGAAGGAAAAAGGCCGATATTTGAGTAAAAAGGAAAGGAAAAAGAACACGGTGTTTGCTAATGGCCATGCATTATTCATACCATAATAGCATTTACTGTCAATTCTGCAATTTGTTTTATTCTTGGAGTGACAGACAGGCTTGGAGGGAGGGAATTGGCAGAAATGAGTAATGACCAGAGGGCCAGTGGTCAAGAGATGTTCATTTCATGGGCCTCGGCTGCTGTGACCATTCTTTAAAACCGAGAGGAGGTGGGGGGGGAGGGAGGCTGGTTGATATACAGCCAAGTCCTTGTTTACGTCCTTTGAGGTCCTCTGAACACACAAGTTTCTTCTTAGGCCCGGCAGACCAGCAAAGCGTGGGAGCCAATGGCTCGTGTTTGCGTTCCGCTCCGCTTTTTTGTCCCGGGTGTCGCCGACGAGGGGTCGACGGCGAAAAAGGTCAAAGAAAACCAGAGGCAGCTGTTGGAATCCTGGAGACAATATCAAAGGCATGTAAATGCAGACCACTGAAAGATAATCGGGGTAAGGGTTCCCGGACAATTACATGACCCATGCTGTGATTCCAGTTGCTGTATTAGATTGCCTAACATAAATGAATCCCCAGACATTTACAACTGCTGACTTTCGGAACAGAGAGAACCAGTGTTTTCTTCTGGCAAAGAGTCCCTGGCAAAATATAATGATTGTTCCGTGATTATTAATCTGTTCTCTAATGGGCAGGGATCAACTTGTTCTATAAGGATCATGGATGTATTGCTGCCTTTTGCTATAGCAAGAGATTGTGTGCTCAGGGCTAGCCTTGTATTGGATTGGCTGTTGACATTAAAGCACTTTCTCACACTTTGCAGTGCATTGTCCTTGTTCCTGGATTTACTAACTATTACATTACTACAACCATTACAAGTGCATTTTAGTCTACAGCTTAAATATTCGATTTTCTAGTCATCTGCCTGTAATAACTGTAATTAACGCACTGCAATCACATTTCTCATTTGAGCCTTGATGAACAGTGGGACTGCACTTAACTAAAAGTCATATCTTCATGTCAATGCTCTGCAGAGGAATGGATTTCAAGCAATAATTGGGGTCAGGTAAAGAAAACGTCTCCTTTTTTCAATCCGAATCGGTGCATAATAAGTCTGCCTTAGTCAGGGAACAGTCTGTGTTACACATTCCCAACATTAAGACACTTTTAAAGCCCGGGAGGATGAAGACTAATAGGGCAGGTATCTGGAAGACGCGCTCCCTATGAGGCTCGCCAGAAACAGCCCATCTGCAGGCAGGAACAGACGTCTCAAAGCTCTAATGAATAACTCGATCAGCCGCCTTCTCCACAACACACTCTCTTGGCTCAGGAATTCTGTTCAGGCGTATTGCTCCCCGGCACTACTTTCCACAAATTAGAATCAGAAATGGCGTCTCCTACTTCAGGCTGCTGCTAACCAAACTGCTGTTTTTGTTCATTTGCACTATATTAAAAGATTGGTGACAGAAATATGAATTTTCATTGAACATAAAAACAAAAACAAAACAAAGTAAATAAATATATTTTAATCAGCACAATATTTGTAGACCTGATCAGATCAGTGATACGAGTGCACAGTACATTTTTTTTTTTAATGATAAACAAAATGACAAAACAGAAACAAAAACCCACAAACTGAACTGAATAGTATGATGATGAAACTGTTAAAGCTAGAGTATGCAGTTTTTTCCCCCACATTTGTTGTCACAACATCCCTTGGCCCTGCCCACAAAAAAAGAGACACACCCCCACCCCACAGACCTTGTTGTGAACGTGAAAGTCTGCTAGATACAATTGCAAGATTACAGATTGGTATTGCTAACATTACAGTAAAAATTTAATCTAAAATTCCAGGTAAAACAACAAAAAAATTTCTGTTATTGAAGAGTTGGTGCATCACACTTTGTGTAGCATTAGCCTGAACCAGGCATTATCTGGCTACAACTGGTAGCTACGCTTTGGTAACTTATAGCCGCGTAGCTAGTTCGTGTTAACGTGATCTATACCACATATAACGTTAGCAAGCATGCCCTTCTTTCAAGAACTAGCGCCGAATAATGTAACGTTATCAATAATACCAATTACCAACCTAGCTACTATTCATTATAGGTAATTACAGTTGTCTGGTAAGCAGAATGTCAATTCTTGTTGAAACTTTTGACCTACCTATCCATTCTGTCTTTAAACCAATTATTTTCGGAAAATCCCACCACCTTCTGAAATTAGCACCTATGTTTACTCCAGTTTTCGAGTGAGCTTTATCCAATTTCTTTTTCTTTTTCTTTTCGTGAAATAGCGCCGGTGTAACAGGTCCCTGTGAAATGTCTAGCTGGTGAACTGGCTACTGGCAAGGTCAATCTCACAGTTGATTGGTCCGCGATGTGGTCATGGTCATAAGAAAACTGTTTAAAAAACTTGTTTTGAAAACTAAATTTGGAGCGAATTGCTGGTTTTAGACTGCAGAATTTGAGGGTATAAACAAAGTCTATGGTGCAGCATTTTTCTCAGAACAGTTCTTTCTATGATTGCTACCAACTAAGCATGACCGTTCCCCGATATAAAAAAAAAAGTTTAAGTGTTTGGTGAAAATAAATATTAAGGGAAAAGAGCATGTGCGAATGGTTTGTGAGTGGGCTCTGATGCAGACACTAAAATAAATAAATAATTCTTCTCATCACTGTAAACAAGATTTGCCACGGTATGGATGTAAATGGGCCCAGAGCAGTCTGATTACAGGGCCTTGTGGTATTGTGTGTAAATATCCACACGTCAGCACACGCTTTATATACCCTCATAAACTACTTGTCACACCACATAGAGTGAAACATTATTCTGAAATGAGGCACATTAAGTAGGTGTAATCAATCATCGAACACCTTGTGAATATGCATATGTACGCATATTATGCATACATAGTCAATGATGCTAGTTATCCAACCAGCGTAATGAAGGCCAATGGCAAATTAAAGAGAGGAGTGTAGGTGAGTGTCACGTCCCGTGGCTCCACGTCTTAAGTCTACATCTGGTTTTTCCGTTTTTATATGTATTTTCTATCTGGTAGTCCGTTCCGTATTTTCCCTCTCTCCCTCCATTTTGTGTCTCCACTTCCCCGCACCTGAATTGTGTTTTCTCATTCATTTCGTCTCACCTGTTCCTTGTTGTTTCTTCGTTAGTTTGGTATTTAGTCTCCTCTGTTTCTGTGTTCTCTGCCAGATTGTCTTGTGCCTGGTATTTATGCTTGTCTCAGTCGTCCCAGTGTTTGATGCTGTTCCTGTTCCGAGTTCCTGTTCCGAGTTCTGTTTACCCATCCTCCTGCCTGTCCAGCCTGCTCCTGTCCTGCTTGTTCCTGTCCAGCCGCCCTGCCCACCTGCCCTTTCCGTCCTAGCCCTGCTCCTATTCTTCGACCTCCTGATCCCCTGCTCTGACGGATTGCCCGGTTCTGATCCCTGCCTGTTCCTGGACTTCGTTTTTGCTCATCATGCATTGACCCCTGCCTGGATATTTCTGCCTGCCCTCTATTGCTGGACATTGACCTGTGTTTGTTGACCACTAATAAAGCCTATTCCTATTACTTCTGGTGTCTGCAATTGCTTCCAATCAGTTCTCATAACAGGTGAGCTTCTAGCAATGTAATATATGGATAAATGCACACATTAGTGTAAAGCTTAGGATAAGGGGCAGGTCCTGCAAATTTGTTTGCCAGATGCTAATGTGATTGAGGCTAATTGATGTACAGTATAAAGCAACTTGCGCGTAACTTGTAGCATGCATGTGTTTTCCATTGGGTCAAATGCAATTGCCACTAAATGGTAAATGGTAAATGGACTGCACTTATATAGCGCCTTTATCCAAATAAGGTTAACAACACCTCGCACACCCATGACTTATCTGCACTGAAGCAATTATTCCGAAGCCGAAAAATCTCTGACTTTCTCTGCGCATTTGGAAAATATGTACCAATCATCAAAATGTATCATATGGCCCTCTCCTTTAATAGCGTTCCAAATGAAGACAAGATAATTTCTGATAAAAAACAGACAAATTTCAGACAAATGCTCGTATCCACGTGAGCGTTTTGGGGAGATCATAACAATGCACCTGTTTTGTGTCTCAAATATAGGGCCTGTCATTCACTCCCTTCATGTCGCCCCTCCCCCGCGATTTAAATGAAGCCCTGCTCTGTTGTTAATAAATAGCAGATGGCAGTGAACATTTGAATGTGTGCTGTGAGCTCTCTGTTATGAAGGCTCATGCACTGGCATCTGGTCCCTGATACACCCAGGCTCGGCTCTTAAAGACGTGCTCCTTGAACCTCCGTCTGGCACTGAGTGGGGTCTGGGGGCCTGGGCGCTGTAAAGCGGGCGTCCCCACTGTGTGACTGCACCCGTACCGCGGCCAAACGCCTCATAAAGCCGACATTAGTCCTCATGTCCTTCAAACTGAGGTAGTTTGAGATTTAAACGTGCACTTGCCCACGGAACTGTTCTTGAGTAGGTAAGTTTTTTTGCTTAATAAACGAGCATAGAAGGCTTTATTGATCTTTGCAGAGCTGATTTAATGCTCGCCGCCATTTCCAATCATGCTGGGGGGTGTTTATTTTTCTCCGTAACGCTACTTGAAAAGCGGAGTTTACGACGCGGATACTACTGCGCGCAAATCTGGGAACGGGCAGTATCTGCAGATGCGTGTCTGCGGTCGGAAACGGACAGAAACTTGCCATACATTTCCAGACATGGCCGTTCGCTTCTGCTAATCGGAAATATCAGAGTCCAAACATCCCCGATCGCAGGCGTGGCCTGGGAGTGTGCAGAAGCTTCTGGAAATATATGTGTCGACACAGGAAACTACCGCTCACGAACGACACACGGCAAATTCCGCTGAAATTTAACAGGTCAAATATCTTCCAGAAACTTTTAAGGTTTCGCGGTGTTGCGCTCGGCCGCAGTCTTCAGAGTTCTTTGTGGCTTCCCATCGCAGGTGACATCACACAGAGAAACACATGACAGCACAGACTTAATGTTCTGGGGAGCTTTCAGTCCTTTACTAAATCACCTGAGCCCACTATGATTGTTTATTTCACCAGGCTGTACGCTCCATTAAGTGGCTGTTCTTGGATGAAATGTGTGACCACCCAGTTAGCTTGGGAGGCTGCGGGAAGAAGATTTGGAAGGACATGGATATAGAGAACTATGGCTGTCCTCTTTTTATCTTATCAGTGGTTGTGCTTTCTTTGGTGCCAGTATTACCATTAAGGGTCTGATCGGTCATGGCATTTCTTTTGCACCAATCAATGGTTGTGTTATTAGTTTTGCGTGTGCTAAAAAGGATAGACCATATCAGGGCGACGGCACGGTCCTGCAGGTTCCTCCTGTACAACATCAGGAGGATTCGACCGTACCTGACCACCTATTCCACCCAGCTTTTGGTCCAGACCATGGTCACCTCACGCCTGGACTACTGTAACTCCCTGCTCGCAAGCCTACCAGCCTGCGCCATCCTGCCTCTTCAACTGATCCAGAACGCAGCTGCCCGGCTTGTGTTCAACCTCCCGAAATTTTCACATGTCACCCCCCTGTTGAGGTCACTCCACTGGCTGCCAGTTGCAGCCAGGATCAGGTTCAAAGTTCTGACCCTGGCCTACACTGCAGCCAATAGGACAGGCCCTGTCTACCTGCAGGGCTTGATCCAGAACTATGTTCCTGCTCGACCGCTTCGCTCATCTACTGCAGGGCGACTTGCACTTCCCCCCCTCCGTGTAAATGGCACTCGCTCGTCCCGACTGCGGAGCTTTTCCACCCTAGCTCCCCAGTGGTGGAACGAACTTCCCATTCCCCTACGTTCCATGCCAACCCTGCCTACTTTCCGTCGTGGCCTGAAAACGCACCTTTTCAGACTCCACCTGGACTAATACTTATCTAGGACCTCATGGTATGTGTTCTTGTTGAACTGTGTTTTCAAGGTATTCAAGTTTATAATATTTAGAATAGAATTGTATTAGAGCTGATTTACCCAGTTCACTGTGAACTGCATTGTGTTCATTACTAGGGATAGCTGCTACTGTATGGGAAGAATGTGCTTTCTTATCTGTTCTGTAGTTACTTCGATGACCTTTCTGTATGCACTTACTGTACGTCGCTTTGGATAAAAGCGTCTGCTAAATGAATGTAATGTAATGTTTTAGTAAATCAGGCCCTCAATGTGCATCCCTAATATGCCCCGCAGTGTGCATGGATCCGGATAAGACACAAAGAATGGTGTTTGTGTGTGCAGTGGAAAGATGGCCAAGCATGCTGAGGTGATACTCTTGCCAGCTCGCTTTTCCCCTTCCTCTGGCTCTGTGGCTTGATGTCAGTCCCCTGCTCCCCGGCTCTACAGGAACAAACACAACCCTGCGCGCCCGACAGCAGGGGACCCGCGAAAGCGAGTCTGAATACTGGCACAAATTCACCCTGCCAGTCCCTGTGAGACACTGGCAAGCAATCACTCTGCCAGTACCAAAGAGGGCTCCATGCTGTCTGATTCCACAAAGCCCGCGGCACTTTTTAATGACAGACACTGCTATTGCTACAAGGGCCCTAGGAGCCTAACCCCGATACAGCTCCACACTAGAGACATCCCTTTGTTGGTTTACAAAAGAGTTTTTTGGATTTACTCTCGGTTAAGCAAGACCGAGGATAAGATGAAGGTGAGGGTAGAACGCTGAGAGATTCTCGGCTTTAGAATTTAATTGCTTAGAGTTATCACACTTTTCCTATTAAAAACAGCAATTTGCCACCAAGTCAGAGGACTTGTGATTGTCTTTGTAATAGGTACTTTGATGCTTGCATACAAAATAAATAAAAACTCATATGTGAGGTCAGAAACACTATTAAATATGTTTTTATTTTACAGTGGGCTGGGAATTGCAAAGCAAAATAATCATGACCCTTATTAAATGAACAGCACTCACAAATCTCTTATTTTGCAGTGAAATTTGAACTTTGCTACCTGGATATGTAGGCTTCTGAAGTCAACATTTGCTATCGCAAAGGGAGTACGGATTACTGTGCAAATAAGAATCCATCAAATTAATATAGCTATGGGGCAAAGACTCTCGTCACTGAATTAAGTGGCTTTCATGAACATATGACAGATAAGTAGCTTTCAATGGATGACTTTTGGAAATATTTGTTTTAAAAACAAGCAATAAAAAATGAGTTCTTCAAAATCACGAAATTTGTACTGCATTTGTACTGCCGTGTCCCTTTCTGGGAGAATAATGCATTCACAGCACAAAGGCTTCATTCTTTCTATTCTGTTCTCATCAACTTGAACATTCAATCTGAATTATCAGAGCAAATGCGCTTTACATTAAAGCAATAAACTTCCCATTAATCCAAGGTGTTCTTTTTGCATGAATGTGTGTTTTATGATTTATATTTCATTTCTAATAGATTCCATTTCAAAGCATTGAGGTTGTTGATGCTAATTTACAGAATGCCTTTCAAAAGTATATACATTCAGGACTTAAAAGCTGCACTGGGCTGCCCTTTGTGGCTTGTAAACTAGAACTGAAACAGAAAATAATATTTCCATGTTGTGCTTACAGCTTTTATGTAGGGGGACTGCAGTATCTACTAAAGTGTCAAATAGACTAGTTATTTAAAGATAAATACAATTTTCTGGTTGTCTGGCACCGCCCCCCTCCTGCATACCTGCATATCCAGGTCACGTCTCCTGTCTGTCTGGGCCCCCTGGTGGTGGAATGAGCTTAGTCAGAACAGAAGAAATCTCTTCAGATTTCACCATGGCTCCCCAAACCCCCCTTTAGATAAGCTTTATTCTTGTTTTTCTTTCATTGGACTTCCTTTTTTAATAACTATAACTATAAAAGGTTCTAGGTATTATTCCTCCTGTTAGCATTCTTTGCTATTTATTTTATTCTTTGCTGTTCTCTCTGGTTCCAGTATTGAGCTTGGGAGATTTAGTTTGTGTTTCGGTCGTTATTTGAGTTCGCCCTATTTTAGTGGGTTGATTTTCATTTGGCTGTTTAGCCACAAGGAATTAGTTTCCTGTCTTTTCTTTTTTTGCATTTATTGTTTTACTCCCTTTATTGGTCCTCACCATGCGTGAGTGACTTGTTCTGATCCCCCCACCTTCGCGTTTGATCATCCGCCACAATAAATCCATTACACAAATTGATGTGTGAGTGTGTGTGTGTGTGTGTGTGTGTTTATTATTTGACTTGAAAGTAGAAGATAACCATTGTTTTTGAGCAAAAAATATTGTCATTTTAATAATAATTGTTTTTCTTCTTCTAAATTACTACTTTCTGTTACACATTATTTTACCTCATACTCCACTAAGTCGGGCTCTACTGATTAAAACACACTCAAAATAAAGGTATTGGTGATTTCTTCCTTAATTACTATCAATTGTTAATGCTGATGTCTTATTATTAACCTTTATCCCACATCTGAGGTAGATAAAACAGAACAGCAGAATCAAATTTAATAGGAACAGCACAAGACCCTCATAAAAAATACATCGATAAAAATAAAATGTAGATTTGACAGCAACAACAACATTCGGCTTAGGAGAAGCCGCTGAAGCTGTCAGGGCGTTTTTAAACGAAGCACCTCTAACACCCCTGTCATCTCCAATTCCCAAGGAAACAACAGCAGAGAGAGAGATGGGCCACGGACATGAAGCAGAGCCATAGATGTGATGCACTGGCACAACTTTAAGCTGGTATCTGTTCCCAGAACTGCTGCTCCACACTGTACTCCGTAGACTAGTAGTGAAATGCTGATTGGCTGTCCCTGGTAATTGACTTTCCAAAACCAATACGTTCATTGAGGTTTGAAAGGTGATGGGAATAGTGCACAATTAAAAATATATATTTTAAAGAAAATTCATCATATCTCCAAATTATGTGATTGAGTAGAAATGCAGCTGCGAATTATTAAATTGTCATCTAGATTCATTGAGCCATTTAGGACTTGAATATGTCCAGGGTGTCTTATAACAATTATAACAAGAACCAACTCAAGAACCAAATCAAACAGCAACAGGTCACACTTTCCACAAGTAGGCATTCCTAAATCTTACCACTTCCATTACCACATTTTTAAATTATTCTTATGCATGTGAGTAGGAGTTTTGGTCAGGTCTAAAGCTAAAAGATATTGTGTGGTATTTCACATTTACAAGTAGCATTTTACATATCTTGAATTGTTTGAACCATTACATTTGCTTCAGGTCATTTATAAATATGTTTCATCATCAAAATACTTTATTAGGGCTGTGTCAATACATATTATGTGGAGCATGACCATAAACACCATAAATTAGTATAAAATATAATGTACTGTAGATTTAATTCATAGTAAATATACAGTACATTATAAGTAAATCAAATTAATAACAGAGCAATCAAAACTGTTTTGGTTAAATTAGATTAAATGAAGTTTAGGGCATTAAAAAGACCTTAATGGTTTATACGTTTGTATATGGATAGAAATTCTTCCTGTCAACCACATCAAAACTGGGACAATATTTAATAAATGTATTCCTAATATGGCTACAGAAAGTAAAGATTCTGACAGATAGATACAAGAGAGCTTTGTGCATAAAACCCTGAATCTTTCCATGAAGCAACCCTGACATTTTTCAGAAATGGTAAACAAAGCTTGAAACATCATTTTATTTAATATTCGACTGCCCGTCTGTTATGAACAGAGACTGGGATGTCTGAGCTTTCCTTATCAGAAAATAGGCACTAAATTTAGGACAGCCAAAAATCAAGATTCAGTTTGTCCGAACGCCCTTAGATTCTGTGACACAATGTCCAGTCTAAATAGACAATGAATTTGAAAAATACAATATATCCTCCTTCAGTGGAAACATGGGGCTAATACAATATAAATGTGCCTGTTTTAGCACGTATGTACAACCCAAGCTTGAAACTTGAAGCAATATATATATACTGTATATAAACCTCACACATAGAACGCATTGTAATGTGTAGAGTTATGACCAACTAGATTTCATCTGGCTAGTCTGGCCCACCATGACATTTTGTGTGAAATCACATGGATGTCTAAATGAAATTGACAGTGCTTATTTGAAGGTTTTTTTTCTAGGGAGAATTGCTGAGAGTGAGCTAACTGCACCTCAGAGCCACCAATCTGTCTCCCATTTCATGCTAGATACCGTGTACACAGTTAGCTGGTTTGGACGAGCTTGAATTGAATCTAAGAGCCTAACAGCTGGGGCTCTATGAAACACTGTGTGTGTGTTTATAACTGTGAGGTGAGGGTTTTGAAAGAGCCGCCCACTATGTCTAATCATCTGAGAGGATTATGGTGTATTATAGCCTGTCTGATGGCTTCGGTGTTTCCAGACAGTGTCTGTGTCGGCCGTATTCATTTCCTTCCAAAACGACCCCATTTCCTGATGGAGGCATGCCATGAAAAGAGTCCAAAGAAAGAAAACAGCATGAGGTCTCACAGTAAACTACGCCACAGTTCTGCTAACCCTGAATGGGTGCTGCTCAGTCACCTTAAAACCTTAAAATAGGGCTTTTAGGCCGAAAGACCATCTTATTATACCATCTTATATTAGTCACTTCTGGCCCTTTCATTTCTGGTGTACTAGTCTATTATTGTGTCTATTATTTTTCTGATGGCACAACACAATACACAGTAGTATACCATTTTAAAAATCAAGATTAAAATGTTTATGCGTCATGGGTTGTAGCTTTCTTCCCTCGTTTGCTACGGTTTTTTTCTTCTCTGCGCCGGTTAGCAATCTATCAGATTTTTTTTGCATTCCGTCTCGGGGTTTTGCTCTTTCTCGCTAATTATTCATTTCACCTGTTCCCATACCGGTATTTAAGCCTTTCTCTTCTGCTTCCGGACGCCGTTTCCGGACGCTTCGTTATCATTTCGTGTCTTCACAAAGTCAGGGTTAGTTGGTTTTTGTCTCTCTGCAGTTTATAAGAAGGTTATTTGTTTGGTTTTCCAGTTGAGACATTTTTCGGCCTTGAAGCCTAGAGAATTAGTTTTTCTGTTCCTTTATTACTCTTCCCTCTTCTTTGCTCCCACTCAAATGTATTTAATACTTGGTAGAAAAGCCATATTTTTATATTTGGTTGCATATCCTTTGCATGCCATGACATTATGATGTCTGTGACCCAACAACATCAAAAGGCTCTTGATATCTTATTTGCTGGTACTCTTACAAGCGATAACCCTTCAAGTTATCCATCCATATCTACTGTATTTTTGGCAGCAGAGTGATGGTAAAAGGCTTGTTTAATACATCAGACCCTTGATGACTTAGAGCCACTTAGAGAAACCATGTGTTCTATATTGTTCCAGTGCAATTTACAGCTAAATCTTGTCTCACCCCCCAATTCCCATAGAGATCCATTCAAATGCAGAGCTGTTATATTATCGCTTGTAAGAGTACCAGCAAATAAGATATCAAGAGCCTTTTGATGTTGTTGGGTCACAGACATCATAAAGTCATGGCATGCAAAGGATATGCAACCAAATATAAAAATATGGCTTTTCTACCAAGTATTAAATACATTTAATTTAGCGTGTTCAATACCTTTTTCCTGTGTCATTTCACTTTATTGCACATAACTTTTTTAAAGAATTGGAACATTACAATTTATTTAGCTGTGTAGTTTTATTGAGTTAATACCAATGTCTGGTCAAAATCTCATGTGAATAGCTACATTGGAAATATGTTTGATAATAAAATTGTTGACGTGTCCAATACTTATTTCCCCCATTGTACATGTATGTCTCCACTGATGCAACAAGTGACATTGCCATGACATGACATACCAAGTGACACACCATGTGTCTATTTTTGGTTATAAACATATGCATTTATGAACATTTATATGTTTCTTATAGAGGTGCTATGTAGTGCTTAAGATGTCATATACAGTAGATAACAAAGGCCTATTCAAAAACATGTGACACAGCATTGCAGGAGTTGAAGCCTATTGAGGGAATTAAAATGGTACCTGTGCAGAGATTCTGAATAAGCAGTAATAATAATCTTCTCCAACTCTGACTTACATTCCAACGGGGCGCGGATCTGAATGTTAAATAATGTAGTGGCTCTGTTAAAAAGCATTAACAAACAAGCTGGCCTATGTGTCATGTATCAAAGTTTCCCTGCAACAGTTAATTGAGCTTCGCACAATTCTGCACCGTCCAGGCTGGGGTGGGGGAAGGGGGATAAATATAAAACTGTGTGGGCCTGCGGTCGCGTGGAAAAGACAAGTAATAGGAATCTATTTCCATCCCTGTGGAAGGCACACTTGAAAATCTAAATGTTCCTGTGACATTTTGTTTACTTTACCAGCTGGGAGGTGTTGTGTTTCCCTCTCGGCAACAACGATATTAATAAACAAATGCACGAAAAGCCTAGGGTGTATGATTTGTCCACATACACAGTTTATATTGAAAGATTGTTGTGTGGTCCTGAGATCGCCATGGCCTCACAGCTCTCTGTAATCACATGCGGGATTAGATCGCCCTTTCAAATTTACATGCAAATGAGCCATTTTTGCATTTAAATTCAATTCATCATAATTGATTTTTGTGTCACAACTTATGGGGGGGAGTAGAGCAATTTACATTTTGTGCACATTAGCATTGAAGCATTCAGATATTGTATGTACTGTTTTTGACAGGCTGAATATTAACTTTTTTTTAAGAGGATATTTTGCTCTGTATAATAATAACACTTGGAATTAAAATGCACACCAGTATGATTCAGGCTGAAAACTGATTGTGGAACGAAGTTGCTATTTATCCACATACTGCAGAAAACAAATGAGATCAGGTTTTTTTTTTTTGAGGTTATTAATGCTGTAGACACCGTACGGTTTGAAAGTGCAGTATGGTGCACTCTTTTGATATACTCACCCAAAATGAATACAGTATGCTTGTTAACTTGTGCTTTTCTTCTTATTCCAATATGATACATTTGATTTGATTTTGATTGGAAATCACTTAATCTGGGAATTACAAGAAACAGAGCTCAGTTCGGGTAAAGTTTCATGCTGGCCAGGGTGGGGGTGGGGGTGCGTGTGTGCGTGCGTGCCTGTGTGTGTGTGTGTGTGTGTGTGTGTGTGTGTGTGTGTGAACAGTAGCACAGAGATGGAGCCTCAGGCACTCTGGCACCAGTGTTGCTGCTTGCATCCCACAGCCCTCTGTACTGACACAGAGTACAACACTGCACGTAGGGTGGATTTACCTAATTAGACTCACTTTACTTTGCATGCCTGAACCCCTTGGAATATGGATGAGCTCGGAGAGGGGAGAGTGGGGGGCGGAGGAAAGGAGAACAAAAGCACATTTAATCCCCTGGATTATGTTGTTCGCAGGCAAAATCTTTTGTTTTGGGAAAAAAAAGTCAGAATGGATGATATGCTATTTTAAGTTCTGATGAGCTTCATCTATCATTTTTCATTAATGTGAGTGGTAATTTAAGCAGAGATTATGTAGGATAAAACAGGATAGTACTAAAGAGGTTTTCTTGATTATTTTACTTAAATCAGACCCAGCAACAATTTTATAAAAGAAAGTGTGATTATTGAATATTGTCTTTATAAATATTAATAAATAAACATGATAAATATTATGGATCAGGAAAACATTTTCCTAGATGACCTTTTCACTATTCTTTTTTACATGTTTAACAATTTTTATGCGTGCATGCACACAAACACACACACACACACACACACACACACACACACACACACACACACACACACACACAATTAACATTACATTGCTTTGCATTCAGACCTTTAGCTGACACTAGACCTTTTATCTAGAATGACTTACACAGTTTATATAATTACATAATATTTATACAGGTGAATATTTATTGAGTTAAAGTTAACTACCTTGCTCAAGGGTACAACGGCAGTGCCCCCACCGGGGAATCAAAACTACAAACTCTCAGTTAAAGTCCGGGTCCCTAAACATTATGCTGCCCTGCCAATATACAAACACATCCTTGCTTTTTCTCACACACATACCCACACTCACATTCTCACAAGCACCCACACAGATATATAGAAAGGCACACTTACAGAAACACGTTTTAAAAATTCAGGGTCTTCATTTTGATTTATTTCAATACACGGCATAATGCTCCTTATAAGAGCCTCAGCACATCGACCCGGTGGAGGGAGCCCCTTTACCATTCTTCACAATACATAACTCTAGAGTCCTTTCTTAAATTTGTGCACAGGGAGAGCAAAGTTTGCTAATGCTGCCCACTCCACGAACAAAAAATATGATGTCAATAGCAGGGAGAAATAGTCAGGAAAGCCAAGTGGCACACAAATAATCTGGCTGGAGTCAGTTTAATAATATGAGCCGCACCATCTGCTTTTTGTGATTGCATCTGTGTATTAGCCCTTAGAATTTGCTTCCGTGGATTTTTAGAGATGCTCACATTTATTTAACCCACTTTTGGGACTATGCATATTTGAAGTACCACCTGTATGTTTTGGCTACAGTGTTTACTTGATGCCAAAGCTGGAATGATTCTCAGGTTTCAGCCTCTGGCTCTCCGATTGGCTCAGTTTTTCAAGGCCAGTTGCCGATGGTTGACTAATATCTATTCAATAAGATCAGGGGAGATGGTTCTAGAGCAGAGGTCCTCAATCTTATCCAGAAAGGGCCGGTGTGGGTGCAGGCTTTTGTTGCAACCAAGCAGTTACACACCTGATTCTACTAATCAAGGTCCTTAGTGAAGAGTCAGGTGGTTGATTAGTAGAATCAGGTGTGTAACTGCTTGGTTGGAACAAAAGCCTGCACCCACACCGGCCCTTTCAGGATAAGATTGAGGACCCCTGTTCTAGAGTATATTTGTTCATGGCGACCTTTCATGGCACTGGAGTTGATTTTCTTAGCTGAACATCTGGTTATTTACTTTCTTCTTATCTTCAGTAGTGGCTGTACACACTTCATTTATTGTGAAATACTTTATATTCATTAGAGATTATTGCAAGATAAAATGCCTGTTTGTATGTTGAAAAAGAAATACACCTTCAGGCCTTCTGCTAGCTAATTGCTTGCGGTTAGGTCACAATTCCATGACACTTTCAGTGGAGTTTCTTTTTTTGCCCTTGAAGCAAAAGTGGTTCATTTGCAAGCTGTGTTATATAACAAATAAGCCTTTGATGAAAGACACAAATGCAAGGCATTACAAGTAGAGCCACAGCAGCTATATTTCTGATTCATCAAAGAAAAGTTTACCATACTTGACTATTGTGAGGATTTAAAATGCTGAAAGCATATCTTTGTGATGAATGCAGAGTGAATGGATGGCCAAGCTAAGTGCTTACATAACCATATTCCTGCCTACTAAAAGAAACAAAGTGGTTGGTAAGCACAATAAACATGGGTATTAAAAAGAGCACAGATGACAGCTGTTTTAATCTTATGATTTGGACACATTTTTTCCCCTTGTTTCTTTAAACAGGTCAGCTCCAGTGACTAGTCACGATGAATGAGCACAACAAAGCTTATGAACAGCATGGAAGTTGTCTGCTCAATAGTAAAACTACAATATCCATCATGCATAACATGTTGCAACTGTCTGTTTAAAATATGCATGGTCATTGAGAGAAAAGTTAACGCAGCTGGAAACATAATGTTCACTTGCGCATGCACTTTGAATATTAAAAACCAATATATAACGTAGAGTGGTTTGAGGGTGTACTATTTTAAAAATCAAGTGATAAAAATGGGTTAAATTACTAAATTACTACATTAACATCACTATTATTCTTGTACATCTTTTCTTCCGGCATATGTCATTTGCCAGGAACCATGCACTAAATGGTGAAATGGGTTATGGTTAGGGTTAACGTCAGCCCTAACCCCAATCATAAAATATCCATATGCTAATGATAAGTATCTGAAATATGAACATATTTGCCCTCCACAATCATGTCTGTGAACACCCTTTCTCTTTCAGTGTCAATGCAGTGAATTCTGTCACGAACCAAACACGGGCTGAACCCAAATGCACGACCAAGAGACAGGGAAACAGGAATGGGTGTTTATTAGGAGCTTTGGGGTAGTCCCAAGCTCAACACAAACTTAACAAAAAGTCAAAGAGTGTCCAGGAAGTAGCGAACTGCTCCAAACCGGAGCTGGGCTTGTACTGGGCCAGGAGGCCCACACCGGAACCGGATCACGGGAACGAAGGTTTGTTCCGAACCGGAACTGGACTTGATCTGGACCGGAAGATCCAACAGGAACTGGATCACGGGAACGAAGATTTTGTTCCGAACCGGAACTGGACTTGATCTGGACCGGGAGGTCCAACAGGAACTGGATCACGGGAACGAAGGTTTTGTTCCGAACCGGAACTGGACTTGATCTGGACCGGGAGGTCCAACAGGAACTGGATCACGGGAACAAGGTTTTGTTCCGAACCGGAACTGGACTTGATCTGGACCGGGAGGTCCAATAGGAACTGGATCACGGGAACAAGGCTTTTGTTCCGAACCGGAACTGGACTTGATCTGGACCGGGAGGTCCAACAGGAACTGGATCACAGGAACGGACTCTGGACCGGAGGGTCCAACAGGAACTGGGCTGGAGGCAGAGAATCCAACTGCGCAGGCAACGTTAGTCTTGGCGGGGGTATCGCAACACATACAGGGAGACTGGACTGCTACAGGCTGGATCCAAGTGGCACACTGGTCTAGGAACCAAGGAGGTAGATCGGGGGAACCCACAGCAGAGTTTTAGTTAAACAGCACCAACATACAGGAGACCATGACACGCACGAACAACGTTAACGAACTGGTGCCGAATAGCAGCCAGCGAGAGGTATAAGTAGGGGAGTGAAATTGAAACCAATAACCAAAAGCATGAGGAATGTAACCGAGGGTGATTGACTAATTGACTGGTGCGGAATGCATGCAGGAAGGGGGAAAGGAGATAGGTTGAACCTAAAGTGAGGGAACAGAGAGAATCAGACAGAAGGGACACGCCCAGCCTGTAGCGACAGGGAAAACACGGACACAGGGAATCCATCATGACACGGGAGGAAAGGGAAAACATGGAGAACGGACAGGAAGGGAGCGGAACGTTACAAATTCAGTGTAAACCCCCTTTCTCTTTCAATTGAAATGGGGCATATTTAGATACAGGTTCACTTTACAATTGTATCTACACATGTTATTTGGAAGTGAAAACCAGTGTGAAAGTTGAAATTTATTAGCCTAAATTACAATTAAATAACATAATATAATATGTTACATAATAATTAATAACATAAAAAACTTTGCCCTGGACTACACAAAACTGTACATCAAGAAGAATTTGTATATACCTGCATGGTGACAGGAAGTCAGCCCCTCACTTTCCCAGAACGTGAAACTACAGTAGGCTATCCGTGAAAGGTCTTAGGCACATTAGACACATTTTTAGGCACAAATTTAGTAAAATGTGACACGAGCTGCAAGTCGCACTTCTGCAATTCACAGTAGAACGCAATAGTGAGTTAGCTAACATTTAGCTATCTAGCTAGCCACATGTCGAAACAATGTATCTGCTAGCGTGTTCGTTGGGATTTTCGTATCTCTACCAGGTTTTGTTTAGTAACACAAGCCTCCAGAGTCTGATACTCTAGTGGGGGAGTGGTTGGGGGTGAGGTTAGCCAGCAACTTTTCACGCCCATTAAGTTGGAATGCAGTGTGAATCTTTGAAAAGTTTTGAGAGCTGTTTTCTCAGGAAAGTCTTTTAAGGTGTACCAACATTCAAAGAAGCATATCTTCTTCAAATATGTGTATGAGACATCATTTGAAAGCCCAGGATCTGTACTTTCATAAATTATAAAAAACTGAAAATGACCCTGTGCTACTTGTGGACTGTTTTACCAGCACCAGTCACAAATAAAGATGCTTTCAAAAATAAGAAAATTAAAGTTTCTAAATCAAACAATTGACTATAAAGAGCAGTAAAGTGTAATAAACAAAATCAAATAAATATTTTATGTGACCACCCTTTAAAACCGCATCAATTATTTTAGGTACACTGTCGTGCAGTTTTATAAAAAAATCAGCTGGTAGGTTGTTCCAAGCATCTTGGAGAACTTGCCACAGTTCTTCTGCAGACTTTGGCTCTCTCGCTTGCTTCTGTCTGTCCAGGTAATCCCAGACAGCCTCCATGATGTTGAGATCAGGGCTCTGTGGAGGCCATACAATCTGTTGCAGAACTTCTTGTTCTTCTTTTTGCTGAAGATAGTTAATTTATTTATTTTTGGAAATCTAAAATTAGCTTTTTATACTGATACACTAATGCAGAAGACAAAAAATGAATAACATCCAAGAAAAAATGTATATAAAAAATCTAGGGTGCCTAGACTTTTGCACAGTAGGCTACTGTATACTTTTTAAACAGCAAATCTGCCTCTGCATAAGAGATGAAACTAAAATTGTATGCCCGTTTGGAGCAGTTTACATAAAAGTTTAATTCTTTGTATGTAAGATTTAGAGATTGAGCTATTGTATTATTAAGGAAGTTAAAAATAGCACATAAGAATTTGTGAGGTGAAACCCTTTGGCTTCTGTTTAATGATAAATTAAAATAAGAGCCAGGGACATTAAAGAGTATTTCATTTATACGTTGGATGGAGAATTTAAACTTTTACTGGAGGCAAGCAAAAAAAAAAGCTTGTCATGATTGATGTGATTAAAATAATTACATTTCCCACAAATATCTCTTACACAGCAATAATTAATTACCATATGTGCACAGAGCTTTGCATCACATTGCAACTTTAATATTTTCTGACGCAAAAGCAGTCGCTGAATTAACTCACAGTTAAGTCATACATTATGTAACATGTCATCAAAGTAGCTGCAAATCAGTTAGGTAGACGAAAACTTCTCAGTCCATTCAGACTATGGTTCTGGGCGAACCCTACAGTAGGGCTATCTCTAATGTGTCTCTAAAAAAATAACGCTTAACAGATTTGATGGTGATCTTTGTAAATAATATGGAGTCAATGTGTGTGGATTATGACAGCACATCTTTTGGCATTAATCTGTTTTAGAGAAAGAGTAATTTGTACTTATTTTTCAATTATATCACTTACCAATACTCAAGGTTAATATATACGTACGCTTCTGCTTGTAGCCAGCAGGGTGGTAGCAAAGTCTGCCTGTGCAGACCAGGGCATTTGATCAGCAAAACAGTACCTGACTCTTCCCTTCATGCACAAATGATGAAACTGGTTGTCTGCTCCCATCAGCTAAACATGCTGCATGACCCAAACTTTTTTATGCATTCACATATTTACAAGCTGGTGAAACCCAAATGCATAAAAGAGGCATGACAACACAAAGTCATTATGAACGTTTGTTGGAAAAATTGGGTCGGGTTTGAGTGTGATACCGCAAAAATATCCAGTAAGTCGCAGTTCTGAGAGCAGAGACCAAAAGTACAAAAAAACCCAACTTAACAACAGTGGTGAGCAGAGGGGCATCACTGAATACACGTGTTGAACCTTGAAAGGGGATGGGCTGCAGCAACAGAAGATTAGATAATACTAGGTAGGTGTTCCTAATAAAGAGCATACTGAGTGTAAATTAGCCCCGTAGGTGTTCGGCATTTATCATTAATTCATCATTATTTCTCACATGCGATCACCATTACATCTATGGCAAGCCGTTTTAACATTTATTCCTCGAGACTTACTAGTAACTATTCATTAGATACTAGTACTTATTTTTTAGTTACTAGTAACTATTCCAATAGTTACTAGTATCTATTTCAGTTTTGATAGTAACTATTCATTAGATACTAGTACTTATTCTTTAGTTACTAGTAACTATTCCAATAGTTACTAGTATCTATTTCAGTTTTGATAGTAACTATTCATTAGATACTAGTACTTATTCTTTAGTTACTAGTAACTATTCCAATAGTTACTAGTATCTATTTCAGTTTTGATAGTAACTATTTATTAGATACTAGTACTTATATTTTAGTTACTAGTATCTATTCAGACGAAAGATATCTCCAACCCAGTAAGTACTAGTAACATTGACAACGTGATATCTACGTGGCATGTAAATTGGCTGCTAAATATTAATGAGGAATATTTACTAGTAACTAAAGAATAAGTACTAGTATCTAATGAATAGTTACTAGTAACTCAAGAATAAGTACTAGTATCTAATGAATAGTTACTAGTAAGTCTCGAGGAATAAATGTTAAAACGGCTTGCCATATCGGCGAGCCGTTTTAACATTTATTCCAATTGCCGGACCCTGCTGTGTGCCGAGTCGACCACTGGGTGGCTTCTCGCTTGCAATTCAATACAATTTGACAGTATTCCAAAGTCCAAAATTGGCAGAAATCCTAGCAGGGAAATATAGTGATGTTTTCACAATGAAACATAAGTTATGTTTGCACAAATATACAGCTTTTCATACCCAAGAAAGAACGGAAGAAATCCGTTATAAAATAGCCTAGGGCCTACAATAGACGAATGCACTGCACTATTATATTACCGACTAAAAGACCTAAAAACTACATCTTTAGCTTATATTACACTAATAAACGTAACACGGTGATAATCAATTGTGTTAGTCTGATTATCAAACCAAATTAATTAAACAAATTAGCTCTATTGAAGGACTGTCTGAATGATGTTCAGAGCTGGCTATCTCAAAATTTCCTCCAGCTCAACCCGGATAAAACTGAGGTTTTAATCATAGGCCCCACGCATGTCTCTGATTTCATTCAGTCTAATTTAGGCTCTCTTGCCCTAAATGTAAAATCTGTTTCTAGAAATCTTGGTGTGATTTTTGATCAACATCTTAACTTTGAGTGTCACATAAAGAAATCAGTCCAGACATGCTTCTACAAACTGAGGAACATCTCCAAGATACCGAGAAAATTGTACATGTGTTTGTGTCATCACGCATAGACTATTGTAACTCGCTGTATAGTTGCCTGGGACGCAAAACTATGGTCCGGCTCCAAGTGGTGCAGAACGCAGCCGCCAGGCTATTAACTGGGACAAATAGGAGAGAACATATTACCCCTATTCTAGCATCCTTACACTGGCTCCCAGTTACTTTTAGAGTTGATTTTAAAATTTTACTAATTACTTTTAAAGCATTAAATGGTTTAGCACCTGCCTATATAGTTGAGCTTCTTACCCCTTACCAAACCGGACACTCAGATCTGCTAATCAGAATCTGTTGGTTGTTCCAGATTCTAGGCTAAAGACGAAGGGTGACTGTGCCTTCTCAGTGGTTGCGCCTAGACTCTGGAACAGCCTCCCACTCAACTTAAGAACTGCAAACTCTTGCATTCTTCAAAAATTTGGATAAATAAATAAATGGGCAATAATATTAGTAATATAATAATAATAATAATAATAATAATAATAATAATAATGAAAAAATGGCCTACAGATCGTAAATTAGCCTCCGCATGGCAAATTGTAGCCGACAAAATAGCCTGAAATCGAAAACCAATAGGCTAAAAACTAAGCCGATGAAACAAAGCATGAGCCTTTATTTAAGATAGAATACGAAAAATTTGTTTTTCCATAGTTCTAATAAAAATAAACTAAGACAATCGTCTGGCATGATGGGATCAGTTGAGAACGGCCTCCTTCAGTAGCCTACGAGAAACAATATGAAATACAATAAGCACGCGCTGCTCATCAAAGATGCGAGAGCAGACGATATGGTTTCTTTTTTTATATTACAATATTACAGAATATAATATGGAATATTATTACAGAATATAATATTAGGCTACAGAATTTAAAATATATAATATAATACAGAATATAATATTAGGCTACAGAATAAATAAATAAAATGTGACCGGGTCCTCATGGGCCAATCAGTTTCACATGTGCTTACCCGAGACCCGCGGCTATTATATCAGTTCCGACCCGGACCCGTGAGACAAGTCAGAATTTTGGACCCGTGTCCGCTCGGGTCTCGGGTATTCGGGTGGACCCGTGAAGACCTCTAATTCGCGTAACCATACCGCCATCTACTGACGAGAATGAGAACATATTTTCTCCTATTGATAGCCCACAATTACATTAAAATAGTTTGTAGATGAGCTGTATTTAATGTCTAATGAAATACAATGAACAGCACCACCTGAACTATGGATCATGAAGAAGCATGTAAATTAATTAACCAAGTCTATGTGGAGACATGCATGCACAATAGGCTAGACGCAAGCACATTCTAGCTGAAAGAAAGACATACAGCCCAAATAGTTAGTACAGCCTAAAAAAAGGGAAATACGCGAACAGTTTTTCTTTTGCCATGACATTTGTGAAAGACAAACCAGAGCGTTGCAGCGAGGGACGCTATAGCAGGCAACAACAGTAAACAACTTTCTTGTTCAATCTGTGCTTTACTCCAGTTTGACTTTCACAAATGTCATGGCAAAAGAAAAACTGTTCGCGTAGCTCGAAGCGTCCACGTTCGCGTATTTGCCTGAGGTAGGCTATGTTTCGGCCCTAACGTTGGCTAACAAGCTTAATTGGACAACGCATATTTCCCAGAAATCTTAGCCAGAAAGAAAACAATAGATTGCCTACTACTAAGAAATTAGCCTACCAAAGATTATTTTTCTTATTAATATTATAATTAAAAGTGTTTGCAGTAAACTACATTGTCTGCAGATTAGTGTAGACTAGAGGCATGTTCGGAGGCTATTGCAATTTTCTTAAGTGACTAACCATGACACTGTTATGTTTGGGGAATTAAAGGTTTATAAATCCTGTCTCTTTAGCCGTTGCAGCTTTAAGTAGGCTATCATTAATTCTTAATGTATTATCGTAAATTCTTAATTGTCCGAGTAGTTAATTTTATGGTGACATTGTGTTATGTGTGAAAAGGATAAACTGAACAGAGCTGACGAGAAGAAATTAATGAAGACATAATAAAGAAATGTGGCCGGCGAGTGTTGAGGGTTCGGTTTCAACACTGAGTCATGACCGCAAGAGCAAAGCAGACAATGTTTTTGTCGGAATTTGTGTGAGATTAACACATGTAGCCAATGGCACAGTTATTTATAGAATTCTTTTTACATTAATGCAACAACGCGATGTTAACCAGATAATATTCTGCGTTAAAACGTTTTTCTTTGCTTGACAAATGGCCATCGTAGCTAGCCTGCATTCTGCCGTGGTGTCCAGTGAATTGTTTCACGTGATGTCAGTGTCCGTCTGACTTTCAGCATTTCGCTGTAGTACAAATGAAACATTTTATGGCAAGCCGTTTTAACATTTATTCCTCGAGACTTACTAGTAACTATTCATTAGATACTAGTACTTATTTTTTAGTTACTAGTAACTATTCCAATAGTTACTAGTATCTATTTCAGTTTTGATAGTAACTATTCATTAGATACTAGTACTTATTCTTTAGTTACTAGTAACTATTCCAATAGTTACTAGTATCTATTTCAGTTTTGATAGTAACTATTCATTAGATACTAGTACTTATTCTTTAGTTACTAGTAACTATTCCAATAGTTACTAGTATCTATTTCAGTTTTGATAGTAACTATTCATTAGATACTAGTACTTATTCTTTAGTTACTAGTAACTATTCCAATAGTTACTAGTATCTATTTCAGTTTTGATAGTAACTATTCATTAGATACTAGTACTTATTCTTTAGTTACTAGTAACTATTCCAATAGTTACTAGTATCTATTTCAGTTTTGATAGTAACTATTCATTAGATACTAGTACTTATTCTTTAGTTACTAGTAACTATTCCAATAGTTACTAGTATCTATTCCATTTTTACTAGTAAGAAATTGAGATTTTTTGCAATTGAATTCTATGGGGCTCTGCGGTTCAGATATCAACTATTTGCTTCTGACTAGTAACTATTCCAATAGTGACTAGTATCTATTTCAGATTTACTAGTAACTATTCATTAGATACTAGTACTTATTCTTTAGTTACTAGTAACTATTCCAATAGTTACTAGTAACTAAAGAATAAGTACTATTATCTAATGATAAGTAACTAGTAAAACTGAAATAGATCCTAGTAACTATTGGAATAGTTACTAGTAACTAAAGAATAAGTACTAGTATCTAATGAATAGTTACTAGTAAAACTGAAATAGATACTAGTAACTATTGGAATAGTTACTAGTAACTAAAGAATAAGTACTAGTATCTAATGAATAGTTACTAGTAAAACTGAAATAGATACTAGTAACTATTTGAATAGTTACTAGTAACTAAAGAATAAGTACTAGTATCTAATGAATAGTTACTAGTAAGTCTCGAGGAATAAATGTTAAAACGGCTTGCCATATCGGCAAGCCGTTTTAACATTTATTCCAATTGCCGGACCCTGCTGTCTGCCGAGTCGACCACTGGGTGTCTTCTCGCTTGCAGTTCAATACAATTTTACAGTATGCCAAGTCTATTCCAAAGTCCAAAATCGGCAGAAATCCTAGCAGGGAAATATAGTGATGTTTTCAACGAAACATAAGTTATGTTTGCACAAATATACAGCTTTTCATACCCGAGAAAGAACGGAAGAAATCCGTTATAAAATAGCCTAGGGCCTACAATAGACGAATGCACTGCACTATTATATTACCGACTAAAAGACCTAAAAACTACATCTTTAGCTTATATTAGACTAATAAACGCAACATGATGATAATCAATCATGTTAGTCTGATTACAACATTAAGATAGCCTACTTATAAGGGGCAATAACATTAACGAAAAGCAACAAGTACAACTTTATTCAGCCAACGGTGGATCCACAGTTAACGTGCAACATAACACTTGCATTCTTCAAAAATTTGGATAAATATTAGTAATATAATAATAATAATAATAATAATAATGAAGAAGAAATGGCCTACAGATCGTAAATTAGCCTACGCATGGCAAATTGTAGCCGACAAAATAGCCTGAAATCGAAAACCAATAGGCTAAAACCTAAGCCGATGAAACTAAAAGCATGAGCCTTTATTTAAAAGTGTTTGCCGTAAACTACATTGTCTGCAGATTAGTGTAGACTAGAGGCATGTTCGGAGGCTATTGTAATTTTTTTAAGTGACTAACCATGACACTGTTATGTTTGGGGAATTAAAGGTTTATAAATCCGGTGTCTTCAGCCGTTACAACTTTAAGTAGGCTATCATTAATTCTTAATGTATTATCGTAAATTCTTAATTGTCCGAGTAGTTAATTTTATGGTGACATTGTGTTATATGTGAAAAGGATAAACTGAACAGAGCTGACGAGAATAAATTAATGAAGACATAATAAAGAAATGTTGGCCGGCGAGTGTTGAGGGTTCGGTTTCCACAGTGAGTCATGACCGCAAGAGCAAAGCAGACAATGTTTTTTGTCGGAATTTGTGTGAGATTAACACATGTAGCCAATGACACAGTTATTTATATAATTTTTTTTACATGAATGCAACAACGCGATGTTAACCAGATGATATTCTGCGTTAAAACTTTTTTCTTTGCTTGACAAATGGCCATCGTAGCTAGCCTGCATTCTGCCGTGGTGTCCAGTGAATTGTTTCACGTGATGTCAGTGTCCGTCTGACTTTCAGCATTTCGCTGTAGTACAAGTGAAACATTGAACAGTTCATATTTGAAACGTTGCCTTTGCAATAAAAATACGTTTGATAATGTGAAAATAATAACAGTGTAATAAATCAAAAGTATTTAACAGTTGCACATTGTTTTTGTCGAAAATAAACTTGTGCCCTGTTCAGCTCGAACCCCCAATCCTCTGTATAGCGATTTTATTGGCGGTTGGCAAACCGGAGAGCATGCTGGATGTCTGCCTCATGTTTATGCATTCACTCATTTGAATGAAGATATCTCCAAATTAAGATATCTCCAAATAGATTTTTACTAGTTGTTATTCGAGTTGAGGATATCTCCAATTTAATAGATACTAGTTGTTATTCCGATCTAGATATCAACTATTTGCTTCTGACTAGTAACTATTCCATTAGTGACTAGTATCTATTTCAGTTTTACTAGTAACTATTCATTAGATACTAGTACTTATTCTTTAGTTACTAGTAACTATTCCAATAGTTACTAGTATCTATTTCGGTTTTACTAGTAACTATTCATTAGATACTAGTACTTATTCTTTAGTTACTAGTAACTATTCCAATTGTTACTAGTAACATTTGTATTGCTACTAGTAAGAATGTTAATTGAACTATCAAATAGTCATTTTGACAAGTCATTACCGATGACGAGTAAAACAGAAATAGTTACTATCAAAACTGAAATAGATACTAGTAACTATTGGAATAGTTACTAGTAACTAAATAATAAGTACTAGTATCTAATGAATAGTTACTATCAAAACTGAAATAGATACTAGTAACTATTGGAATAGTTACTAGTAACTAAATAATAAGTACTAGTATCTAATGAATAGTTACTAGTAAAACTGAAATAGATACTAGTCACTATTGGAATAGTTACTAGTCAGAAGCAAATAGTTTATATCTGAACCGCAGAGCCCCATAGAATTCAATGGCAAAAAATCTCAATTTCTTACTAGTAAAAATGGAATAGATACTAGTAACTATTGGAATAGTTACTAGTAACTAAAGAATAAGTACTAGTATCTAATGAATAGTTACTATCAAAACTGAAATAGATACTAGTAACTATTGGAATAGTTACTAGTAACTAAAGAATAAGTACTAGTATCTAATGAATAGTTACTATCAAAACTGAAATAGATACTAGTAACTATTGGAATAGTTACTAGTAACTAAAAAATAAGTACTAGTATCTAATGAATAGTTACTAGTATGTCTCGAGGAATAAATGTTAAAACGGCTTGCCATATTACATCCCAAGTACTTTGTTGACTTGTGTCCCTCTAAGTAAAGTCATGGCATGATACAAATTTGGAAATGATTACATAATGTACATTGATAGGAGGCAATCATGAGTTCATCATTACTTAATTACGAGTTCAATTAATTGTGACCCTTCAAGTAAAGTCACACAAGATACTTTATATAGTAATGATTACCCATTCATCACATCACTATTACTTTATAGCTGAATGATCTCTGCACCGTTGAAAACTTTATATTAAAATGAACCAGTCAAAAATCGTCCAAATAGAACATCAATGTTTTATTCATTATACATGTGGAACACAATTTATTATGACATACAAAAATACCTCACTCCCATTTCCTCTCAGTCGCCATATCTGATTTTTATAAATCCCCTTAGCCTTCTCGATATTTTGTGTATGTCCCCTACTGTTAGGATCAATAAAGCTCCTGCTGTGGTTAACAGTAAAATGGGTGTATCCCGCAGTGGCAACAGCACCCATGTATCCTCACCACTGATCACTTATTATTGTGGTCCCCTGATGAACGTGTCTTCACCAGTCTGAAAACTGTCCGTTTTCTTTGATACCCCAAATCCCAAAAAACAAGATTTTTTTAATCTCCTCCATGTCCTGCCATATCTCCCATGACCCTATTGTTAAAATTTTTTTTTTACAAATCTAAACTAGAATGGGACTGAGAGAGATAGACACCTAAAAAAACATGGGCAAAGCACTGAACTCAATGATAGTAAAATACAAATAGGTATGTACACTTTATGCACAGTAGTTTTAAAAGCGAACAGTTTTTATTTTGGGGACCCCAAAACTGAGCTTTGTTTGGGGCCCCAAATGAATAAATCCACCACTGATGGTCTAAGAAACTTTTGTCCTCTCAACTGGTTTACAGCTAATTTGATGACATGTTAATTAATGTATGACTTAACTGTGAGTTAATGTTCATTAATTGATGATACATTAAATGTATAGTAATCGCATGAACTAACAATGCCTTGATCGTTTATTAATATTGAGCCGCACAGAGTTCATGATACATCATGCATTACTTCATGCATTAAATCATGATGAGTCATGCATTAGTTAAGGCATGAGGCGTGTTCCCTTGTTGTAAAGTGTTACCAATTCGGCCAATTAAGTATTCCATCTGATTTACTAAAACATTCATTAATAGTGACTATCCTCTTTGCGTGATCAATTTTAGATCTCCTGAATGCAGGCGTAATTTGTCTGCGCTGATATAGCCTATAGCTCACACACAGGATGCATGAGAAGGGTGTCGGCCTGTAGGACAAATGCATCTTCAAATGCATAGCATTCAAAAGGAGACAGAACTTAAAACATGTTTTACACATGTTTCTACTAATCACTTCTCACTTTCAGATATAGGCTAATATGACATTATATTTATTTTATTGAAAAAATGCAAGACTTCTATTGGAGTCATCAGTTAGCAGGTAGTATAAAAACGCAGTTCTGAATTTAAACAATTGTTGTGCCTACATATGCGTTCAGTAGGGCTTACAATATAATGAATAGTGAATACAGTTACCTTCTGACACTCTGTGGCTTACTTCCATCACAAGTTCACCTGTGTCTATTCCTCCCACTTCTGTGACTTTTTGCATGCCTTCCATTTTTGTTCTATTGGTGTTAATAGGCTATTCTTTTTTTAGTTGGACCACCACCTGTGTAATTTTCCCGCATTATGTTGTAGGAAAGTTTTTTTCTAAAATCACACCATCTTTTCTTTACATCTTCTATTGTTCATAAGTACATTTTTTATGTGATGTCATTACAAAAAGTTATCTTGTCTGTTATTGTTTTATATCGTCACCTTCTTAAAATAATCGCCTAAGTCATTTTTTGAGGAACATGAGATTTTTGCTTAAATCAGCTCTTCATGATGCTGGCCACCTCTGGTAAAGTTGCCTAGATCCTTAATTGAAAGGATCATGCTGTTTTACCCCGGTAATGTAATCGCCTAAGTCAAGAGTGCTCTTAGGCTGTTTGTATGTTTGCCTAAGTCACAATAAATTTTGACTTAGGCATTTTTACAAGTTATTAATATGGCGGCTGCTTCAAGATGCACAAAGAAAATCAACATAAATGAAGTCATTTCCATGATTCTGGACTCGTCCCCGAATGGTAAGTGATAATGTTTACTACAATATTTGGCTAGGCTATAAATGTTGTGTAGTTATTTAGTCTTTAATCCTCTTATGTTACATAATTGACAGACAGCGTTATTTGTAAGTCAATAGTCATCTATTGATATACCCTTTTTGTGTGAAATGATTAACAAATATCATATATTCTGTATTTGGTTCAGTTTATTCTGTTTTCTGAAAAACTTGAAAATATGACTTAGGTGATTATTTTAAGAAGGTGACGATATGCTGTAATTCAGCTTATCCAGAACGCAGCAGCGCGCCTGGTCTTCAACCTCCCCCGACACTCCCATGTCACCCCCCTGCTCATTGACCTCCACTGGCTACCGGTGATGGCTCGCATCAAATTCAAAACATTGGTGCTCGCCTTCCAGGCAGTCCGAGGATCTGCCCCTCCATACCTCCAAAAACTAATCAGACCCTACACACCTGCCAGATCCCTGCGTTCCGCCTCCTCAGGACGACTGGTATCCCCCCCTCTTCATACTAGCACCCGGTCTCGACGTCTGTCTGTCCTGGCCCCACGGTGGTGGAATGACCTCCCCGTGGAGGTCAGAACAGCAGAAAGTCTGACCGCCTTCAAGCGCAGATTGAAGACTCACCTCTTCAAGCTGCACCTCTCTCCACCCCTCCCTACCTCCCTGTGACTATTGTTATTAATGTTGTGTAATTACCCCCCAAAAAAAAAACAAAAAAAAAACAAAACCCAATCATACTGACTGCGCCTAGTACTTAGATTCGTATTTGCCTTTTTAGGGTTGTTTTTAAACGTTCTTGTTCCTAGTTTGAAAATGCACTATGTAAGTCGCTCTGGATAAGAGCGTCTGCTAAATGTCTATAATGTAATGTAATGTAATGTTGTGTGCCTGTGTAAATTTAAGTTATATTTTTCTTGTGGTTATATCGTGCCTGCATAGTTTCTCCGTATCCATTTATTAGCACATTGTTATAGATGTCTCTTAACACATATTTATAGGTGGCGCCTACTGCTAAATTTGTGAATGGGGCGTTTAATTACTTTGATTGCATAATTAGGATCAGCGATAGTAAATCAGTCGCTAATGTGGTGGTATCTGCGACCACAAAAGTGTCACAATATAGGTTATAGTTTTGCGCTGCGACTGTGTTCTTAGTAAATCCGGCCCTGAATGTTCACAAAGGACACAAGTTCAAAAAAAAAGTTTCCATAGGTTTCTGATAAAAAGCCAGTGTACTAGAGAAACAGATACACCACAGGCCAAATTGCAAGTGTGACAAAAACCATTGAATTAAATCCAAAAGGCTTTGAGTGGACTCTGTAATCTGTGCCCTGGAGAATGAGAGCCTGGGACATCATCCTCCTTCCCTCTGCCAGACGGGTGGCTCCGCGCAAATGATATAACTGGAATCAGTTCCACCATGAATTATGCATTCATATATAGGCGGCGATGTTGTACAATGCATGTTCACACAAGTGTGAATATATGATTTAAACCACTTGGGTTTCTTCAGCATTCCACAATACTAAGTCAGTCAAAAACAGAACGTGCTCTTTCAGCAAAAGCTGTGAGTGCCTCTTGGTTGTTTTGCTCATGTATGAACCTTCTTTTTGCGAGCTGAGTTTACCCAGAAAGCCATGTTTCTACAAGAGCACCCTGAGAGCATTTTTCGGGTTTCCTAGGGTCCGCTCTAGGTTAAAGCACTCTTGACGAAATGAACAAAGCCGAAGGGAATTACTGCAGAACTGCTGTGCAACATGAAAGACATGCAGAAAAATCATCTTTCTCCTTCCACTTTTCACCTTATAAGGACATTACGACTAGTGCTTGAGGTGGGTCTGAGGAGAGCACAGAGATGAGTGATCCTACCCTTCCCTATTTTTTATTTGGCTTTCATCCAATTTCCTCCCATTGAATTCAATACGGAAGTCTGGAAGATGTAAGGAGAGATTGTATAATTAAGTAAAGCAATAGGTACAGTTAATATAGGAGATAACGTAGAGAGAAAAGGCTTTCACCTCATTCGCTGTGATATTGTTTACTCATTCCATTGTTGTGCAAATGACTATTTTTTGTTATTTAGTGCCATTATATGATATTTAATATTTGATACTTGCACTTTTAATATTTGATGTGCATTGAATATTAAATCCAGGCACACATTTATTATTTAGCTGTTACCTCCACATCTCATTGAGATTGTGACTTGAATTTAAAATGCAGTGTTTTACACTGAATGAAACCACTATTAACACCATTTCTGGTGCCTTGAAGGCCAGAATATCCGTGTAACATTTCTAGTTTACCAAGGCCTTTGTGACACGAATGGTGCTGTGTGATTCAGCTGAAATGCTATAATCCCAATTGAAATTTTGAGCAGACTGAAATGGCAGATGCATTTGTTGCTAAAATGAACTGGCTATTATAACTTTTGCACACTATGCAATCTCACATCATAACTTTATATTAGAATCTGGCTGTGTTACACAGTCTGGCTATTTAATACCGTAACTTTCAGCTGATTTGCTTTTGTTTGTCATTGTATCGTGTTTTATATTTGTTCTCCGTGTTTCATGTTGTGTTTCATAACGTTGCGTTGCTTTCCGGTATTAAA
Organism: Ilyophis sp. 1 JC-2022; assembly: GCA_022702515.1. NCBI lineage: Eukaryota > Metazoa > Chordata > Actinopteri > Anguilliformes > Synaphobranchidae > Ilyophis > Ilyophis sp. 1 JC-2022. The sequence goes on along the minus strand of CM040400.1, from coordinate 19,586,093 downwards.
CCCTGTTGCTGTTCCCAGCGAGTAACAGTAATATTATCTCCTGTGTTGGCAATTAGATTTCCTCACCTCATGCCATCGCTGCACACTTTCTTAATTCTGTCAAAAATGCATGAAATGTCATAGGAAAACATGTTAGAAAGGGCTCAAATAATTACGTAATGGAAATTTGCTTCGTCCAGTGCATGTCATTAGTTTTCCACTTGTTCGCATGACATTTAAATGCTAAGCTGTGTTTTTCAGCCAGCTCGCTAGGGGATGTGAACCGAGGCCTCGGCTTCCTTATGACGGCGTGAAGTTAGGTGCCTATTTTTAGACCTCCAGCTAGGCTGGCTTATAAACCTTCAACAATGGTATATCAAATGAGTGAGCTCAATTGCAGTAATCACAGTAATGGGAAATGGTGAGAATGACGCTAAACTTCATGATCTGACACAGACAGGGTTTAAAAATAGGTACGCACGCAGACAGCGCTCAAATACAGCTTATGCTTTGCCCAATATTGAGTTTTAAACTTACTAAAAACTAAACAGAGGCAAAACAATCAATTAACATTTGTTCACATTTTTGACAAACAAATGCATGCAATATTAGTTTTTGACAATACAAAAACAAAAAAATCATATATATTTTTTCATTTTGCCTGTGTTTACTTAAATTTAACTAAGTACAAATTTTAACTCAATTTAACTGAAAGTTATGGACAAATACTATGAATCAAGTGTATAGTGTCACCACATTCAGGCAATAAACATTGTAGGAGCATGCTATCATGTATCTCATGTTTTCAGGAATGATTTATGCTTGGAACATTTACAAAACTATAGTGGGAGGCAAATAAAGTGCACCAGCATAATAGAAATATCACGCCTCAAGGGCCCTCGTAAAAAAACAAAAAGCATGTGTCTTTACCTCACAGTGATCTTAGGCCTCCTGTGCCTTCCCAGAGTCCCTTGCAGTCTACCTCACCGACCTGGATGTGCTACCCACACTGTAATGCTGACAGTAATGGCAGCACACTGTGAACGCTGTCTTTGCAAGCATATGAAAATCCCCAGCAGTGGGCAAAAGAGGAAGGGAGGCAAGTTTGGGGGGGGGAGTCGGACGTGACAACGGGCAGTAATGGGTCCTGAATAGCTCTTACCTGTGGTCAGGGGCAAGGGGGAGGACTTACATTTCCCACTTTATTGCGAGGCGTCTTGCCGACGAGTCTATTTGTGCCAATCAATATTCAGCGAACCCTAGCCTGGCTGCCTTTGATTTTGCCACTCTGTGTGATAATGCCGCATACGGTCTCTCCTCCGGTGATGCCGGCTCCCCCGGGGGCACGCTTTATCTTGGCTTCTCCACTTTAATTTCCCCTGGACTGATTCCAAAGGCCTGAGACAGTCTGGGTTTACAATGAATGGGGGTTGGGGTATGTGTGTGTGTGTGTGTGTGTGTGTGTGTGTGTGTGTGGGGGGTTGTGTTAAAACTGGTTTGCAGCACAAAGGAAGGAGGGTCTATAATACGGTCTGACCACCTCTGGCAATGTCCTGGGAGGTAAGAGGAAAATAAACGTTGAGCTTGATTCAGGCGAATTCACTTTGAAGAAAGGGAAAGGGAAATCTAGCAATCTATGTGTCTATGTTTCTCATTTATTTATCAATCCACAGCTACCTGCTCAAGCTGTTAGTAGCACTGCAATTACAGTATATGTGACAAAACAGGTTTTTTGATTCCGCGCAAACACCCGCTACACCTCCTCAACACAAGCCATAAGTCATAGTACTCTATCTATCGACCAATCAGTCTATGTGTACACATTCCGCATTGGTTAGATTAAATTGTCTGTGTTGTGCATTATCACTGTTACCGGAATGTTCACCATGGGTAAAAAAGACATCTTCCTTCGATCATCTCTTGACACTGTGGCAAACGTTCCCATGCATAAACTCTAAATGTACTGCCGTACACAGATGACATGGCATTTGTTTGCATGGCGACACATTTTCGAAATGTCTCCCACTATTGCACCTTTCACGCTGGTCCTAGCTGGTCCTAGCTGTTGCCATCGACATGAAGCAAGTGCTGTTGCAGAGGTTCAGCACCAGTGTTCAAGTCCGTCTGTGTCAAGTTATAACCGAGCCTGTATCTCGCTGTGAGAACTGAATGAACTTCGGATAACACAGGGCTTCTGGAAGATGCGAACACTTGGTTTTCAATTTGGGTGGAGTAGTGCCCCCCCCCTCTCCCACTGTCACCTGTGCACCCCCACCTACACCTTTCTGCCCACTGTGCACCCCCACCTACACCTTTCTTCCCACTGTGCACCCCCACCTACACCTTTCTGCCCACTGTGCACCCCAACCTACACCTTTCTGCCCACTGTGCACCCCCACCTACACCTTTCTGCCCATTGTGCACCCCCACCTACACATTTCTGCCCATTGTGCACCCCCACCTACACCTTTCTGCCCACTGTGCACCCCCACCTACACCTTTCTGCCCACTGTGCACCCCGACCTACACTTTTCTGCTCACTGTGCACCCCCACCTACACCTTTCTGCCCATTGTGCACCCCCACCTACACCTTTCTGCCCACTTTGCACCCCCACCTACACCTTTCTGCCCACTGTGCACCCCCACATACACCTTTCTGCCCATTGTGCACCCCCACCTACACCTTTCTGCCCAGCATTAATGAGACACAGGCCTTCATAGGACACTGACAGCAAAATACCACCCATACACTTGAGATGGATGGTGCACGAGAGCACAGTGTTTTTTGAATACACCATTCCCGGCAACAAATTTCAATTCAAGCAGCCCACGATTCACATTTTATAGGCCATATATCTATCTAAGTCCGCTGCTGTGTGGCTGTTGTTTTCTTGAGTAAGCAAGCTACTATCCTAGTGAATCACATTTCTGTTGAGGCAACATCTATCTTTTTTTTGCAAAGTTCCACACCTCATGGCTTTATTGTTTTGAGCAAGTTGCCCCAGCAGAGTATGTAATAAATTCAGTGCTACGAATGGGAATATTGCTTCCCTTCCCCCCCATCCAATGCTTCCCGCACTGTCGACATCCACAGCTTGTTACAACACCTCTCCGCTTCCTGTTTCCCTCCACTGCCGCCTTTGCCATCAACACTTTGTCTCCAAACTGTTGCCATGAGCGGAGTGTCAAGTTACACTGTTTTGCAAATAAATACAGCTTTTTTTTCTTCTCCAGCATCCTGAGAGATGCCGCAGAAGGCTCTGTGGCGCAAAAAAAAGGTGCCATTTCTTTTCACATAAAAGTGTGTGCTGTTCCTAGAATTGCTTCTCTGGCTCTGTGGCCCTACATCTGGAGTGCTGACAATCCTTTAGCTTTCTGACATTTATGTCTCTCTAATTTCCTCAGTATCCCTGTTTACTTGCTTCGGGGACAACTTAAAGGATGACAAACTATGCAATTCAAACAACTAATCACTAGCATTTCAATGTGAAACTCAATTGCATCCAAAATCTCCTCCAGAATCCTTGTACAGTTGAATTCACAGCAGGTTTTTTTTTGTTTTTTGTTTGTTTTAATGCTAAGTTATGCAATATTACAGTACGCTAAAGCAAAGTTTCATGACTACAGTGCACTGAAACGCGTAAATCTAAGCCACAGTGTTTATATGAGTGAGGTCCCTGGTCTTTTGAGGAGTACTGTGAATCAGTGTTACAGTTCCCAGGGGTTGATTCACTTTAACTGCCTAATCAGTACTAAATAAGCCTTGAGACGTATACCTGTTTAATATATGGATTCTCCCTTGTGAACAATGAAAGGGATGGCACTAATAAAAAACGGAAAAAGTCAGTGGAAGCAGTGTTTTACGTAATCGCACGGCCATATCTCTGCAGCAGTCCATCACTATTATACATCAAGGGAAAACGAGTGAAATATAGTCTTAATGATATTTAAGATGCTGTGAAATGTTGTAGATTTAACTAATAATATATCAAAAGGGAATCAGGAAGATAACAAGGGGCCTGGCCATCTAATGTTTCCAAAAAAGAAAGAAAGACGGACCCCAATATTCCTCATTATGAAAACTGTCTCTGCCCAAATGGGAAAGAGAGAATGCTGCATCCGCACTAACTGAATACATTAGCCATGCTATTTTCTTGCTGTTTTTAATTTATTTGCATAATTTTCTTTTGTGAACCTTCTCCAATTGGAATTTGTATTTCGGGGAATGTCAATATCCATTACTTGTATTCATCATCTGGCCTCATTGCTGGGTCATCATGACACATTAGACATGACACTCTATGCTGGATTAGTTGGAGCTGTGGTGGCTGTTCAATCATATTTTAAACCCAGTAAGAAAAATAAACAATCCTTTATTTTACTTGACGTGATTCAATAACAAAGTTTCAATAACAAAACAAAATCAAACGAAGGCGCAACAAAGATAATTGTGAAAAAGCCTTTATGTTCAAATAACTCCATACAAAATTAAAAGCATAATGAACTTTGTTAAAACATAATGTTGTATAGCTACCTGGCCCCGATATGAGTAGTAAGCGCACCTTCATGATTTGCTCCAGTGGTCAGCAACTGGCTAACGAAAGATTATGTTTTTTCTCTCTCCATTCACTCCCATTGCATGTCGAAAGAAGTCTCAAAAGCACTTTTAGCACATAAGCGAATGCAAACTACGCAAACCCCACTGTTATGCCCAATACATGGCTGGTTAGGCACGTCTTTTTTTGATATAAAAAAATTTCAGATCTAATTTATTTATAGGGCTATTTAAGGAATGTTTTTTATGGGTAATTTCCAAATATATTAAAATAAGTCAAATTTAATAAAAACAAATAAACTTGATATTGTATATATCTAACATCACTTAAAAAAGCACAATCAGTGGTTATGGTAACCGTAAAATGTAATGAACACTAACACAAAAAATCAAAAAAGTATGTGATTTATGGGCTTCTAAAACGCACTTAACCGTCTACGACTATGTCTATGGTCGGAAGTAATCATTAATCTACGATCATTTCTAAGAGCATCGTAAGTTAAGTTCAAGAAGATTCGTAAAAAAAGTTTTACGATCACCTTAGCCTTACGATGTTTTTGGGAAACGCACCCCAGCAAAGAAGCTAGCAACAGTTCTCAGAAAAAAATTATTCAAAATCAAATAATTCAAAAACTGGTTCCAAAGTTTCAAACATACGGTTCCTGGATGTTGTGATTTTGTATAGCGGCATAATCCGTGTTGTTTGCATTCGTTTATGTGCTAAAAGTGCTTTTGAGACCTCTTTCGCCATGCAATGGGAGTGAATGGAGAGAGAAAAAATCTCATTCTTTGTTGGCCAGTTGCTGACCGCTGGAGCAAGTCATGAAGGTGAGCTTGAATATTATGACTCATATGCATTAAAGCGCATTATAATAAATGGAAAGAAACTGTAAAATTGTACCCGCCACGTGTCAGATGTATTTAGTGGATGCATTTAGTGGTTTGGAATGTCCTTAAAAATGACGGACCTTGATGGATTTCTGGGTCAGGCGAGGACCGAGGAGGTGAGGGGTGCATCTCCATTAGCTCCATTAGTGATGCGTGCATCTGATTGGTTGAGTATGAGAACATGTGTTTGCTGAGGCCAACCATTGGTGTGCACTTCCTGCATCATGTCAGTAATGTCCGGGTAGTTACCCACTCATTCTAGAGGGTTAAAAATATTCATACCAGGGACTCCATGTTAAATTTAGCTATGAGTGTTTGCGGTTTTCACTCTGTCAATACGCAGTTCAGTTACCATGGGAGTTCAAATGACTTGATACGCTCTTTGAGACCTGCACAGATAGCCACTTTACCTGCTTGACTGAGTAAGTGCATGAGTGGAAAGGGCCTTGTGCGCAAGGCATAGCATCTCTTCCAGCACTCACAGCCAGGGCGTTCTCGCTATGTAAATAAATTCTGGATACACAAGGCCCCACGCTATTGCCTTACTATGCCTAATGTTACATCTGCTTATGCTTGGCTAGATAGATAAGACAGCTATCCACTGTAGATAAACCAATATGTTTTTCTGGCTAAAATACCGTCTTTAGTGTTTTGGAATAACTGCAGCTGTGAGACATCCATGTCATTCAGACTAGAATCTGATTAGCATGTTCCAAGCGTCCAATCTAGAGGATTTTCTCAGCATCATTGAAAAAAAGAATTATCTAACCTTGTAAATACAGTATGCTTTAATTGGTAGCACCAAGATTAAGTCATATGCTTTTTCAGTTTTCAAATCATAGGTAAGCCTTTGCATAAAAAATAACATTCAACATTACATGCCTCCTAGGCTCTTAAAAATAGGTGAATGAATTTGATTTGTCCTAGGTATCCAACTGATAAAACAAAAAATGATTTGAGCTCAGCTGGAAGAAGTTAGGTGACATTCTGTTTTTAATATCAACAAAACAGCCAAATTTAGCCAATGTATTCTGGCATCACTGCAGAATAAAACAGTGTGGCATCTGTATTTCAATTGAATAAAATGTCATGGCTGCAGATGTCCAAGAGGCAACTTGTAAATTTAGAATTAGATTTGCCCTCAAATTGATCCCTGGGGGACACCGCCAGTGATAGGAGCTGAAGAAGACACATACTTAATGACCTAGAATAAATACTGCCTACCAGATAAATGTGAACAGAAAATGAGCAAACCCATAACAGCAACATAGCATTCAGACCCACCCTATGATAGGTAGTTCGGATTCAGAATGACTAAAATATAAGGTTTATTTCAATCAACATTCAAACCAGTCATTAGCTACACTCTGAGCATGATATATTACATTACATTACATTACATTATAGCCATTTAGCAGACGCTCTTATCCAGAGCGACTTACACAGCATTTATTTTGCATTTATACATAGTATCCATTAATACAGCTGGATATATACTGAAGCAATGCAGGTGAAGTACCTTGCTCAAGGGTACAACGGCAGCGTCCGACCTGGGAATCGAACCTGCAACCTTTCGGTTACAAACCAAGTTCCTTAACCATTATACCACACTGCCGCCCAATATTCAGTACTGTGACTATGTGGTCCATGCCTATTCACTGTTGTGGACTCTGTCCTGTTATTGCCCTAGATATCTTTTAAATGCACTTGAAATGATGCTGATATGCACACCAATACAATATATACATGTTAGTTGACAGCACATAACTTGGAATATGTTTTTCATTATTTTTAAATTTTTACTTTAGACATGGTGAATTAATGAGGTACAAAGAAAGTGACGTAAAAATATCCATAGATGGCAATTGCTTTGAACCAAAACAGCTTATAAAAATGTTGAATCTATGATAGCCTGACATTTTATTTGCAGAATAGAAATCCATAGCCAAATTGCTGACCTGATAATGCTTGTAAACAAAATCTGCTAGAGACCATTAAGCATTCTCGTTGTCTTTATTGATTCAACATCCTAATGTTTGTCTTTAATAGTAGATCTAATTATTTTCACATTATATAATAATGTAGACAATACATCTTTGTTTTGCGGCTCTATAATTACCAGACATTGAAATCATGCATAGACACTGAATAAACAACAAAGAAATAATTTAATTTTTTCAACTGACTACTTTTGTAATGTTGTGACAGGATCATAAATAACACTAATCTTTGTATGTGTGCTGTATGTATACAGTTCATTTACATTTCCAGCAAATATAAACAATGTCCTGACTTACTGTATAATTTTTTAAAAACCTAGTGAAATAAATAGTCTTTGATCTATTCAATTTTAATGGAGGCCTTTGGTGGAAATGATGGAATTAAAGGTAGTTTTACCAGCACACCACTTTTTCAATTGTCAAATTTTCTTACTTGCTTTCAGTCTGACTCATTTGATCTCTCTTTCTATCCATTTCTCATCCCCCTTTTTATAGATTTATAAGTAAAGGTACATAACATATATTACTGCTACTACTACTACTACTACTACTACTACTACTACTACTACTAAGATAATAATAATAATAATAATAATAATAATAATAATAATAATAATAATGCAGGTGTTTCTGCAGGTGTCATGCAGCCATCCTTTTCATCTATGGGCATACCAATACTTACAGTCTCTATGGCACCCCCATCAAGAATCAACCACTGTCATTAATATCTAAAGAGGAAATGTTGGGAAGACACTCTTGATTTATTATGGGGAGATGGATGGATGCAGTATATAGAATGTATAGACAGCATGCTGCGAATATCTGGATATACCATACATTATTCAGTGTATTCAAATGCAGGGGAATTGTGCGGGGTTTTGAATTGTCAAGAATGATTCAGTGCAAAGTGCAAACATAGTGAAAGCATACAAAAGATTTTGTTCTATTTGCTGTGAAATTGACAACTGATTAATATGCACATAGGAATGCAGCCAAACAGCCAAACAGTATGACATGAAATTTATTTTTCAGCTATACTTGAGTATATTTCAGTGAACATAATCCACTTTCATACAATTCTTTGCATTAATTATTCAGATAAAATTATTTATCATGTCCAGAACCTGAAATTAAATTTAAAAAAATATGAACTTAAATTAATTTAGCAATTGTATTCAACAAGCAGTGCTGATCATTCATTCCATCATGTGGAAATATCCCAATCTTAGTCTTTTTACAGATTTGGAACGTAGCAAGCGTTCCTGGTAGTAAACAAACCGATCTCCGACATTTCGCTCGTTTTTTCTGGTAGCTTGCTAACAACATAGGAAATAATACTTTTATAAATAATTTGAATTACGCAAAAAAATACGTAAAAGAACTGGTATTGTTTGTATTGACAGAATCTGCTTTGTTCACGTTCGTATATGTGCTAGAAGTGTCATTTTGAGACCGTTTTAGCAACAAATACCCGATTCTGGATTATCACCCCAGGGGAGCACAGAGAAACTAATGAACATATTTCATCACCATTTGGACTCATATCCTGGCCAGGTAACGACACAACCCAAAGTTCAATTTTGCTTTAAATTGCACACAGACCTTATTTTATTCCTCATTGGGTCATTTTTCGTCGTGAGATTCTGAATATGATCCTCAGAATTTGGACCTGCATGAAGCTGGTGCAGCTTAACCTGGCCAAGGGAAATATGTTAATAGACAAAATTTGAGGGAAGGCGCTTTCTGCTCTTTACACACAGTGGAGCTTGGGCCTGCTGCTGGGTTGTTAATTTAATGTCCTTGTGACGGTAAACTTGTTTGAGCGGACAGCGGGTTTAGTGCTCCCTCTTCTCGCATTGTCTTATTTAGTGCCTGTGGCAGATGCCCTTGTCGAGGTGCGGTGCTGATAGCGATGTGCACCTGTCGCCATCCGCATGCCATTCCCAACAGCTGGTTTCCCTCTGAGGGAAGGATCATCATTAAAGGTGCAACAGCAATATTTAATCCAGAGTCCATTACAGCCTCATACTGCTGTCTAATATCGTGCAGTAAATTTTAATATGCGATCTTGATACGGCCACTGACAGTACCATATAGTAGGATAAGAGTTTATTCAAATTATTGGCAGTATTTGTCATTAATATGAATGCTATGGTGCTTTTTTTTTTGTTGTTAATAAAAAGTATTTTGTTTCAGTCTGTGGTTTTGCAGTGACCTCTGTTTTATGAATGCCAAAGAACCCCCCTAGTTCAATAGATATTTATCAGTTTACTGGAAAGGGTGAATGACACTCTTTCAGCAAAAGCAATGACAGGATTGATCTGGAGCACCAAGCCAGGGGGTATAGCAGAGAGGACATTAATGGATTGGGGACGAGGTACTAAAGTGAATGATATTTTCAGTACAGTAGTTTTTCTCGGCACTTGCAGCATCATCTCAGATGTTTTGCCTGTAAATGTTATCCTTAACATTACAACTGCTACCATTTTATGCAACACATATTGACTATGTGACGCTTTTACGTGTTTACACAGTGTAATTACACCTACCCTCACACTTGCAAAAATTGCATTTGCGTGCATTTGTTGTGCTGAGGCATGTTATGTCTCTTGGAAAGACAAAAACCTTTTATTTAAATAACACGATTCCACTATGTTATTACATATATGTATGCAACTTTCTTTTTTCATTTTAATAAATGCCACAGTTAAAGAGTAGGCCATAGACCAGTTAATTGGATGATTGCAATTGAATCCTTTGCATGCGATGACTACTTGAAGTCTGTGAGACATAGACATCCCCAGGTGCTGAGTATCTTCTCTGGTGATGCTCTGCCAGGCCTGTACTGCAGCCATATTCAGCTCCTGCTTGTTTTGGGGGCTATGCCTTAAAGTCTTCTCTTCAGCATATGAAATGCATGTTTTTTTTAATTCAGTCATTCAGATTGGGTGACTGATTTGGCCAGTCAAGACTTTTCCCGTTTTTGGCTCTGAAAAACGCATTCGTTGTTTCAGCAGTATGTTTAGGATCATTGTCTTGTTGTAGGATGAAGTGCCGTCAAATTAGTTTGGAGGCATTTGCTTGAACTTGAGCAGATAAGGTGTTTCTGTACACTTGAGAAGGCATTCTGCTGCTGCTATCAATACCATAACACCCCTACCGCCATGTTTCACAGATGAGGCGGGTTGCTTTGGATCTTGGGCAGTTTCTTTTAGCCATCACTCTGATACAAGTGAATCCTGGTCTCATCTGTCCACAAGACCTTTTTTCCAGAACGCTGTAAACATCGTGTTTTGCATCCTACAGTGCAGCCTCTGTAGTTCTGTTTGTGAAGTCTTCTGTAGACATTAGTCACTGACACATCCACGTCTCTCTCCCGTGAGTATTTCTGATCTGTCAGACAGGTGTTTGGGGGGTTTTTCTTCATTATGGTGAGAATTCCTCGGCTATCAACTGTCAAGATTTTTCTTGGGCTACCAGGCCCTTTGCAAATACTGAGCTCACTAGTACTCCCTTCAATGATGTTCCAAACAGTTGATATTGGTAAGCCAAATGTTTGGCCTATGTCTCTGACTGTTTTTTCGTATTTGTTAGCCTCATAATGGCTTCTTTGACTTTCATTGGCGCAACTCTGGTCCTCATGTTGACAAATGGCAATAACAGACTCCAAAGATAATCAAAAGCTTAGAATTAAGACTAGACACCAAAAGCTCTCTTATACCTGCACTGAAATTGAACACACCTGAATGATCAGGAACACCTGTGAAGCCATTTGTCCTAAACATTAGGGGGGGGGGGGGAGTGGTATGTATACAAAGTGCTGTACAGGGTGAAAACACAATGTACAAAAAACTCTTTAATAAGATTAAGAAAAAAATATGCCCCAAACATTATGGAGGGCACTGTATATGTAAGAGTCCATGAGCTGGGCCTGTGTCCTTCAAACAAATGTGTTACTTTCCCACAAATCCATTGTTTTTCTGTGTCAAAGCTGTTACAATGTCACAGTGACATTATGCGAGCCCTTCTCCTCAGCATGACAAGGAACTAATTTCCATAAACTATTCATCTAGCGATATTATTTTACACCCTTGGCCAGACACCATAACAGGAGACTTGCAACTGAGGAACATATTATATTACAGTATTCCTAGATTCTCGCCCTGCTGTTCCTCCCCGACACATGGAAATTTGAAATAACAAGATTAAGAACAATTCTCATTAATCCTTTCATGCTCAGTCACTGTTTACATTTTCCCATGCAAGCATACCAAGCAGCGTCACCATGGAAACAGCCCCTGGCCAATGAAGGGCAGCGCTCACCATGTGACCCAATGACTGTTGAGCGATGTATTGGAGTTGGCAGTTGAGTCTCCTGCTGATAATTTTTTATAGAAGTAGAAAAAACAAAAAAAATGGGTGGGGGGGAGGCTCCTTATATTACTAAAAAGAGAAGATTGTCCAGTTCAAAGCACCTGAGAACCTCTTGACTTTCACAAAAAAGGCCAAAAAAAGATCACTTTTCTTTGTGATGCTGAAATATTTTTACTCAGTATGGAAAATGGTAAAAAAAAAAAACTCTCAAAAGCTCTTGGTGGATAATAGCCATATCGCAGTGAAAATAATCGGTACTAGCCATTCAAATACAGGTTTCTGCTTCCTCTGATATGAATTACAGCTCCTGTTTTAAAAAGATTTCCATCAGTTCTTAGGACAGTTTACACATAAACACGCACGCATGCACACACCTTCACTTTCCCTCCTCTTTTTTTCCCTCCTCTTTCTTATCCAATCCTCCAGTTTCCCCTAAACACATTTAATCTCGTCCGCTCCATCTTAAATTTATCCCCCTATGCCACTTTGCCTTTTATGTTTTTTGTCTGTGTTTGTGTCTTGCATGTTTTTTAAATGCTGCCATTTTTTGGCCAGGTCTTGCTCGAAAAAAGAGATCTCAAGTGACTACCTGGTAAAATAAAGATTAAATAAAAATGCACGCATGCACACACACACTGTTCCCAATTGAATGATCTAGATCATTGTACATGCGAGGTGAGTGGTCACATTATAAAGAACAACTATTTCCCTATATATCTGTGCAAGTCAACCAAATAAACCTTCAAAAGATATGTGTAAAACACCCTTACATGTAGACTACAACAGTAGTAATTGCGACACTGAAATGTGTTTGCTTCTGATATGAGTCTGTGATGTACACCAGCACAATGTTGCATCTAAGAATCTAACATCTGCGCTCAATTCCTGTTCACACCTGCAGCACATTTCCAAAACTGCTCCTGCTCCCCGCAATGATTCACCCGACCTTGAAAACAGATGTCTGCCTCAATCAGTGCAGTCGTGTTTCATCCTAACGATTCTCCCAAGACGGATGGCACACGGCTGTACCCGGTGCCCAGGATGGAGGACTAAAGAAATCTGGATGGATGCCCATCTCCACACCTGTCACCGAAGTGGATCATTGCCCCACGTCCCACCTTTTGCCTACCTGTTCTCTCTCTCTCTCTGTTTTTTGTGTTTAATATAAAGGCAGTAAAAAGTTTCTGCTGGTCTCTCTTTGCCAGTGTTTCTATTTTTCCACTTTTTCTTCCATTTTCACTCCCAAGACTCCCCCTCTCTGTTATTTCTCTCTAAGTCTCTCCGCCTCTCCTTCTTTTCCCTTCCATCTCTGTCTCCCTCTCTCTCTCTCCACCCTCCTTCTGTCTGTCTGTCTCTGGACCCGCGATGGTGTGCAGAGGGGGGGCTTTGAGTGGAGTTTTTGGCCGACGCCCCCGATCGCATCCCCGCACCTGCTTCCCCGCACCTGCTTCCCCGACAGGCCCGCAGCCTCTGCTGGCGGGACAGCTGATGTCTCCTCTCTGGGTCCAAATCCTGCACCCGGGGGCACGGCTGGGTGCGCCGACCCGCGTGTCGCGACTCTGAACTGTAACCGAGCGAAGCGTGGAGAGGCTGGGACGGTCACAGGGAACCACGGGGGATAATAACAGACCGTCGCGGCGCTATTGCGCAGTCGTCCCTCTCCTCGAATTCAAATGATAATCACAGTTAACTTGGTAGTTTACACAGGCACGGCAGGCTTCCAAAGCTGGAGGCGCGCGACGAGCGTTTTCACCATGTTATGTTTTGCATCGTGCAAAGTCGTTATACGTGTTACGGCTGTGCTCGGTAACGTTCCTTCATGCTTTTTTAAACTTGATTAGATTTTCTGATGCCTGACAAAGGTCTTGCTATTGAAATGTTCTAATTAGATTTTCTTTCCAAATTCATATTACAGCATCTAACCACCTTTGTTGTAGTTTTGTCATGCAAATAAAACAAAATGAATCAAAAGTAAGTCATACATTTTCTAGTTGTATGTATTGTATGTTGGTTCCCTGATGCTACATATCAGAATGAAGCTGTAGCAGCAAGTGATTTTACGAGACCTTTTGTCTCCTGTTGTCTCACTGTCTGCATTTCGCTGTCTCACCTGGCAGAGCGGGATGGCCCTCAGCCGGCCGGAGGTTTACACAAAAGCAGGCAGCCGCCGTTCATGCGGGCAACCGCAGGCCACACTCAGAGCGCCCGTGTGGAATGTGAGCTAAGAGGAGCGGTGCTCCATTCCCACAGACCGGCTGGACCTGCCGTAGTTCGCTAAGTCCAACAGCCACTCTTTTCTGGTCTGGGTCATCGGTGGGCATTGGTTTACCTCAGCGAGCAGTAACTAATCAGAACGTCATGTCTGTGAATACATCCGTATTGTTATAGTTGATGTTATTAAAAACCATTTATAAGACAACCAGATGTATTTCAATGGAACCTTGGGGAATGTATTGATCATTTTGCTAAAAGATTTAAAAGGCATCCGGCCTTTTTAAAAAAAAATTTATAACCTGGTTTGTATTTACAAACTAAAACAGTCATTTTCCTTTAACAAAATAAAAAGCTGTCTGTCTGAGGAGACTTAAAGAAGCAGAAGCAAGTACTCGTGGCCCCTCAGCTGAGATTTTTAAACTGGATATACTCATATATGTGCAGTTCCCCTCTGCAACCTGCAGATGGAGCCACAAACAGGTCATCAACAGAGGTACCACCATCATGTGACAGGCGAATGCAAAATCATCATAATGGAGTCCACAGACATTCACATTGGAGAGAGGGTATACATAAATGGGATATGAGAGTAATAAATAAATACATACTTAAACAGATAGCAATGTACTGAAAGCACATGTAAGGTTATCTCAAGCACCCTGGAAAAAAAATACAGGCAAATGGAATATTTATGTATTTTGTGAACTTTTTATTGTTTTACAAACATTGTTCAACAAAGTACAAGAGAACAATGTTTTAAACGTATTTAAATCATAGTCATTTAAAATCAGGAGCAAGAGTGGTGTTCTCAACAAATACAAATGTATTTCTTTGGTATTGAAAGAGGCACAGTGTATAATTACATAGTTACTAATATGCATGCAAATCCAAGAACATTCCCACTGTAGTTAAATACTTATTAGAAACAAAGTTTTGTCAAAAGTACACAAAATATGGTTTCTGTCAGAGTTAGTCAGTTAACCAAGGCTGGCAGAGAAAGGAACACATCATTGCATTCCACTCTCAGGTGCACATAAAGAGCAGGGCAGAGGGCTGTCCATTAAGAACAGGATACAGGGCAGCCTTTTAAGAGCAGGGTACAGGGCTGTCCATTAAGAACAGGATACAGGACAGCCTTTTAAGAGCAGGGCACAGGGCTGTCCATCAAGAACAGGATACAGGACAGCCTTTTAAGAGCAGGGCACAGGGCTGTCCATTAAGAACAGGATACAGGACAGCCTTTTAAGAGCAGGGCACAGGGCTGTCCATTAAGAACAGGATACAGGACAGCCTTGTAAGAGCAGGGCACAGGGCTGTCCATTAAGAACAGGATACAGGACAGCCTTGTAAGAGCAGGACACAGGGCTGTCCATTAAGAACAGGATACAGGGCAGCCTTGTAAGAGCAGGGCACAGGGCTGTCCATTTAGAACAGGATACAGGACAGCCTTGTAAGAGCAGGGCACAGGGCTGTCCATTAAGAACAGGATACAGGACAGCCTTGTAAGAGCAGGGCACAGGGCTGTCCATTAAGAACAGGATACAGGACAGCCTTTTAAGAGCAGGGCACAGGGCTGCTGGTTTGAACACTGAAAGCATTTCAATCTTATATTTAGACTTTAGAATCTTATTTCTGTTACTTTTTTTGTTGCAAAATAGGACAAACTACCTGCCAGTGGGGTGAGATAGTTTTACTCATTTCAAGATTTGCCAGTGGGGTAAGATAATTTCACTTTGTTTAGCAAAATGTTAAAACAAGCTAATAGAAAATAAAAAATAAAAAGTCTCATTACAAGACTAAAACCCTTGTTAAGACAGACAGGGCAGCCTTTTAGCCTTTTAGACATACAGGGCAGCTTTTTAAGGGCACAGGGCAGCCGGGCCGGAATGACGATGTCACATTGCGCACCAATAGCCCCTGCTGCATGGTCTATCGGGTGCTTGACGTTTGCTTTGCAGTAACATGAGTGTGTGAGCCCAATTTGTCGACCACAGTGTGAACAGAAGCAGCAGTGAGTGGTGACGTCATGTGCTTTGGAGGCAAGTACATGGTTGTGTGTGCTCACCAAAATTGACAACAGTGGTTGTGATGAGTGTCAGTGTGTTGCGCATTACAAAAAGTGTGCTTTCCCCATCTCCAGTCACTACAACGGGCCTCATTCCTGATTCTAGGATTGCTTCGTATTCTTAGTTTCTTTCCCAATGTCTATTAAGTTATGATTGTATTATTGGTTAGATGGTATTCACCTGTGTCTAGTTCTGTTTCATTCAGTTCAGCTGTTTGATTCACCTGTGTCTAGTTCTGTTTCATTCAGTTCAGCTGTTTGATTCACCTGTGTCTAGTTCTGTTTCATTCAGTTCAGCTGTTTGATTCACCTGTGTCTAGTTCTGTTTCATTCAGTTCAGCTGTGTGGTTGTGGCTTTGAACTCCCTGTTCTCTGGCTTTGTTGCTAGGTGTTCGTGGTTGTTCACTGGTCTCCTGCTGCTTGTTCATAAATTAATTTGTTTCTCTCTCTAGTATATTCTTCACGCTTGTTGTTTATTGTTTCCTGTTTGGTTTATCTAGTTTCTCCGTGTTTCCTGTCAGGTTTCTTGTTTTACCCTGCTTCCCATAGTAAAGCCTTTTTGCCTTTTTTCACTTACCTCTGCCTCCGTGTCTAATCTCTGCCTCTATGTCTAATCTCTGCCTCCATGTCTAATCTCTGCCTCTATGTCTAATCTCTGCCTCCATGTCTAATCTCTTCCTCCATGTCTAATCTCTGCCTCCATGTCTAATCTCTGCCTCCATGTCTAATCTCTGCCTCCTTGTCTAATTTCTGCCTCCATGTCTAATCTCTGCCTCCATGTCTAATCTCTGCCTCTGTGTCTAATCTCTGCCTCCATGTCAAATTTATGCCTCCGTGTCTAATTTCTGCTTCTATGTCTAATCTCTGCCTCCGTGTCTAATCTCTGTTTTCCACAACCTTGTCTCAAATTGACTGTATGCGGGCACCTATTGAATGTTCATCATCCCACGCAGCCGGCGGCTTTCTCACACTGTTAATAGCCGGCCTTTCAAAGCCGGTCCCCCGCCAGGCGCTATTCAATACACAAGGTAACCCAAGGAGCTCTGTCTTGAGTCTGTTACTCACTAGGGCACAGCCTTCTGTGGCCCCCCATGCTGAGTGCCCCAGTGGCACCCAATCCACCAATCGATGGTGGAGATTACAATACCACGACGCCTGTCATTTCTCAGTTCTGAGCAGACATGTGCGCCACTGTGCTGGAGTCTCACAGAGACAGACCGATGTCCAACTCTCCAGAAAGTTCTTTCAATTTTACTTTATGAAATGGCCCTCTGTTACAGGTGTAACAGAAGTAGGGACATGGTAATTAAAGAGTAATATTAAGTTCCATATAACTAAATAGACTTTATGGTGTCTGAAATAAAGGCTTCTGGGTATATACAATATCACAATGATATGACCTTTAACCCATTTTTTTTTAACCCATATTTCATAAACTGTCTATATGGTTTCAATGATGTAATGCATTCTAAAGACATTATTTATGAGTACATGTAAAGTGATAAAAAATAACCTTGCCTGGACATTCATTACTGCAAATATTAATTACAAAAATCCCATCAATCTGCACATAACTTTAGCACATTAATCTTTCCCATACATTTATTACCCCACCAGAAGGTGTGCTTTAAATCACATAATTGTATCATTATATTTTCATAAATCAAATTAATTTAGCATAGATAGCTATTCCAGTGGCTTTCCCTGTGACTTGTTTACCCAGGGTGTGCTTCTAGCAGGCTGCTCAAGCCTTGGACTACAAGCTTAGAGCAGCATACGCTTATTTTCACACCATGAAACAGAACGAAATGTTCTTTTAAACATTTTCTGTCCCAGTCGTAAATCCAGCTCCCTGTTTTGAAGATGTCTTACCAGTGTTTAGTGTGTGACAGCATTAAAACAGCTGCTCTACTGGAATCAATGTGTCACAGTGATTACCAAGGCCCTATAAACTACTGGAGCCAAACTTCAAATACACAATTTTTTTTTTCTTTATGGGGGATGGTGTGGCAGCTATGGATTTCCCTGTGTAGATTTCCCATTATGTTTTTTCAAAGTTTTCTTGGCACACATTAAGCCCCTTAATACCAAGTGAGCATCATTTGAATGCCACAGCATACCGTAGCATTGTCACCGACCACGTGCATCGCTTTATGGCCACATTCTACCCTTTTTCAAATGGATACTTCCGGCAGGATAATTCTTCATGTCGAAAAGCACGCATCACCTCAAGCTGGTTCCACAAACATGGAAGTGACTCCAATAGACGGCACAGTCCCCAGACCTCAATCCAATAGAGCACCTTCGGGATGAGGTAGAACGAGATGTTTTTGTGGCGGAAAAATGTGCAGGAACTGTGTGACGCTATGAAGTCAACATAGACCAAAATCCCTAAGGAACGTTTCCATCACCTCGTTGAATCAATGCCGCAAAGATTTCAGGCTGTTCTGGTGGCAAAAGGGGACCCTTCCCGGTACTAGATGGGCGTACCTAATAAAGTGGCTGGTGAGTGTATATCCCATGCAGTCATTCATCCCTCTCCATATTTCTACAGATAAAATATGTTTAAGAATTTTTACCAATTGCTTGAGGCAATAAAATTACTTTTTGTGACCACTGTGCATATATTACTAAATACCAAAATGACCAAAGTTTACATCTTCTTCAATAATATAAATTTAACATGATATGTACAGAAAATAGCCATGACTACTTCATATAGAATGCTTGTGGAAAAATTGTCAGGACGTGGTTGTGGTTGTTTTTTTTTGTTTGTTGATGTATGTTTCCCTGTCATGTCGCTGTCGCTTGTCTTGTAGAACCCTCTTCCCTCTGGACACTGTGCTCATCTGATTGGCAGAGCTCCCGAAAGGCCGGATTAACTGTACCGTTGTTGGCACTGCACGATCCGGCCTGCCCAGATGTAGGCAATCTCACAAAGTTTCCATCATGTTTAGCAATGATGTAGAAATAAAACATGAAAAAATTTTGACAGCAATACCTCCTTAACCTCTACCTGTGGCTCTAATATAAAACGCTGGTTTCAGGAGAGTGCCACAGGGTGTCAGAGAGCTGAAACATCTGGGATTAGGCCTCAACAACTCAAAATTGAAGTCAGTGGATTTAAAGGTGAGAAGAGATGATAGTGTAATTGAATTCAGTTTTTTTCATTCATTGCCCTCTATTTGACACCTATAAGATAAAGCAAAGTTTCTTAAGTTTCAGCACTGATAAAAAACAATAAACCTAGTGTAATGGAGCATTTAATAGCCTCCTCTCTTTGCAGAATTCAACACATTATGTTTTTTGTGAATTAATTAAAATGGCACAGCATTATTCTGACAAGCTAAGACTTGTTACCAAAGCACTAATTCCTGTGGATGGCCAAGCTATGGCCATTGGGTTGAGGAGTGGTGGGAACAAGTCCATTCCCTGAATACTAGTGAAACCGAACCAGTGGGCTTATAAGTAAACCCACAGATCTCTGCATGCAGTACGCACATTAAATTACCACCAGGGCACATTCCTGTACTGTCCAACAGGATGTAACAGTAACCAAGTGAATTGTCTCTTGAAAACTAGCATGACAATGGGTTGCAATGGTGCTTCCCCTACATGGATTCTCCACAAAATACCTCCCAATCATTTGATGAACAAAATTCAATTGTATAGTATGTATAGTATATACTGTACATATGTTGCAATAGGCTATTCTTATTCAATTTAACTTTGAAGGTTAACCTGTCCGAACTCACTGTACTCATACTTTGACCCCACAGGGAGTATGTACTGTAAATAGTGAATCTGCTGCATTCATACCAGGCATCGCCGTGATGATGATTCCCAGTGTCTCTTTCAGCACAACTCTGTGTTTATTTTTTTGGGAAAGTCGTAAACAAGTCTCAAAAAAATGTCGCAAGACTTAATCTGAGGGAAACGGCAGTGGCGTTAATGTAGGTCAGTGAACATTGAAAAGGGCACATTGTGCAGGCAGGAGGTATGAGCGGTGAAAGTCCATGAATGTGCACTTCTCCGGGGGCCGTGTACAGTCATGTGAAGGTTGCACAATCCAAGGGCTGTTTTTGTGGAGTTTTCTTTGGCAGCTGGTACTGCTACCAAACCCGTCCGCTGCTTCCTCCTCTTCCGGGCCACGGTGTTTCGAGAGGGGGGTCCATTCCTGCACTCGGTGAAGGCCGCAAAATTACTCACTTCATTTGAGGGGACTATTTATTTTCTCAGCTCTCTTTTACTGAGGGTGGAGGGATGACAAAAAATGTGTTGGTCTTTTTCATCCCGAGATTCAATTTGTTTTGCCTCTCGATTTGCAGCGACACAGCTACACTCACTGAGAGGAAATAGCTGGAAGTTTACAAATGTTGAGTGAAGTCAAAGACAAATGCCAAGCAGATTAGATGACCTGAAAATGTGAAAAATGGAATGGAACGGTGATGGCGCATGTTGAATATCTGAGGTTTTATTTGACTGAGGGATTGTTGAACTGTGTTAGCTTTAATTAAAACAATACAAGCGGAACATTTAACTGCCATTCAGAAGAGTTACACAGATCTATAATCCATTATTATTTGTGCTCATTGCAAGATTAAAATGCCTTCCCCCGTCTGAGCGCCAAAATTGTTTGGGACTGGTTAGATGTACTTCCTCAGGCAAGTTAATTCATGTGTTGTTTAGAAGAAGAAGACTGTTGTACATTTAAAAATGTATTTATTCTTTCAATTATTTTGATACATACACTTTGTTCTAGAAATATAAAATAATGCAATCATTATTATGTCATTTATAATACAGTAGACTGCATTTTTTAACATACATTATTAAGTCCTATAAATGTTGGATTACATATTTTAACACATATTATTAATTTATGCCAGGACAACGTCCATCGAAGACTGATGGACTTGAACCTAGGTCACAGCTGGTCATCAGTTTGCTTGTGCATCATGGGATATGGGCACAGTGCAGTCCGGCGCGGGGCAGAATTATGTCCTCTCTGTCCCGCCTTCTCTCCGTCATTTCAGATTCCCCCTTCGCCCCTCGAACCTAAATCTTGTGACTCTGTCCTTTGCCTGTGCCGTACGGTCTGTGCTATGCTCTGCGTGAACACCCGTTGCCTTTCTTTTCTACACGTTTCATCCATTTCAGCTTTTGATCTATTCGCATATGAAACAGCTCATTTTGGTGTTTTTTTTGTGTGTGCCATAGTTGTGGAGAAATATGAGAGTTATGTTAAGATTGCTAAGCGACCTCTTGGAGACCGTGTGTGAGGGGAGGGGAGGAGGGGGGGGACAGACATCTGCTTTTGCTTGTTTTCATTTTCTATTTTTCTCACAAAGCCCAGGAGGCCTTCAGGAGCATAAACAGCAGCAGCCTCACCTACAGTACAGGCATGCACACCTGAGGCTGATTGAAGCCATGCATATTTACTCAGTTTGGTCTTACATAGCGGATTGTACTGAATACATGTATGCTGCGCCCTCAGTTCTTTTCAAATGTGCATGTAGGAGGTATGCGTCTCACTCACCTATGGGATCCTCACTATGCGGTATTTAAGGAATTGTACAACTTGTTCTGATAAAGACCCACAGGTTGAAACGCTAACTGCCTCATGGGGCGTAAGCAAGTGTGAAAGCGTCCGTTCTGGATCTTGTAACATGAAATTGCGTCTCTGCGCCGTACGCCAAGAACAGAGCTGTTTATTCTCTCGTGGCGATTGGTAATCGGCCCAAACGTATCCAGTTGCCTTTGTTCGGCCTTTTTATTAAGGCACAGCCTGCCTTGACACGCCGAGAGACTGCAGAGTCATTGCGCTGAATTAATTTTTTTGGTTTAATCTCCGGTTCCTCTGTTAGTTTTAATTTGCCTGTGACTGTGGTTACTCACCGCAGGAAGAGGGGTATGAAACAGTTGGCTCGCTCAGATAGTTCTTTGTTTTTTTTCTCCCGACACTCACCACAGTGCTACACCTCGGCAGCTCTAATGGACTGGAAGCAGGAAGAAGGTTCCCCACCCAGCATTGCATCAGTCTGGAAGCAGTTCGCTCAGTTTCACCCTTGTCCGCATTGTAGAACAATTTCCATGCTAAGGTTAGAGCTCAATCTCTTTGGAAGCTGTGGACATGTATTCAATTTAAGATGTTAATTTATCCACACTGTGCCCTCCAAGCACAACATATATCATTAATACTCAAAAACTTGTTCATAGACGACTACCAGGATATACCGGTATCCACAGAGTTTTTATAGGAGTGTTTTCATGCACTGCAAGGAACTGACAAAGGCTTAGAATAGCCCCGACTGCTCCTTCGCATAAACAAAAGAGCAGCAGGACCTTGCATTAATGTGGTTTAATATTTCTTATTGCCGGCATAGATGTACGACACTAATGTAATCAGCGAGCCAGTATTAGCATCTGGGAATGAGCTCTGCTCATCTGGAAGAGGGTTGGAACGGCTGACCTTCAGGGCATGCTGTTCGACCGTCTGTTTCTGCAATACCGCCTCGAACCCATGAAATATTCATCCCGCCGAAGTAAACCAGCGCAGCCTCACGGAAAATCCCATTAGTGTACTGATCGTAATAAGACATGTACAGAGCACCCTTTTGAAAAAAACCTGACCACCAATGGACAAGTCAGCAATATCACACCAATCATGTACGCAGAAGAATCTGCACAAAACAACCAGATAGGGAAGGAAAAAAACAGACCTTTAAAAAACAAAATCTTTTTTTTTTTCATTTGGAGGAGAAGGGACATGTCAAATGTTTTCATTAAACACGAGCCTGCTCTAGGCTATACACACAAATCAGAAGATAAAAACAAATACAATTTGCTTTGGATAAACACTGGCACTCATTTGGGACTGTGCAGGGTAATATAATATCGTGGCTATCACTGCACATATTCCTTCACGGTTTCGGGGTAATGCAATTGAAAACAGAATTTTGTTTTGTATATTTTCTTTTTTTTTTTTTTTTTTGTGGATGACAGTCACAGTTAGTTAATTTTTTTGTCTCTTTTCTGTGATAGCAGCAGGGAATCTGCAGACTGTGCTAGTCAGACATTGATACCTCTCTCCCCCAGGAACTGAATATTGTACACTGTCCACATGATTGAATGGTTCGCTGTGTTAGCTTGAAAGTGATTGCCATAAATATTTCATCAGGAAAATTGCTTGGTGCAATATATTGCTGGCTGACAAGGAGAGCCGTGTACACTCGTCAACAAGGACTGCAGTGCTGGTTATCTTGTGAACCAGGGTAATTAATAACCACCCTATATCAAAGGCAATACATAATCTGCTCATACCTCATGTGCTGGTTATTTGAAATAGCGTGTATCTCCTTTTTCAAAAATATACTTTTTAATATCTTATTCTTTACAATCTTAAAGGTCACTGGATATGTATTATTTTGTTCGTATCAATTTTAAGCTTAACTTGTGCGGCAGTATTATACATTATTATTCTACAGTGTATGTATTTGACAGATTTGTATAAAAGTCACTAGATTGATGTTAAGAATTGTATTTGTTTGTAAATATAACTGGAGGTTGTCAGGAATGAAGAGTTTTTGACAGGTATTCTCTATTGATTTGTTCAACCCTTTGAAAAAATAATTTAGTGACTTTATGCTAGAATGCTGTAATTCTCTAGCTACTACAGTACATCAATAAAAGCGGAGATGGGGGAAAAAGACATATTCCATATAAAACAAGCTTAACTTTTTTTCACAATCTGCATCGAAATACAAAATAAACAAATAATTGGAACTTTCATGGAATTCAGTTTCAAAAGGCGCCTTCAAGAACAGGCATGTTGTGGCTTTGCATTTAAAGGTTATTGTTAGCTTGTTACATACACATGTAGTAACTCATCCATTTTGTACAATAGTTCAAACAATAAAAACGCATCATGGATTTTTATGATGTCAACACATCTGTATCACATTTGATATAACTGTTGCTCGATGAGTATTTCAGTTGTCTCTTAATTTCCGTTGTATGAGTGAATGAGTCAGAACGTTTTTAAGACAGACTTAAGTGGCGCAAAACAATTGTCTGTATAACAGGAGATATTCCACTCCAGATAATTGAATCCCCTTACACAGTTTTGATGCCTTTCATTTAATAAACCTGTTACTAATTCCATAATCAATAAAAAATATTGTACGGTACAAAGTCACATGCTAGCTTTATTTTTCTGAACAAAAACCTGCCTTATAAAAAGGTGTACACTAAAACTATTATCCGATGCTAACCATTGAATTATCTCTCGTGAATGTAATTAATGTGCTCTTTCACATTATCAAAATGTAACATAACTTTTAGTTTAATCAACTGTCCAGAGGCACAGCAATTCAATTCTCATGGAAAAGTCATGTTCAAAGGCATAATTATGTGCTATATCATATTTTTTTTGTATAGTCAGGCTCAAAAGAAAAACATGAGTTAATTTGTCTCAGAACATGGTTCCAGATGAACAGAAAAGTTTAATAATTAATTGAAGCCGGAATGGTCAATATTTAACAATTCTTTTTACTATTTTTGCTCATCGATGGCAGCTGTGTTTCTAACTTCTGAAATCAGAGGTCCTTCTGCTCCCTAGAAACAAGAAATAATGAAGCTATTAAAAATGTAACGTTTGATTAAAAAGATCTATGAAATTGAAATCAATGAAAAGTTCAAATCTGTGCCATAATGAAATTTTAAAGTAAAGCTTGGAAATCCTGTAATAACATATCCACAATTAAATAAACAACGGGTGGTGTGAGGGAATGGTGATGGAAGTGAATGGTATTGTAGAGTCAGTCGTAGATTCACAATTATTCTGGCTTTTACTTTTACCACTCTGAACTCAGAAAAGCATGAGTGTGCAAGTGAATGCGCACACACACACACTCACACACACACACACACACACACACACACACACACACACACACGCACACACAGACACACACACACACACACACACACACACACAGACACACACACAGACACACACACAAAATATATACATATATATATTTTTTAATTTTCTAATTTTATATATATATATATATACTCCTCAAAAAAAGTTTGGAAACGTTATTTCGGAATGAATCCTCCCATTTATATATATACAATGAACATTGTATATATCGTTGGAAATGAACATATATATCATTCCATATATATCAATGAACATTGTATATATATAAATGTTCATTCCATATATATCAATGTTCATTCCATATATATAAATGTTCATTCCATATATATCAATGTTCATTCCATATATATCAATGTTCATTCATTATATATATATCAATGTTCATTCCATATATATCAATGTTCATTCCATACGCTACTCATTCCATTCCATATATATAATGTTCATTCCATATATATAAATGTTCATTGTATATATAAATGTTCATTCCATATATATAAATGTTCATTCCATATATATAAATGTTCATTCCATATATATAAATGTTCATTCCATATATATAAATGTTCATTCCATATATATAAATGTTCATTCCATATATATAAATGTTCATCCATCCATATATATCATGTTCCATATAATTATATATCAATGTTCATTCCATATATATCGCCGAAATAATGTTTCCGAACTTTTTTTGAGGAGTGTATATATATATATATATATATATATATATATATATATATATATATATATATACACAGTGAGCACCATAATTAATTTGACAGTGACACATTTTTTATTATTTTGGTTCTGTACATTCCAACAATATCAAAAGACTCTTGATATCTTGTTTTCTGGTACTCTTACAAGCGATACTATAACTTCTCTGCATTTGAATGCATGTCGATGGGAATTTGGGGGTGGGACTTAAATTACACTGGAACAGTATGGAACACATGGTTGCTAAATTGCTCTAAGTCAGCAAGGGTCTGACGTATCAAACAAGCCTTAGTATAGTTGCTATACTGTAGGATTGATTGAATGCTGAACAAGGTAAATACATCAACATGAATATTAATATATAGATGGTAAATGGTAAATGTTAATGGTTAAATGGTTAAAAGATAAAATATTAATGAAATAAAATAATTACAAATAATTTCAGATTGTAAAACATTGCACAGGGATAGATATACAATATCAAAAGTGAAATATGCAAGTAAGACATTACATTTCTTAAAGATATCTGAAATTGCATTTTTATTTCATTCATGTAAGTTAACACATGGACTCTTTTTACAATCTTGAAGGACTCACAACGTGCCTTTTCTAGAAGCATTTTTAGCATGTTTACAGATCGTTTGAGTTCAAAATTTCAGTGAATGGAAGTTTATTTCTCAAACATCGGGATTATGTTAAAAATGTTTTTTGATATACGGGCCGATTTTCAATGTATTTTGGCTCTGCTGAAAAGTCGGACATCCGCCTTTTCTAGTGATGGTGGGTTGCAATTGGTATCAATTTTCTCTGCACACTGAAGATGGGTCGTCTCTGCTCCACACTGGGAGGGTTTTGCGACTGGACATTCAATTCAGCACCTTTACGGTTTTTAGAAAGCTTCAAGGAACTCCATGGTGTATTGAAAGTACACCTGATGTAATGGCCTGCAATTCAAACTTTTTTTTTTTTTTGCTTGCGACTTCAGGTTGCAATACCCGATCTGATCGTTCGAGAAGTTGCGGCCACTCAAAACATTGCCCCTGCGCGCTGAGCCATTGAGAAAACGGAGGCTTATTGCGCCAGTGATGGATGGGGTTCTCTGAAACGCAACGAAGGATATGAAATATCAAGGAAAATCGACTGCGGGGCCCGTGGAGGGTAGAACAACATTGTGCTGCTGTGAATATTCAATATGCAGCCATCCTTGAGGAATGAACCGGGGCGTATAGACAAGAATTCGGCCGCAAACATCCGAAACAAACAGTCGCGGGGACGCGCCACCGATCCCCCCCTTACATTCATCACTGCAGTTCACTCCAATCATTCCTGCCTTGTCTGCCTACGCCCTGACACTACCTGTTTTCCCAGGGGGAACAATAAATTCAACCAATAAAATATGGCTGGGATGCTACTCTTTTGCTCTGCTCATTACAAGTTCCTGAATGAATTAAACGTCTCATGGAGCTGCTGCAAAGAACTTTGTAAAAACCTGCCTGACTTTCCTTCACGGTTAAAATATGAATTCCTGAACTGTTGTCAAGGGCGCTTCTCATAAAGAAGAGAACAAGACGTTTGGGACATTTAGGGAGGAGCCCAGGACAAGCGGAAGAAAACATGTATTTTTTTCTTCGGCCAAAATTCTTCCAAACCGAGGACGGCTGAGAACAATGCCCAGGCTTTCATATTAACGGACATTAATGTCAGTTAAAGTCAAGTCATTACTCACAGGATGCCGCGCATAATTCATAACTATGTATTGAATTCACTTTAAAAAGGCTGTCATACCTGCTGGCCTCCAGTGCACTCCGGTTGTGGCACTTTTCTTTTGTAGCCGTCATTATGAAGTGAGAGGACGGGACAAAGAAAAAAAATGAGGTAACCTGGCAACCTGTTCTCATTGTGATGATGAAAATGTTTGAAATCTCAGGAGCGCATGAGACAGGAGTCTGTATCTGCCCACGTCGCCGGGCTGCCGCATCACACTATCTGTAGCTGAAACCGCCAGATATCTCATGGGCTCTTTCATTCATTCATTCATTTCATTGAAGGCCTATGCATTTCTCACAAGGGAAGCAGCCCAGGCACTGGCGCGTAACTTGCCGTCTCCAAACTTGACTACCGCCACTTGCTTCCGGCCAAATCAACTTCCTCCCTCTGCCATAAGGCCCCTGCAGCTCATCAGGAACACTGTTCAACCTTCCCAGGTTCTCACGTGACAAATCTCGTCACACTGAAGTCGCTCTAGATGAGGCCGCCGAGGGCAACAATAAATCCTTACATAAATATGGTATACATATATATATCATTCCCATATATGTCATTCCCACTCCTTTATCCTTTCAAATTTAAGAGCATCAGAGTCTGAAAAAGCATTAGAAGATTTGGATTTGCACTCTTGAGGATGTAGGCTGTAAGTTATCAAAATCTCAGAACGAAAAGTTTCAGCCATTTACTCCTTCCTCAGTGAGAAAGTCCCGTAGGGAAAAGCAGAGAAAGCATAATTTTGTCTTCTATGTATATTCAAGTGTGAATAATGTTTTCACCATTTTATTTTGTATACTGGGACATCTTAGCTTTCTGTGTCCTAATAGCTTAAAGAATAGAGGGGAACCATAGAGGCAGTCAGGTGGGTGCCACTACACTGTAATATAGCATTTGATTGACATGAAAAATTGTTGAATTTCCGAGCACCGTGTAATATAGCGGTACATGTGGGAATGATTACGCACAGGGTCTGTGGCGTAGATTTATTTGCCTGTCAGGCCTTGGTGAGCCCCTCCTTTACATAAATGCGCCGAAACGCATTACAAAACTCACAGAAAGGTCTGTGAGCTCTGCAGCTGCACACCGAGGCCGTTGTGTTTTAATTGAGTTAATTTCTCCCCTTGTCTTACAGTTGCATTCCGCCCTGTGGATCTCATTATGCACACTGTCATTATGTTAACACCCCATCCGCTCCACACGCAGCCACGTCAGCGTTGAGCCTGCTGTTGCATCGTTTTTTTTTTTGCTGCTTTGCCAAAATCGCTACCCCAGGAATGCCAGCTTCATATAATCCAAAAACAAACGCATGTGACCTAATGGGAAAAGTAGTGGAATATTTAAAAAAACACTGTGACAAAGTCTACAGCTCTGAGAAGTGACTCACAAAGCAGGTGCTGACGCACGGGAGCCCGTTTGATTGCTCCATTATCATTTATTGCTATTGTAGCTAGCGAAAAATTACCAGAAATCATCAACGAGCCCATAGATTCAAGAAACAATGCATGTCTTTAGCGAGGGTCACAAGGCTTCTCTGCATTTATTCTTGAGTCCAGCAAATAGAAGAGGAGCCGCTGCTGAAGTGACAGGCGCAAACGCGGCACCCGATGGATCACGTTCGCCCGTGTAACCGGAAGAGGCGAGAGCATCGACGACTATATTAAAAACGCACCTGAGGGTTCGGCGCGTGCCTATCAGCTGTCGGTCTGTGTCGGCGCACACAGCCAGCCACGCAAACCCACTTGGATTGCTTTGAATTCTCTATTTTTTGAAGAGGGGAGCAGGGACACATTACAGCCCACATTTAAAACACACTCATTGCTCACAGTAAATAGCAGCCGACCAAACTTAAATTTCCGTGGAAATTTGATGTTTGACTTATTATCCCTGAAGCCAAAGCTACTGTTGATGATCCATCATAAATAACTGAACGTGTTGACAGAAAAAAATGCAATTTCCTTGCTGTCATTGTTTCCCTATTTTTTTATATACTGTATAAAAGGTGGTGAAAAAAAGGAAATAATTTGTTTGTCTGGCAATATACTCTTGCAAAACAAAAAAGTTATCTTTTTTCAATTTATGAACATGTCAGCAATTATGGCTTAGTCACATGGGGGCTTGGAAAAACATTATTAGTCATGTAATTGTGAGACATTTATACAGTAATTGAATCGTTTGACATTTGTATAAAGTGCTAGGCGATACATGCGTTTAAATAAATAAATAATTGGACGTGCATCTTTTTTCATGACGCCAAAGATGTACAATCACAGAGATCTACGAGTTCAGATCGTCGTCATTATAACACTCACCAATGTAATCATGTCTATGCTTGAAAGCTGTCCTCTTTTAAAGTTGATGTAGATGGATGGGATGACTTTCCTGGCAGTGAATATTATGCTGATTGTATTAATGGAGTCTATTAACCTTCAACTCTGTGAGTCCTAAATTACCACTGCAAATGTGAAAGGCCATTCTTCTATA
Organism: Ilyophis sp. 1 JC-2022; assembly: GCA_022702515.1. Lineage (NCBI taxonomy): Eukaryota > Metazoa > Chordata > Actinopteri > Anguilliformes > Synaphobranchidae > Ilyophis > Ilyophis sp. 1 JC-2022. Next base: position 19,556,102 of record CM040400.1, on the reverse strand, counting down.
GATTACCTCCCTGATGCATAGTCTTCCACGGTCTCTGTTTTGGTAGGAAGGGGGGATGGGGTGGTTGTCAGAAGGGGGTGTGAATCTCTGCATTCATTTTTATGTCTGACGTTTCATACGCGTTATCTTCTCACTATGAAATATCGCAGGCGAGCGCAAGGCAATTAATCCACAGTTCACAACGAGGAAGTGCACTTACGCGCTCTTATCTCTGCCATACCCAACATCAGCAGTAACCTTGAGGAATTACATCTTTACAACTTTTATCCTGGCCGACATCATTAATTATTTTAATTGATAATGCAGGAGATGGATCCTAGTGCAGTCATAGCGCGGGCCCCTGGCGATCTCGATTCAGTTCGTTCAAAGGACGACCCCTCGCTTGCCCTCATATTTAATTCCTGCATAAAATATCTTATCGCCAACACTGCGGTTTCTGCAACTGAACAAAGCTTTTGCTGTAAATGCACTCTCCATGTCATACCAGTTCATTTGCGGGGGGTTTGCGGTAAATATTACATCTGATGCCCCATAGACTTTAACTGAAGTCTATGAAATGCAACCTTGAGTATTACACGCTGTGCATCTTTTTAGGATTGACTCTACTCGACCATGTATAAACCGGGCTTCCCACCAGCAGCTTTATCTACATAGCTCAGGAAGGAGAGATTTTGTTATGTTGAGAAGAGACACATCATCCTTCCTTCTGACTGCTGGATGCTGTGTCTATTCTTGACATCTTGAAGTTTGGCAGTTATATTCGGTTTACTGCCTTCCGCACCAATAGAAGGTTTTTCCAGGGTTTTCAGAAAAATTTCATAAACAACTGCCAAACAATCTTCTAGGACGCCTACTGTCATCACACAATGTTTGCCCCTTCTGTGGTCTCACCTGCCTCTAAATGATTTGATTCACTTGGTAATGGCTACTCCCATAGAATTATCGGCATATAAATCCACTTCAAAACAATGTAGTTTTTGCAATTCTGTGATGCAAACACAACGGCATCTTGAGAAGGGAATTAGGGATATACACATACGCCACCCGTTACTCCGTATTTGACCTTACTGTATGTAAAATGTTGAGAAGGGGTGCTCCGTAATAAGGACGGGCAATGAAGTCCAAACAGGTGAAATACATTGACGCCTTAATTTATGGGTCCTCAGAAAAATGGTCACGGTCTGCTCTGCAGAGGGGAAATGAGGAAAAGCAGCTGAGATACAGATTAACAACAATGGATTCTGGATTTATTACCGCACTCTATGCGACAAACAGGACCTTAGTTAATTTCCTCAACGATGTTATTTACACCTTTTTTATCAGGGCAGTTGTGACATGTGCGCCATAGATTTATGGCGGTGACTTTTCTCTGTCTCATTTGACCGTATCGAGTGGGCCGCAGCCTTCAGAGGGCACAAGGTGAAGAGGAAAAGTTCAGCATTGAAGCACTCACACCTACATGTAAGAAAGGGAGAGAAACGTAAGAGAACAGACCGGTTTCTCAATGTTATTGTGTCGAACACAAGAAGGTGATAAAATATCAATTCAAAAAGATTGTGACCTGTGGGAAGGTGGAGAAAAAAATGAATGCAGGGTGAGTTACACACTTCTCTTTGTGTGGAAGTCACACAAAGTATCATAGTGAATAACGTTTTCCTTTTGTTCGAAATGTGCATTTTTGATCTTTACTTTTGTTTGCAGAAGGTCAAATCAGATGACCTTATACTCTAAGGTGAAGTCTTACCATTTCTGCCTTTCAACTGATGTACAGATTTGATAGATCCCCCTGACTCATACACAATGACAAAGACTGGCTGGAGCAGTTGGAGAAAATGAACTAACTGATCTAGTCTACTGTGTACCAGAATACTTTGGAATGACCAGCGTACACCTCTTTTACTAAACATGGCTGATGTCCTCTCATTACAGAAAGTAAAGGTGAATTTATGTAAAAATGTACTCCAGATATTCTAAGGTAAAAAATGCACCAACATAAAAAAAAAAATATTTAAAAAAACTATCACTGTTTCCCAGGGCACTATGAGAGGACTAGTCTCACCTTTTTTATTTGTGGGAGCAGGTAAATAGTGCTTTGGGTGATATGTTGAGAGTTTCTAGAGGCAGTACCTCGCATATCCTGCATTACTGTTGAAAGGAGATGGCTCCTAAATTAGTTTATATAAATTTTTAAACCTGGACCGTGCCAGGCTATTTCAGTGTGCTGTATTCTACAAGAAATTAGACAACTTGAAGGCAAACCCAACAGAAATTAACACTAAATGAGACAACATGGAGGCATACGCAACAGAAATGAGCACTGAATGAGACAAAATGGAGGCAAACCCCCCCTCCATTTATTTTAGGGTGCACCCAATGGACTGAAAACATCCCACACCTTCCAATGCCTAATTAGAAAAAGAAATGAAGGCCTTCAATTTATTTTTCATAACCAAATAATTACTGGGTCAGTGATTGCCAAGCCACAGAGGGTATGGAAATCATTTTTTTTGCATGCATTCATACCGCCTCTGATGAACTTTATTTGTATTCTGCACAGAGCCAGTAAAATCTTGGGATGGGATGTTTTCATATACTCACAGGCATGTCTGTTTTGTGTGCTATTGTGGGATCCCATTTTGTTTTCCTTCTCTAAGGTTTCATATGAATACAGAATATTCAAGTAAATGAACCCCGGATCCAGCAATAGACCTCATGCAGACATTTTGAATTCACTTGACAAATGGTTAGAAACAAATACTGTACAAGAGAGCTCTTGGAATATGTTAAGCTGGGGAAGCATTATTCACAATGGACTGTTGTGGTGTCAAAACCAGCAGACATGCACTGCTGCATTATGGGACAAACTGATGTATTCTCTTTTTGTGAGAACTGTAGCATTGCTGTAGGATTCTCACCACTGTGACAGCAATTTCTCAATTCGTATTGTGGAGGGAAATGCGTTATTTAAATAAAAAAGAGCCAGACTAAATCACAGTAATCACCAGACAATCTTAGAGAAGAATCTTCAAATAATTTCACAGTGTATCAAATCTAAATGTAATTTAAATGTGTCAAGTGGTCAATCCCACTTCAAAAATCTTCAATGATGAATGAACTGTAAAATTTAAGTTCTCTACAGAAATCAGATTAATAATCATATGTATGTATTTTAACCCCTTCGCGCACATGGCGCATTTGGTCAATTATCACCTATTTAGGGGGTGCTCTGTTTCAAACTTTATAACTCCAGGTGTGAGCATCACAGAAACTTGGTAAATGACTTAAATCAAACAAGAACCGCATATTACAAGCAGTACTACTTTCATATCAAAGACGGAAAACTCCCGTCAGCGAATGCATTTTCTGTAGCTGTTTGTGTCATACTACATTGATAAAATGAAAAATTATGTTACGCTGGGCTGTAATTTACCGTTCAAATCATCAATAACAAATTGCAAACACCGTTGAGAAGCATATACCCTCATCTATCAGATAAAACAGTTGTGAATGAAACCAGAATGACGTGAAATACTTCAGAGCTGCAGGTACAGTATATGGGGTGTTTCACGCAGACGTTCCATGTTGTGTAATAACGTTCTAAACTGGTGTGTATTTCTCAAACAGATTGTCCAAGACAATAAATGACGAATACATTTTGAAAGGAACAGGATAGGATTGTATATGTATTTCATATTTAGTAGCAGATATTGATAGCAAAATGATGTGATATCATTACACAAAAACTTCACATGTTTATTTTGCATTTGAATGAGCAGGGCTTTTCAAAGCTTTTTTGGCAGATGATTGGGTTTATTGTTGGGTTTATCTTGTTGCTAAAACGGAATACTAATTGTAGATGATGAAGAAATATATTTATGATCTCACACATAGATGCTATTGTTCACTATGTCACGCATAGTTAGGTATAGTTGCAGGCGAGACTGGGTGGGGGTTGTTAATTGGACTTGCTACTGGAGAATAGTGACACTTAGAAACTCAGTTTTCGAGTTGTCACAAATCGTATACTAATAAAAATACAACAAGGAGTTTCTTGTTCCCACTCATAGTTTGGCTGCAGGGGCAACGAATGTCTCAGTTGAGCAGAATTGTGCCGCCGGCGCCATGGCCACTAGGCATCTGCGCAAAGGGGATACAATGAAACAGAGCAACGTGAATTTCATACTACTGTGCTTCATACAATATGGCTGTTTTTTAGGATACAAACATCATTAATTCTAGAGGCTTTATAGAAAATAAATAATTTTAATGTTAAAATCTACTGGGCCAAAAAATGCTATGTTAGCTGGTTTATTTCTCTGCATTTACTGGCCAATCGTTCATTGTTTACTGTTAATTCATTGTTGTTTATTAACAACTTGTCTTACGCTTGTCAGGCTCAGGGGTGCTGAATATTCATAAAGTGCTTTTCCAGGTCAAAGGTCGCAGATGCAAAACAGCACAGCAGCCACCGAGCTCCCCCACTGCTCCACATTGGACTTTGCGGGGAGTTCGAAAAATAAGAGCGCTTCGGGCATCACTGGGTGGAAAAAAGGCAGCGCAGACCATAGCAAACACACACATAATGCGATGCATAAGGAAAGGCTGCCTGTTGGGTTTCAATAGGAGTCAGAGGGAGAGGCTGAGCATTGTGCCCGACAGGGGGATGGAAAGGAGCAATCCGCAAAGAGGACAGTTAGCTACAGCTTCACTCCAAGGACCTTTTCATTTCCTTTATAAGGCCGAGTCTGACAGCTGATGTGTCTTTCCTGTCCCAATGTCCATGAGCTGTTTTCAGAAAAAAACAAGCGGGAAGAGCATGATAAATGCCTGGGCCGAAATAAAGAAGCTTCCCGTTTAATAGAAAGCAAGAAAGATGTTCTACTGGTTGCCCTTCATAAATCAGCTCCACTGGAATTTTTTATATATTTTTTGCATTGGTTTCCATATCTACACATTGAACAATTCAGTTATGAGATGGTGTATGGATTCATCTGTAGGGTTACTAAATGGACTGCTTTTCCCAGCAGAGAAAAATTCACAAAAATTAAATCACAAGTTCAATGGCTGCCCAGAAATGAAAAGTCACATGGTGACAGTGGGAGGGACATTAAAGAATATCTTGTTTACAAAAGAATGCAGTATTTTCTATGCACTGGAAAAAAAAATCACTTGTTGGCAAGGAAGGCGTGTAAGAGGTATAAACCATGACTGTTAATGTACATCCAAGAATGTGTTGTACAAAGAAGTTTACCAACACTGCAAGCATGTTATAACAGTGAATTCAATAACCCAAGGATAAGCCAGGGATACATACATTATTTTATTTTATTTTATTTTGGTCTGTCTCTTATCTCAGTGCATCATATGGGAATAAAGGCTGGACACATTATTTGGAAGGAAAATGTTGTATTACAGTTGTTTCATGGTTGTATACTGACCCATTTTATGTGTGTTGTGTTTGTTTTTCCCTTCAAAGACTTAAAAGAGATTTGCTTCAGCTTTGAAACCTGCTTTGAAATGGAATTCTTCAGAAAAAAGTACAACAAAGAGTTACCTAATCTGTCTGTTTTTGTCTTGCTGAGGGTATCGGGTTTCGACAGAATATAAACAGTACGGACCCAGAGAGAGAGAGAGAACTTTATATTCAAGGCAAAACTTGCTCAAAATGAAACATCAGCCTCATTAAGGCCAGCATAACAGAACTGGAATAACGTAATCTTTTATCCTGACCTTCCCAAATTGCCACTGGGACACAAAAAATAATATAGATAAATGAAAAAGAACAATAACAAAAAGATATGTGAATAGAGTTCGGTGTCCAAAGGGCACAGGAGACTAGCTGTTAGTCCTTGCCATCGGCAATGCCTGGATTTTGGGAGACAACTTTTGTGTATCTTTTTTTTGTGTGAATCACTGCCCACTGTGTGTGTGTGTGTGTGTGTGTGTGTGTGTGTGTGTGTGTGTGTGTGTGTGTGTGAGAGTGTGTGAGAGTGTGTGTGCGTGTGTGTGTGTGTGTGTGGGGGGGTGGGTTAATTCCATTGGGATTCCATTAGTGATTGATTTGCTAAAATGTAAGTGTGTACATGACCCTGTATAGTTTGAGCTGTTCCATTTTTTAATAATGGGAGCTTTGAGGCTTAGGCATAATTCTAGCCTATAGCTCAGATTCCTAGACTGTAGTGTCATTGTGAAAGCTGCCTGCTGATTAAAATATATCTCTTTTGATCAGAGTTTATCCTGAGCATACTCACTGTATCTACTCAGTATCTTCTCCAGACTGGGAATTAAAAAAAGGTGTCTTTTTTTCTAATGGTGTTCTGCACAAGGCAATACAAAGTTTTTTTCTAGTGACTATTAATACAATTTGAAGGAAGCACACATCATTGCCAAATAAATAATTACTGGGCCATCAATGTGTGTTTTACTGATGTTGAATTGGACCTGTAGCTCCAGCCTCTTAGTGTGGAAAAACATGTACCAAGCACCACATACTGGGATGAAAGATATGCCGTCCACCAAGTTATGGCTTGGTGGGGCATGTCCCATACCCATACAGCACCGACAGTTTAGCACTTTTCAGAGTTTCCTACAGAAATATACACAATGACCACAAAGCCCTTTTGAACATTAACTTCTGTACCTTCTGACCTCATGTAAACACATATGCAATAATTTAGGAAACATTGGCTAGCATTGTTTTGGAATAGAGCTTGTTTAATTAGTGTGATCTAAGATAGTCAGTATTGTTCGTTGTAACTTGGCCTCATTTTGATATTAATACTCAGGCCTAGACTTTGCTAGTTTTATTATAGAAGGTGCTTTGTACATGTCAGTAAGTAATATGTATGTACTTTGAAAATGTTTTTTGTTGAGAAAGTATTTACACTGTGGCTTGGATTAAGCAAGATTTTGATGAGCCTATAGGCCTACATTGTACATTTTGGTAAATGCTTTACACTATCAGGCAAGCCAGAATGCCCAGTGATCCTCATTACCATACAGTACATTACATTACATTACATTACAGCCATTTAGCAGACCCTCTTATCCAGAGCGACTTACACAACTTCTTATTATTACATCTTAATACATTTATCCACTTATACAGCTGGATATACTGAAGCAATTCAGGTTAAGTACCTTGCTCAAGGGTACAGCGGCAGTGTCCTACCTGGGAATTGAACCTGCAACCATGGGCGTAGGTTTGGTTTGAAATGTGCTGGGGACAAAGACGCATTCGGAAGTGCATTTTCAGAAGTGCTGGGTACAATGACGCGCATTCATATAATTGTTGACGGGGGGGGGGGTGCTATCAATAATTTTCGCGGACCTCGAATATAATTGTTGACGGGGGGGGGGGGGGGGGGGCTATCATTAATTTGTTGACCGGGGGGGGGGGGAGGGTTTGATCATCTTCTTATTTGTATACTTTATTTCTCGATTAATTAATCTGTCGCTCAAGAATTATATGTGTTATGAACTTTTTTTTTTTTTTTACTAAATTGAACTCGAGTTTTTTTTTTTAAAAAGTGGTGGGTACAAAATGACTCATGACGAAAACTGGTGGGTACGTGTACCCACCGTCCCCCCCGTATTCTACGCGCCTGCCTGCAACCTTTCGGTTACAAGTCCAGTTTCTTAACCGTACGATTAACTGTGAAGCGTAAACATTTAAATCACTACTGTGTTGTTATTCCTGTAACACTTCAAATGAACACCAGGTGTAGTGCTGCCATATCTTTTTGCCATTAAAAATTTGCTTTAAAAAACTACTCGCAAGAAATGACACTTCACGGGTGTGTATTACCCTCAGTCCTCCAACCAACCACTCAGAGCGTATCATACTGTATATTCTTATGCACGGCATGTTACGTTTTATATCTCGTACACATGTATACCTTGAGCAACCATGTAAATTAAGGCTCAGCTCAGCCACCTGTAGCCACCATACATTCTTGATCCATCTTTCCATTGGTTGACTGATTTGGCGCTGAAGCGTAATCACTCAGAGATGTTATTGCCTCTGCTACATACACAGCGCTGCAGAACAACCCTCCTGCTGTCTTTGCCCCGCGTTCCGGAGAAGCTTCCGGAGAATCTCGTATTTTTTGAACAAGGCTGTCGGGGACTCTTAACTCGGTCTTCATTTTCGATTTCTGTTACCTCGCTCAATTTATTAAATGTTCTCAGAAATCATTGTGCGTCTTTAGCGCAGGGGTGCCTTTGGGGCTGCTCGATGCACCAGAATCTATAATATGTATTTAATTTTGTAGGTGAGCATGCCAGTTCTGATATAGTGTCCCATATGTCTGGTCTCATAAGCCAATGTGCTTTTTAGCTTTATTTATTTATTTTTTTGCGGGCAGCACTCTTGTCAGAATAAATTACAAGTGGAAATTCATTCTTTTAAAGTCTGTTGTGGGACCAAGCACCACTGACTGTAGAATTAAACATGCATACAATATGGTCCCCAATTGCACTATATATTTGGAGTTATTGGAGTGTGTGTGTGTGTGTGTGTGTGTGTGTGTGTGTGCTTAAAGTTGTAATCTTGTATACATATCAACAAAAATGACATTGATATGGACATAAGAATATGTAAAGATGATAACAGGCCATTCAGCTCACCTAGATTCACCATTTACATACAAACTTGAGACTATGCAGCATTGTATCAAGTCTGAACCCTCCCAGGATCTGTCTGTAAATACATTTTTTGAGCAATGACTGTTATTTTTATTATTTCTATATTGGTTAAGTTAAGGCGGACCGAGAACGTTTTACAAATAAGTTCTTATAGATTTTTTTAACAATGATTGTCACATGATACCCAGTAAATTACATTTTTGTGCTATTCAGTGCCTACAAGAGAACATGACATGTCACAGTAGATTTTACTCATGGAATGTGATGAAGT